>OZ010582.1:42810850-42833350 GCA_963932145.1 Acanthosepion lycidas | reverse complement strand
AACATTGAAATAAAACAAAGAATATGTATTGGAAAAAGAAAAGGACGATGACGATGATAGACTAGAAGAAGAAGAAAAGAAAAAGGTGATGACGATGATAAACTAAAAGAAAAAAGAAGAGAAAAAAGAGAAAGAAGAAGAATAGAAAGATGAAGAAGAGTTAGTAGAAGAGAAGGAATAAGAAAAGGGTGATAGACTAAAAGAAGAAGAAGAAGAAGAAGAAGAAAAAGAAAAAGAAGAAAAAGAAGAAGAGAAAGAAGAAAAGGGTGGTGAAGATGATAGCCTAGAAGAAGAAGAAGAAGAAGAAGAAGAAGAAGAAGAAGAAGTCTTTCATGTGGTGTGCTAAGATTACCAACCTGATTATATAAAAGGTCAAATAAATATGGACATTTACAATATAGGCTCTTGTCATGATGCCAAATTTAGCATTTTGTCCATTTCTGTCGATTCCATGCTATTTACATTATCAGAAGATAGACGGAAAATCACCGCAAACGTCCCGAAGTAACGAACTAAATAGAAACAAGCTTCTCCAGAATCTCTTCACAGCAGACGCAAATGTCGGGCCTTTTTATGATTTTTTATTTTTCCATTTCTATTCGTCGTAATATTGTAAACGGACAATTTATCCTCTAAGCCTTCAATTCAAGCTGAAGATTATCTTGTTTAGTGAGAAAATGTATGTAAAGAGAGAAAATATCTATTATCGGTCGGTGGCAGACCAATTTTAAGTTGCTCGTATTCAATGATGCGTTATATCCGTTTCTAACAACAAGAAGCAGCGGTCGTTTCTTTCTCGTCGCCGCCTAACTGAATATCGACAGTTTGGGTCAGCAATGAACATTGGTTTTAACAAAGTAATATTTCTCTATAAGTGACTATTTCTTTTTTCCAATTACAGAGATTGCCTTTGGATAGAATTACACTTGCAATTCCTTGCAAGGAGATATTGGTAATATGGAATGTCTATTCAGCTTTTGTATACTGTATAGACATAATGTTGACTTCTTCTTTCTTGATCTTTTTCTATCTTGAGATACTTTATTTGATATAAGATCAATTTATCAGGGACGTCATTCTTTCTTCATTCAAAGACGTCAAGGATGTCACTGAAATTACAGACATTATATGAGTAAAGGTTCCTAAATCTCTTTAATTTATGAACAGAATACACAGATTTTTACAGGGAAAAGATGAATACGGAAAATTTACTCTATTTAAATTATTCGGTCTATTGTCCTCATCTCTGTCGCCATATTTATCACAACGTTTCATCCGTTGTACGCTCTGGCCTTCTTCAGGTGGTTGGAATGTCGAATTGTATCCTTTATTTTGTTCACTGGGGTAGACTGTTCTAGTTACACGGGCCAAGACTAGTGGATGTCAGTTATCAGTTATCTTCTGTTAATTCCCCTCTGAAAGTCCTCCAACGCCTTAGCAGGTATTGAATTCACCCTCTTTGGGTCCTGTTACTTGATCTAACTAACACCTTTATCCACTGTGCCATGTGTTCTTGAGGAAACATGGCACAGTGTACACAATATCTCATCTCAGAAATATAGACAAAGACAGTTTCTTATTATAGAATTATCGAACTTCTGTTGACATGATTTTATTAAAAACATACTGGAATTAATCTGAAGAAACGATCAACATCGTGAAAAGAAGAAGGTTTGAAAGACAGTTTGTTTAACATTTACATGTATTAAGCACTTGTTAGTATCACAAAAAATATTCCTTTTTTAATCCCTCGATATATAAATAAGAAAGACAAAGATCGATAGATATATAGATAGATAGAAACGCAGAACCTTCTTTAGCTTTTAAGTTTTGCAAATGTGCTATTTATATGTTTTCTAATATGATGACATAAATGTTTACACAATTTTTGAGAAAATATTTTTTCCTGGCATTGTTGTTTTATCAATAAAATACTTACCTATAATTCCTATTGTCCTGGAATTTCTTTTATTTCCCCGAGAAAGAACAATTCTGACTTTGTTTCACTGAATTCTTCGAGTAAGTTTTCGATATCTATAATTTTTTTTAAATACTTGAGAAAGAAAAATGGCGTTCGGATTTACCGACCAGAAAGTAATATTTTTCAAATTTGTGAACCAAACGAGTTAAATATCCCCACTTCGTCAATGTTAAATAGCTCTCTTTCTATGCCAACAAACAAATTTGCCTCGAATTAAATTCTGTTCAGGTTGAAATGTTCATGTCTGGGCCTATCACGGAATTCCTCGTTTTCCATTCGTGTGAGAAATCCATTTTCCCCAACGTTGACAATGTTTAAGAAATTACTTATTCCATATTAAGTAGAAGAGAAAGATATTCAATACTGAATTCTATTCCTTCTCCTGAGATCACGTCGAAGAGAATTTTGATTTTTTCTTTAATTAAGAATGAAAATATTACAGGGAACTCATAACACAACGAACAAATGACTTCTTCTTCTTCTTCTTCTTCTTCTTCTTCTTCTTCTTCTTCTTCTTCTTCTTGCCACGTTCCTTCAAGAGGTCTGTCTGTCTCATGACTTGCAGCTCTTAGTAAGGTGTGGCTTTTAGTAATCTCACCCTCCCCCTGTTTCTCCACCTATTCACAAAAAGATAGCTAGGTCGGTTGCCTGTCTCTTTAGCCTTCGATATATATCTTGTAAGTGTCAAACTCTCCTATCCCTCCTTCCTCATGAGTCCAACAAAATTTCATCCGTTTCCTTCTGATTCCACGTATACGTGTTTTTTTTTTTGTTTCTGTTTTCTTTATGGCTTCATCCTTGCTCACGCACTCCATCCTCGGTATTCTCAGCACCCTTCTGTAGAACCACATTTCTATTGCCTCTTATGTCCATCTGCGATAAGAATTTCCATGCATTCAGTGCCAGAAAAGAGGATTGATGTTATATAACATATTCACTCTTTTATTGTTTTACCAATGAAATATTCCCGCTTCTTGGTATTTAGAGTAGATTTTGGAATGCATCTTTTAACATATCAATTCGACATCTTATTTCGGTGTCATATTTTCCATCCTGTGTTAAATCACTTCCCGTATGTGAAAGATTCTGTAGTTCGATGTTGACATCTCCATCTTGTAGTTCGCCGCATCTTGAAACCTTTTCTCTCGTTGACAACCATATATTCTATCTTCTTACAATGGAACTTTTGCAATAATATTAAATATGAGAAATAACTCAATGTTTAAAACGTACGATTGTCATTAATATATATTGTGTTATTCTTCTCATAGAATATATTCAACAGCTGGCGAAACGGTGTCGCCATGTTTTTTCAAATGATATCGATTGTCTCACCTAGGAAGAGTATTAGAGGTTCAAGTATGTAATTGAACGAAATAAGAGACAAAACTCTTCCTTTGAAGTGAAAATATACTGCACAGAAAAGCGTAGAAAACATTTAATCTAGCCTATATATTTGGCATCATATATACCTACATAATAATTATGACTACGCCCCCAGTATTCAACAAACAAAATGTTTGCATTTGTTAAAATCTTTGAAAGATTTGTCCGGGCATAACCATTTATCGGTTAGTATAAATAAAACCACGTAAAAATAAATGTTATTGATCTATGTTTGTTCAAGTTTAATATTTCAAGATTTTTCACGAAGAGAAACAATATCTAAAATGATCTCAAGGCAATATATGTATGTATGAACATTTGGGTAAAATAGTGACAGAAATAACTATACTGAACTCAGTCCTTTTTTTAAAGATGTTAAGCGAAATTTAATTATTTGAAGAATTATTTAAAGAATTATTTCCATCATATTTTTTTTTTTGGCGTCGAGGTGATTTACATAATATTCTTACCAGTTTAAGTGTTCAAACCCCATCATCTGAATATAAATAAAAACATAAACATTACTAAACGTTTGAAGATATATTCTGGTTTGGTTTGGTTTGATCTATTTTGTTTTTACTATAAAGATCTATTTCTATACTTTCATGGCGTTTTGATCCCAGTTTCGGTGTTAACTATTTGTCCATAACTGGGAACCTAACACGTCACACAATCCCGGGTGGACATATTTTGATTAATCTAATAGCAACAACATGTTAGATAGTAAAACAAAATTATATATCAGGATGGTTGAACAAAATATGTGGTTAATACGCCCTTGGGTAAAGTTCACTGCTTGATGTTGCATCAATTTCTCGAATTATTGATAGGAGACAGACTTATTTTACGGCCTTATTTTGAATGTCCTGAATGTTATATTTATCATCCTCATACACACTTGGCAATCGCTAAAAAGTGTTTTCTAAAATGTATATAAATTACTTTGATATTCACATATATATTTCCTCTCTTTCTTTCCAATTTTATCGCCTGCATAAGAATGGTAACATGGCCTTTTTATAACAGTTTTGTTTTATGTCACTATTATCTCAGTGTTTACCTCCATCTTTATTTAATGGTGGCTGTCATATATCACAAGTACAAGGCTACGTATTAAAAGTCATACTGTCATAACACTTCGCAGCATTTAGTTTGCCACGTAATTTAATGAGAGGGCCAACATTGGCACCAGGGAATATACCCGACACCAATACACTACCATTTCTGAATTTAAATGATTTTTTCGCATACTGAGGAAGCAATTCGTCTGTCACCTTTACACCATTTGACAAACCAGTTGCCGTCAGAGCCGATCAAATTAAAATAACTTACATCATTGAAAAATAATCAGGGCTAATTTTCATTAGTTCAGACAGCAGGCTTGCTTGCAAAACGTTATCCTAGATTTTTTCAATTCTTGCTGATGATGAGTTTGACGAAAAGAGGACGTGAATTGCATAAAAGATGTAACACTGTCTGCTGAGATAATTTCAAACCAAAATTACCTGACAGGCAAATTTCGCTGCTGTGTCAAAAAATGGGACAGTTGAACCGTCGGAATCTGTCAAGGAGTCGATTTACATAGGCGCTTTAGTGTTTTCTGGGACTAAAAGCAGAAAACCTCACCATAAAGGTTTAATGTTCTATAAATAATGCTATAAATTGGAATGGAGATGGGCGCCGGCAAACTACATGAGTGCCCACTGAACGGATCATGTGGGAGAGGAATCAAAACAACACCATGCAGTATCACCCGAGGCCCGGTTCAACAACGGCCGCGCAACACATTGACTTACTTCAAGATGGGCGTAACAAGTGGACAACTGAGGATACAAACACCATCAAGCTACTAACATAGGGCACAACCATAGGACGTGGAACGTTTGCACGTTCTATGCTTTTAGAGAAATAATAGACGGATATGTCAATGCCGGAACCAGCGTCACACTATCAGACTGGAGGAGATTGTTCGTCTTCTTCTGTCCTCATGTACCCACCACGCCGCAGTTCAATTTGAAGGAGTCGAGGGACTGATGATGATGATGATGATGATGATGATGATGATGATGATGATGATGATGATGATGATGATGATGGGCTTTTAGGTGTATTAACTCAATTTGGAATAGTGAAGATTGTTAACTCTTGAGATTTTAGTGTAACGCCAGAGTGATTCAGTAACGCCCGAGTGATTAAACGGCTTGCCTTGGTGAACTGTAAGTAAACAATGTCGCAGGCGAATAGGGAATATTTGTTTACATTGAAATATCACCATATGTCATTGGAAAGTGTTACTTGCCTTTAGATATCAAAAATATACACAACTGGAGAACTTCGACGTCGTGTAATGGTTAGCAGACTTGCCTCGCTAGATCAATTACAACTGAGTAGTGGGTTAGACCCTCACTGAGCGCGATCTGCCTTCGGCCTTGTGCTAATTCTAAAGAATGCTTAGTAAATCACAATCTGGTCACTTCGACGTAGTGTAATGGTTAGCAATATTATTTCGCTAGATCAACTGCGAGTGAGTAGTGATTTGGATCTTCACTGTGTGTTCCTTGATATATTATATTATATTATGCCATATTATATACTATGTATTATGATATATATATATATATATATATATATATATATATATATATATATATATATATATATATATAAGCGAACACCTATTAAAGAACAGAGATTGTGCAGCCAAATTTAGTGTTGACTGGTTCACCGTGTTGTCCCGGTCTCACTCCTTATTTCATCGAAGGGTTCTGGAGGCACTTTACATCTGGTCCCTTAAGCATTCTTTGTGCAAACAACGTGAGCGTTTGTTGGGACTCGCTGTCATTTGTTTCTAGTTCCTTTTGCATATATTTTTTTCTTTTTTTTTTTTTTGCACAACTTCCTTTTATTGTACATTTTTCTGTGTTAATTTTAAATCTCCCGTTCAAGCTTGAAGAGCGGGAGCGAAACCGGGTTGCTTCACCCGTTTTTTTTTTGTTTTTTTTTTAAATGTCTCGTAATATTAAGTTTTATAGTTTTATTTCGATCATTAAATTTTGTACCTACAAAATATCTTTAAATGTATGTATATACTTATGTATATTCCTCAAACTATCATCCTCATCTTTGTTGTCATATTTATCACAACGTTCCGGTCGTTGTGCGCTATGACCTTCTTCAGGTAGTTGGAATATCGAACTGAACCCTTTATTTTGCTCGCAGGGGTAGACTGTTCAAGTTCCACGTGCCATGTCTAATGGATGTCAGTTATCTCCTGTTATTTTCCCTCTCCGAGTTCTCCAACGCCTTAACCAGATATTGAACTCACACTCTATGGGTTCTGTCACTAGACCTAACTAACGTCTTCAGCAATCATTTTTAACAGTGCTTATATTGCAATTTTTGCTGTTACTATTGCATATTTTTTTTACCAAAGCTCATACTGCAATTTTCATTGTTATTGCTTTTCTCTGGCACTCTTTATAACTGGTTCCCATAGTGTATTCATTTCTATGCTTCGTCGACTCAGGAGATTTTGTCGTCTGGTATATGTGCTGATTCCTTAAGTCTACGAATTTTCCAATGATTTTCTATGTCTATGATTTTAACCTGATCTTACAGAAGGAGGTGACTTCACTTTTCTCTCCATATGTGGTCAACCACGCCTGATTTTTCCACTTCCCCTCCTGTTAAAACTTTCTGGTGTCCTTGAAGCCTTACCTTAAGGGGGCGGTCTGTCTACCTTTTATATTTCTTTCCACAGCTACACGGGATGGAGTATACACATTCTTTAGTCATGTTCTCCTCTATGGGAGGTCTTCTCCGGGAGAGATATCTGCGAAGAGTCAAGCTTTTGAAGGTTTTTCTGATGTTATATAGATCACAGATCCTTTGTATTTTCTCCGAAAACCCCTTCATATAAGGCAGGCAGTGTTGTTGTCCTTGTACCCGGCTATCCCAGTTTATTGGCGCTAGATGCCATGTACCCAGGGTAGTTGTTACATTTAAGGTATTGCTTATACTGACCAATTCTTTATCTAATGTCTCTGGGTCGCCACTGATGACTTTTGCTCTGTGTTGTAAGCAGCGGGGAATCCCGTTCTTTACGTTGTATGGATGGTGGGTGTTGAAATTGCGGTACTGTCCAGTGAATGTTGGTTTGCGGTATACGGATGTCTTGTGCCCATGCTCTGTTCAAGATATTAGAACATGCAGGAATGAGAGTGTGTTGTTACTCTCTTTATTTTTATCTTTATTTTTTATAAACTTAGTAATAAAAAGTTTCTCATAAGTTTATAAAAAATAAAAAAATACTGAATGAAAGAAATGAATTAGGTATTCTTTGCTGTCATTGTCAAAAACTTTCCTTAAATAATATTCAAAAATAAAATTTAAAAAATGGGAGCTGATAATATGCATAATTATATTTGATATGAAAAAAATAATTTTAAATAATTTAAGTAATTCTATTACAGTTACTTGTTTTTAAAAAGAAATATAGTCTATTATTAATTAAGAGTAAAATATTTTAAAATTGTAATAAAATATAACGTATTCTAACTCGAACAACTCCTATAGAAAGAATCTTTAAGTATACAAGTACGAAAAAAAATGCCGAAAAAATTTTAGTCGTTAATAATAAAAAAAAACAGACGACATGCGTTTAACGAATGACAGAATTCGTAAAAAAATACACCCCTACCCTCCCTAGACTAAACCTCTTTTTCGAACGTAACTCGTAATTGATACAACAATAGTTAATAAAAGTGAACAAGCTACCACCCCTGTCTGAATTATTGGATTTCTTTTGGAAACGGGAAATTATGAAATATATGTCCGTTTAAAACTCAGCAAATTTAAAAATAAGTTTTTCCAAAATTCGCTTGAAGATGAAACAGAACCAATGCTTTTAATTTAATTATATAATTAAATTTAAAGTTTTTAGCTTCAGTTTTTGAAACATGGTTATTACTATGTAGCGAAGAGACCATATTTTAAATCAGTTAATTTATAATAATAATTTTATATAATTTTTAATTCTGCTTTATATACTTTTTCAACACATGATCATTCCCAGATTGGTATACGAAAGGTGGCATTATCTTAAAAAAACACTGAAAAGTCTTCAACAGATCGTTAGGTGATGAAACAATATTTATCCTCTCAATGCAAACTGCCTTTATCTAAGATGACTCTCACCTCTAATACCCCTCTGTGTCGTAATCTCTTTTTTTCTCTCTCTGCGTCCCTATCTCTCTTTTTGTTTCTCTCTCTGAGGCTCAAAACTAACCGGGTTTAACAAGATTATATCATTTCTCTATATTACAATATTTTTGTAATATTGTAAAATCTATATTTACAATAAGATAAAATGATTATAATTATTAGAGAAATATTTGAATTTCAAAAGGTCAGCTGCAGTTCAGTGATAAATTTTTCCACAACGGATTGTTAATTCACAAAACAAGATTGAACTGCTTACTCCCTACAACTGCCTTTATGTAAGATGACCTCCCATTCAATCTCTTGTGTTGTCCTTCTACTTCCCTCTCTCTCTCTCTTTCTGTTTTACTCTCTACGTCTCTTTCTATCTCTCCTACTGTTTACCTCCCGACCACGCGTGACTAGCGTATTAATATACAGATGCCGTGTTAAGATAGATGATAAGGTTACGAAACATAGAGAAAACAACCAGACATATTACAACAGCGTGAATATTAATTACGGTTGTCTATTCGAATTAATCAGTAAACCATTTCATTGAAAGGTTAATAAAAAATACCACGCTATCTGTTATCAGCAGTCGCAGATAAAATACGCAGGGACAATGGATAAGCGCTATGTTTTATTGCTTTAAGATTCATTTCATCGAATCTGTTGCTTACCAAAATGTTTTGGTCGTTATTTTCTCCGGTTTTCAGCGTTCAGTATTATATTCTGAGACATCTAGGAAGGCTAGGCATGCTCATATTCTTCAGCCGTATCCATGTCTTCGGACCTTCTTGGCTTTATATCAAAAAATGAAACAAATCGATGACGGCATGTAGTTTGGCATTCGGTGCCAGTCTCTGCATTTTGTAGCAAAATGAGCAAAAATGAACTTAAACTTGCTTCAACAACAAAAAATAATTAGGACTAATAGCTTCGTTGGTTGGTTGGTTGTGATCTATGGCATATCAACCACTGTAGGTCATTTAATGCCAAATTTTGTTATATATATATATATATATATATATATATATATATATGTATATATATATATATATTCACACACACACACACATATATATATATATATATATATATATATATATATATATATATATATATATATATATATATATATATATATATATATATTACTAGTAAGCGTATAGCTGGCAACATTATTTTTTTCAAAAACGTATAGCTGGCAGCATTATTTTTTCAAAAACGTATAGCTGGCGATATTATTTTTTTCAAAAAACGTATAGATGGTAACGTTATTTTTTAAAAATCGTATAGCTGGCAACATTATTTTTGGACGTAGTTCATCGCCATACCCAGGACGCGGACGTAATTCATCGCCATACCCCGGACGCGGATGTAGTTTATCGTCTTACCCAGGATGCGGATGTAGTTCATCGTCATTCCCAGGACGTTAGGAGTAATAGTAATTTTTATTCCTCACTACTACACACATTTGTTTATTCTTTGTTTGTTTTGGAATCATTGCTCATTTTGCCCCCAAATGCGGAAGACTCTCACAGAATAGCAAACCTGCTGGTTGGCATTGAGGTTATTTACGCTTTAATTATTATTCTCTAGAATTAATCAGTTTCAAAGCGTCGATCTTGGGAGGAGAGTGCTAGTAATTTGCAAACAATGTCACTGATGTAGCGTGTAATTGAGAGGCCCATAACTTCTTAAAATGATTCGTTATCAATTTCTGAGTGTAGCATACGTTTGGCGTCCGGAACGTTATAATAACGAAAAAGAGGTGAATCTGAATGAAGTATGTTTCCATTATTACAAATCCTAATTTAACGCAATGCCAACATGAAAAGTAGGCAATATTCTTTATGCAATTTATCAAAATGGCATTACATTGATTTTTTACATGGATACGCGTTGGGTTATTCAGCGCACATTCTATAATAATTCAGTGCACATTCTATAGTAATTCAGTGCCTATTCTAGGGTAAATCAATGCTTACCTCGAATAATTCAATGCGTCTTTAGTATTTCCATGCGTTTTCGACAGGAATTCACTGCGTATCGTAGAATAAACAAGACAATAATATCAGTTTGACGTACAAGTTGATATAAGCAACCCTCTTCCCAAGAACTCTTTAAAATACCAACATTTGTTTAGTACTTATTTGTGAGATTCCGTGATTGATTATTCGAAATTAAGAGTATTAATTCTACTTGCACAATATTCTGTGATAATTCTTAAATTGAATATTGATCCAAACATAGTCAGCTGTATTTCATGATCTAAATGAAAATTGTGAATAATTTCACAATTATTTTTATTAAAATGATTTCTTCATCAATTTATACAAATAAAAGATGTAATTTGCCAAAATCTATTACGCAAAAGTCTAGGTCTTTTAAAGAAAAGGTTTTGAAATATTAAATATAAATATTTTTTATAAGTGTACAACGAGATTAAAAGTTTGAAGGACATTGGAAAAATTCGAAATGTTAATTGTGTTTAGATTTACAGACGTGGTTCTTGAGGGGCCTCAACACAATTGCTATTTTAATTGAAGAACAAGACAACGTGGACTAAAAAATGTTTAGATGAATAGTGAAAATTCTAATATCGTAAAGTAATATTTTCTAAGAACGCAGAGAAGATTATGATTATATTTACCTTCTGCAGCTTTCTAAAATCGAGACATTTTCCTGATGAAATACCAAAAAAAAATAAATGAAAATGTTATTTTTTTTATCATAAAGCAATGCTAACCGAAATTAAGGGATCGTTTATTTTGTAACAAACATTTCTGTATAAATAAATCTAGAAGTTTTAACAAAACAAGTTGCAGTCAATTTACATAGACCATTAAAAAAAGGAGTCGACCGTAGCCGGGATCCTCGTGTCAATGCGAGCAATCCTTTCCTTAGCTGCACAGTACAAGCTTTCTCTTTATTAATGTCTTTCCCTTCTCTTTCACACTCAGTGACTCTTTGTTAGTAGCATTACCGCATTGCTTTGGGTGAAATGATAAAAAACAACAACAAAAAAAAAACCTCTCAAATAACGAGACAAATCAATTAATACTATTACAGCTTTTAAAAATACAAATAGAAAATTCTCTATTTCTGCCGTTTTTTTTTTTTTGTTTGTTTTTTAGTTTTTTTTTTTTATTGCTGTGTTACAGTATCAGAAAAAACACAAACAGAAATTGAACCATTACAAATTGAAATTTTTTAGATGAACAATGTTTATTATTATATGAGTTGCCTTGGTCAGGCGATAGAAATCCTTTTTTTATTTCTTAAACATGGTTTTCCGTTGGTAATGATCTCTATGCTGGGCCTACTGATGAAGTTGTCAGTGCCTAACAAGTGAGCATATTTGACCAGTACTCGTATCCACTAGTTTTGTTCTTTGTCAATAAAATATCTATTCTACAAGGGTTGGCGACAACCAGTTTCGCTCAAATATCACTCATCGGATAACTGTTCTTCTACTCTCTTTCTCATGTACTTTTAGTCTGTCCTTTAAATTCTTTGTCACAACTGCGTGGGATGGAATACACTCAGTTCTTTGTCATACTTCTTCTGAGGGATCTTACTTCAGGAGATATATATCCGATGTATTGTAATGATTTTGAATACTATCCTGATGTTTCATAGACTACACATACTCTGAATTTTTCAAATGTATTCTTTGTGTATGTTAGAAACGAAAGGAATCAGTCTCTGCCGACATCATAGTGCGATACTCATAAGTGGCGATCCAGATAAGTGCCAACCAAAGAAGATTAGTATTAAAAAACATGTTTCAGTATTACTGTTATATAGCAATAAAGTGTCGCTACCGACAATGAAGTTTGAACACAGGTCACTAGAGAGCAAACATAGACGATCCCACTTTGAATAAGTAGATCACGTGATGGCAACATATATATATATATATATGTGTGTGTGTGTGTGTGTGTAAAATGTATAGAAAATAGGAAAGAACTCTTTAGGTAAATAATCCAAAGTTCTTTAGTATTTTTGTTATTATTTTTTTTTTAAAGTGCTCGATACAAATGTAGAGCATAAATAGTGGATACAAAATGCTAACATCAATTATAGAAACAATTGTACTAACCAGAACAAAAACAGGAAAAATATTTTTGCTATACCCCTGTGTTCAACGAAATGTTTAGTATTAAACTAGGACATAAATTCCTAGTTTTAATTGAAAACACTTTCCTACTAACAGTAGACTTAGTAAAATATTTAATAAAAACACCCGAAAATTAAGTTACAGTTGCACTGAAAATCTAGAAAGTATAATAAAAAAAACACAATAATAAAATTCTGAATAAACTCCCATGCCAGAATAGTATTAATAAAAACGCTACACTTAAATTAGACAAAAATTTTGAAAAATTATGTGATTGTAGAAACCCAGAAGACTGCCCATTGGAAAATATATGCCGCTTAAAATCTGTGGTATACCAATGTACTATCTCTCCATTGAGAGTCCTAATACTAATATGATATACATTGGGTCTACGAAGAATCAATTTAAAACCAGATAGAGGCATCATAAGTCCTCCTTCAACAATATTAATAAAAGAAATCAGACATCTCTATCCCAATATTTTTGGCATTTGAAGGAAATGAATAAAACACAAAAAGTAAAATGGAAAATTATAAGCAAAACTAGAACTTGTAAAACTTGGGATGACCCATGCCCTTTATGCCTACAGGAAAAACTAAACATTATCAAGTTTCTAAATAATAAAAATTTATTAAACAATAGACATGAGTTAACGTTTTTTCGCCAACATCATCAAATTTTCGCATTGAATAATTAGCATAAAAAACAAACAAACAAACAATAAAATAATAAGCACAATTTTTAAACTCCATAGTCTAAATAAAAAGTTCAAATGCCCTACCCCTCCAAAAAAAGAAAACCTTTTATGAAGTCGTCAAAAAAACAAATGTTAGCGAATTATGACATTTTTTTAATATACACAAAACCATTTCAGGAAAAAAATAAAAAATAAAATAAAAAAATAAATAAATCTCCATAGACACTTAACCAAACTAGACGATGTCATCTTCCGCTTTAAATTTAGACACTCAACCTTACCCTGACTTGACGTCTTTGAATGTAACTGAGATATTGATACAAATTATTAACCTTTACTCCCAACGTTTTTTAAATAATTGCTCTAGCCGTTACCATAGTAATTTTAATTTTAATAATGAATTAGCTTACAAAACGCGTAAATTTCAGGAATTAGTTATTCCGAAAAAAAATTCGCTTAAAGACGGAACAGAGCTTGGTACTTTAATGCAATTTAATTCAAATAATTACATTGAAGTTTCGGCTCTTGTTTTGAAACATGCGAACTCTTATTGTTGTGGATTATGAGATGAATTCGGTCTCCAAGGAATGACAAACGCAATAATCAAATATAAGAAATAAAATGTATTTACACAATCATACAAAGAGTAATACTGTTAGTAAGTCCAGGAACGTGGTTAGTAGCAAATACAGATATATATATACAGTCTCGAAGTAAGACTTCCTTAGAGTCTACTTCCTTGTAACTGTCTTGTACAAGAGGTTACCTCACACTATCTCCGTTCGTATATTCTCTCACTCTCCGACTCCCGACTGCCGACCACCGACTGCCCTCACTGAATGTAACTCTTGGTATTTAACGGCAGCAGTCCAGGTACACTTGATAGAGTCCACTTATATGAAAAAGGGGTGGACCCCATAACACTTATTGGTAAATTTTCATTTTAACACCCGAGCGCTAATATCCCTTCAAATTTTTCCCAAATAGTCGTATTTCCGTGCAAATGTATATGCTGAACTCAAATCAACAATTAGATATTAAAGAAACCTACTATTTTGGACACGAAAAAAATCGGACTTTTTCCTGGTCTTTCGTCGGACATTACCGGCTTATTGATATGTAATTCAGTGCTGAATTCTGTCGGTGGACGTATACAATTTGGGCCTATTTACTCCCTTCACAGTAATTCCTTGTCGTTAAGTTTCAATTTAGGGTTAGGTGTTTTTTTCGGCTATTCTTTTTCTTTTTTTTTTTCGTTTTTTGTTAAAGAAGAAAGTTAACTTTAAAATTAGGGTTAGATGTTTTTTATTCTTTTGTTATTCTTTTATTTGTCGATGTTTATTTGAAAGTTAACTTTATTCTTAAATTAAGTACAAAAAATCGCTTTACGGAAACGTGTACTAATTTATGAAAGAAAATAGTTCAGCAGTAAATGACGCTCGGGTGTTAAAATGAAAATTTACCCACTTATGTAGCGATGGAATCATATTTTTAAATAAATAATTATATATATATATATATATATATATATATATATATATATATATATATATATTCTATTACTATACTGATCACTATTTCTACTCTACCTTCTATTACTATACTGATCGCTATTCTCTATTCTCTATACTTCTTTATAATATTTCTCTATACTGATCACTATACGGATCACTACACGCATCCTTATTCGATGGTTTCTATCCGAGCGAGTATTATTATGTAAGATTAGTGCAAATGTTATTCGAAGGCATCTGACACCAGTATTGTTCAACGGCGTTACTATAGTTGTATCTACAATTACAAAGTCTCTACTACAACAAGCATTTACGAAAGTGATCAGGAGTATTCGTTGACATTACAAAAGTGTCAACGACTGTTCTTTGACATCATAAAAATTATAACCATCCTTTTTAAGCATCACCTCAGCCTCACCAGAAGGGAAATCGATCGAAAATCTGCCACTGTCTTTTATGGTATCTGTGTAATTACGGACACGAAATATCCTCTAAGCCGAAAAAGTGGAACGAAAACAATCGACCCTGCTGATTGAATAAAGGGTTCGATGCGAAATTCCAATGTTAGCTACAAAATAAGTATGGGAATATTAATGGTAATATTAGCCGTTACCTTATAAGGAAACACTCGGCATTCATTGACCGAGCAAACAGTGTTGCTGTCGGTTAACATATATAAAATTCCGATTAAAAAGAATGTTTCAGGACAATAAATTTAGCAAGTCCAGTAGCTGTCATTGCTCTTTCCCGTAATGATGAGGATTTCTTACCTAACTTTTGTTTGAAGTAGTGTGGAACGTCAACATCTTGATGAAACCATTATTTCTTCTTTGAGTTGCATGTGCTATCCATTTTAGTTGTTGCTGCTGCTGGAAATCCTCAAGTGATTTCATTGCTATTATTTGGCACAGTAGCCCCAGGCCAAGATACAGGGAATTTTTTGCTGAGCCTACGGGCTCGGATATTCCACATTAAATTCGGCCTTGTGCCACATCTGATCGCGTGTGCAGTTGGTAGATATCCTGCAGTTGGTGATTCATTGTGGATTCATTTGACTCGCTTCTAGCAATTGGCTACTTCTTCTACGTGTCGTTGCCAAATCTTATATATGTTGTTCTTGTCGTAAGTATTATCGTTCATTACAAGCATTCGGGATTATTCTGTTCAGTAACCTCGCGTAGGTATAACAAGTATATATATATCACATTAGCTAAAATCATAATTACAGGACTGAAAATGCAATAAAAAAAATAACATGCACATACACCCACACCCATACACACACAAACAGACACACACACACACACACACACACACACACACACACACACACATATATATATATATATATATATATATATATATATATATATATATATATATATCCAAGTATAGGATTGGTGTTTACGGAATAATTTCCTATAACGCAAAAAATATTATTCTTAAAAGAGAGCTCAGTACAGAGTAGAGCAAATGTAATTTAATCAAAAATTATAACATAAATATGTTATAAAATCACTAGAAAAATATCTATTTTGTTTCAACACTTCTGGTGTCCTATCAAGTGATGGTGTTGAATATAGAATCAACATTCAATACTTGATAAGATACCAGCATGTTGAAACAAAATAGCTAATTTTGTAGTGATTTTAAAACATATTTATTTTTATAATTTTCGATTATATATATATATATATATATATATATATATATATATATATATTGCGTATATTTTGGCAGCATGTTTTCATTACCACATATCTCATTGAATAATTTAAACAAGTTTTGGCTACTTATTTTAATAGGATTCTCTCATATTCACGGACACGCTTCTTAGTATCCTTATTAAAGCTAGAGAGAAAATTACCATGTAGATGCATATTCATTTATTCCAAGTACTTTTGACATTAGCACAATGTCATCATCAGGGTTTTGTTTTTCCTAATTTTCACCATTTTTGAAGGAGAAAATTGTTGTGTCCATCTAAAAGTTAGATTGTTTTTATCTGTGAAGTTAAATTTCACTATGTAAATGTCAGGGGAGGTAATTAAGTTATGAAATGTCCAAATGTTTTAAGCCTAGATTTTTTAAAATACCTATTGTAAACATTTTAATCATTTGCGTAGTATTCATAATTCATTTTATCCTGAAATCTTACCTTTTTTTTGTCAGGAAACCCCGAAGAAGACAGATCGACGTCTGCCTCCCACGGCAACTGAGGTATAACTGCAAAACACCACGTGCGATACAGCCTCACTACGTTAGGAGAGTAGTTGGAGGGAGCAAAAAAATAACTAAACAAGATGGCAACAAGTAATTGTGAGTAGTTTAAAATTTGGGCTGACCCCCATTTGATTAACGCAGGGTTACAAATGTCCTGCCACTGGCAAAATAACCTGAAGTAGACGAGAGAAGCGTTTAGATAAAATATTTAGAATGAAATTAAAACAAATAATAATATTATCCATACATTTTGATAATATCGCCTACGTTTTGCAAGGTCTTCCAGGAAGGAAAATATTGAAACATTTTATATATATATATATATATATATATATATATATATATATATATATATATATATGTGTGTGTGTGTGTGTGTGTATGTGTGTGTGTGTGTGTGTGTGTGTATATGTATTACCAATGTGTGACTGGTAGGGATAATTCCAAGAAGGATATTAATCCAGAGAAAGCTCAATGTAAACTATATAGCATTATAATAATAAGTCAATAAGAAAAGAGCCATTTCGATTATAAGTTATTTCGTTAATATTTTCATATATTGATCTCTACAAACCGAAAGATTTTAAATTTAAGATATTTCCGTCTGAAGAGATGTATATATAGACATATTCACGAAATTAAGTATAAAATGGCTCTTTAAGATTTTCTTATTGACTTTTATATATATATATATATATATATATATATATATATATATATATATATATATATATATATATATTAGTAAAGGTAAAATAAATCCGTGAGTATCTAATCCGAGTGGATCCTATTAATATAAAACTATTAAAACTGGTCCACAAAAGAGAGCTCGATTTATTTTATTTATACAGAGCAATCTGAATAAATAATCAAAAAAATTAATTTACTTCATTTGGGGAATAGACTATTTCGGCAGACGATGAAAGTGGTTATCTGTCTTTTCAACCCCGCCTTTAAAGCTGTTGGGAATTTGTGCAGTGCCTAAAATTTTCCAAACCATATTTGCAGGATTAAAATTCCCCCCTGTAATTCTCAATGTTTTTTTTTTGAAAGTATTCTTTCATGCTTACGTTTAGTTTTCTGACATGTCCCCTGTTTGTTGCCTATTGTCTGACTTAAACATTGAAAAGTGTGAACACTCTGTTAAGTATCTTCAGTCAGTTAAATATTAGGTTGACCCTTTCGCTTCTAATACCATCCCCTTAGAGTTAACTGAAACTTCCTTCTACGGACATGATCTACATTCCACATCAGAGTTGGAAAGACAGATGGACACTTTCATTCCTCAATATTTTGATTATTCATATATATATATATATATATATATATATATATATATATATATATATATATATATATGAATAATGAAAACAACTTATATATGTGTCTGTAATTGTTTTGTTATTAACGTACAAATATCCTTGCGCCATTGGCATTTAAAGCGTCGAGAAGAATATGTTTCCTTAGATTATTAAACAACAATATGACACATTGAAACAGGAAGGAAAAGAAAATATCTCCGAACACTTCAATCATAACAATACAGACCGGAGTAACACTGGAATAAGCAGATGAAAGCCAGACAGAGAGTATCGATTAAGTAATGAAAGAAAAATATCCATCATTTTGAAAACGCAGAATGGTGAAAGAGGGCAATAGTAAAGAAAAAAAACAAACAAAAAAAGCAGCAGACAGTAAAATGAAAAAACAAAAGAAATAACATTATTTCTTTGAAATGCATAATCAACGAAATACATTGACCCACTTACAGAAAATCCCCCGGAACTTGTAAAATAAACAAAACAAAGCATATTTTTTCCGGGGTAAAACATTCAGCAAACAAATGAATATATGGCAAATTGTAATTTATTATGCATTATTTTCATTATTTTCATTATTACAAGACGAACATCGACTTTTAGTCATCGTCAGAATCAGATTTTGAGCAATTCTTCAATTACTATTGGCGGAAGGAAGAGATGCCTTTGTAATATTAAGTTGGGCTGATACTCCAAATATTTTGAGTATCAGCCCAACTTAATATTACAAAGGCATCTCTTCCTTCCGCCAATAGTAAATTTGAAGAATTGCTCAAAATCTGATTCTGACGATGACTAAAGTCGATGTTCGTCTTGTAATAATGAAAATAGAAAATAATGCATAATAAATTACAATTTGCCATATATTCATTTGTTTGTATTTTCGGAAAAAAATATGCTTTGTTTTGTTGTTTCATGTACAAGTTCGGGTGATTTTCTGTAAGTGGGTTCAATGTATTCGTTGATAATTGCATTTATTTCGCTCAGCAAGTATTTTAAAGTATAATTAGTTTCTTTTCAATGTGATTGAAACAAAACTTCACCTACAATTTAACAAAAATATCGATTAACCCAGATCAAAATTTACCAAGTACTATTAGTGTGAGTGATACTCGAAGGCGTCTGACACCAGTATTGTTCAACGGCGTTACTATAGTTGTATCTGCGATTACAAAGTCTCTACTACAACGAGCATTACAAAAGTGACAACGAGTATTCGTTGGAATTGCAAAAGTTGCAACGAGTGTTCGCTGATATCACAAAATATTTCTCATTACAATTCTTTGGGAGTATATTGATTAAATTTAAACGGAAAACATCTTTATGCGTGTAATAGTTTCATAATAAAATTATATATATATATATATATATATATATATATATATATATATATATATATATATATATATATATATATATGTATAAATGTGTGTGTGCGCGTGCGCGCTGTCCATCAGTATAAGTTTGGGGGGAAACAGTCCGAATGCTATGATTTAATCTGTTTCATCTAATAATCAGAATAAGTCTCCTGTTAGCTAAATGCGGCAGACTAAAAGAAAAGTGTCTTCATCTAGCAAAATTTTCTTACAAGGAAGACATGATATGCTCTTTAGAACGAAAGATATTTGAATTTTTCTCGCTGCGAATTTACTCTCCCATCTGCTAATAAAACAGCATATCTGACACAATTTTCTTTTTGTTTAGAATCACATCAGGTCTCTAGGCAGTGATTTTGCATTGTAGTTAAATTAATTATTTAGAATTTTAAAACATTATTTGCTCTTTCAGATTGATTGAAAATGATTTTCATGTAGGTACAATAATTAAGTTCATAGCTACTGTCTCATACAACACACATATATATATATATATATGTATATGTATTTTATATTTTGTCTTAGATGATATGCATCAGTTATTTGTAAGACTAACAATTTTATCTCTTTTCTTTATATTTTATGCAGTTGAATATTATACAAGATATTATGGTTGAAGCGACAGTAAATCTAAAATTTCCTTTTTCAATAACACCACAGAATCGAACAATCTTATTTGAAATTCTTCTAATCTGTCTTTTTATGGCAAAATTCTTCAAAGACGAAGCCTCCAAAATAGTCTCCCAAATTTCCGGTATGCAGTGATTCACTCTTTTCAAAAAGGATTAGCAAAGGCCAGACAATCAGACTTGCTACATATCTGAATGTACAGTGACCCTCTTTCATAGGAACTATTACGTCAATCAGCGATACCACTGCAATGAGACTCTTTCCGTATTCATGGAAAAAAGGGGTTCTGGCGGATGCTAAGGTCAGCTGTGCACAGTCAGACGAAGTTAGAATTGGATATGAGACTTGCCCTCGTTCGTGTTTCCGAGAATTGCGAGATTCTTAACAGTGGCAAATTAGATGTGCCTACTTTTATTACTGTCCCTGTGGTTATTTCATCTTAACGGAACAAGATAAAGCCGAATGCAATGGAATTAGCCTCAAACCCCTTTCCAGACGACAAGTTTTTTGCCTCTTCGTTTTCCCTCATTTCAAGTATTGATCACGGTCAGTGGCTTACGGTCACATCACGTTGAAACACCGGTTCCCGTGCAATCACCGAAGTGAAGCCAATGATGTTGGGGAACTTTTTCTAAAGATATTCCGCGTGTAAACATCCCTAGAGCCACTCAAGCTATAGGTTCAAATAAGGAAAATGTGTTAGAAGCTCAATTCTTAACAGGAAAAAAAAATGGAATAACATCTGCTTCTTTTCAAAAGACTGAGGAGGAGTGAAAACGGGATGATAGGCGAACCTATTTACTCCTACTGCGAAAAGAAATGTCTTTCCATAGTAAACAAATGTGCCGAATTTTAGGCGTAAACGTTGAATTCGAGATGAGAATAAACCAGAAACCAATCCTAAACAAGAAACACGGGCAAAACATCTACTCCCGTTCAAAAGACCGGGGTGGGAGTGAGAACCAGAAGGTATTTATGAAGACGAGAATTGAAAGCACCAATTCCTTGAATGAGTAGAATACAACAATACGTGATAAAGGCTTTCAAAGATTCTCATGCGAAAACTTAAAATGAGTAAAGAACAAATTATGACGTCCTTTTACGATAAATAATGGTAATATCTAGTTTCTCTACTAACTTAAAAGCGACGATTTATAATTATCATATAGAAATAAAGTGTGGTTGCCGACACTGGAGTTTGAACACAGATCACCAGTGAGCAACCACAGGTGATACCATTTCTAAAAATTAAACCATATGATAGCAAGTGAAATGTATATATGGGAAGAGCGTGGCGTTTAAAGGATCAGCATTTCTATTCTGTCCTCTATTACTGTATGGATCACTCTTTCTACACTATCCTCTATGTTCAATACTATTCACTATACTATTTCTCTACACTGATCAATATACTGATTACTATTCGAGCGAGTATTTTCGAGCAAGTACTATTTGTGCGAGTGTTATTAGAAGGCGTCTGAAACCAGTGATGTTTAACGGCATAATATAGTTGTATATGCGATTATAAAATCTGCACTACAACGAGTATTACGAAAGTGGCAACCTAAGAGAAGGCACACATAAACCATATAGAAAACCTAATGACAAACCACTCTACATACACACATCTTCTAACCATCCACCTTCTATAATCAAACAGATACCAAAATCGATTAACCGCAGGCTCTCTGACAATTCCTCCAATGAATCCCTATTTAACAAAGCTAAGAAAGACTATGAAACAGCCCTAAAAGATAGCGGATTCCCAGAAACACTCACATACTCACCACAGAATACAAAAAAGGCCAACAGAAGAAGAAATATCATATGGTTCAACCCACCGTACAGCAAGAACGTAAAAACAAACGTAGGGAAAATATTCTTCAAACTCTTACACAAACACTTCCCAGAATCAAGCACCTTACACAAGATATTCAACAAAAACACTGTAAAAATCAGCTACAGCTGCACCGAGAGCATGGCACAAATAATAAAAAAGCACAATAGGAAAATTATCAACAAACCACACGAACAAATTAAACCCAT
>OZ010582.1:42675850-42808350 GCA_963932145.1 Acanthosepion lycidas | reverse complement strand
ACCTTGATAAATTACCTGAAGGACGAAACGCGTTGGCATATCCAGTTTTCCTTTGGTATTATATATATATATATATATATATATATATATATATATATATATATATATATATATATATGTGTGTGTGTGTGTGTGTGTGTGTGTGTGTGTGTGTGTGTGTGCTGTAAAATGCATTTCAGAACAGCGGTGTTCTTTAACAAAAAATATCGGTTAATATAGAGGAAAGAGCAATTTCATTCTTTGTGTCGGCAATATTTCCTCTGAGATCCTAATTGGAATGGTAATCATCATTTAAGCCCTGTAATGGAACAATCAGGCGTCCGACAGACTTCTACCGATACTTCCTGACCTAATTTTACACAACCGCTGTCATTCTAACTGAAAGGTCGTTTCTAACTTTTCGAAAAACGGTTTATTTGAAATTACCACTAAATTCTAACCTTTATATGTATGTCCTTAAATATATTTCCCATAACTACTTTTTTTTTCTTTTACGCGTGCTGTTCTTTTATGCCATGGCTGATCATAGCTCTCCATGCCATACTCAGTCATTTTTTGTTGTAACTTCAAACCCTTTAATCCAACTTTATCTTTGTGCTGCAATCAATTAGCGTAAACTCATTAAGAAGGTTACATATTATGTTCTGTGAGTGTTAAAATTTGCAAGCTTTCTGGTCGTGATAAATTCCAGAATAAGCATTTTGTTAGTGAAAGTATGTTTATTTTAGGTCCTGTTTTCCTTAAAAGCTCCTCTTTACTACCAGGTTTCTACTCAAAATGTCCTCAGCATTTACCGGTAACCACACCTCTGTCTTTTCAACTCTCTCTTCATATTTGAAAGGTCTCATAAAACTGAACAAATTAAGTACTATCTTATGTGCGGGTGGCGTGATAGATAGTCTCTCGAAATGAGAAGTTGGAGAGCCGAGTTCGAATTCTAGTTGATTTCATTACTTTAACTTACGACCAAAAATGAAGGTATGAGGCCATCTTTTCCCCTTAGCTATGGGTTTAAAAGTAGGAATTGTACCAGGAAAAATAATTGTTATGTAAAAAAAAAATATTAATGCAATATTCGCTCACAAAATATAAAAGATTTATTCTTACAATTATTTTTTCGGCTTTAAATACCTCACGCTGGTTTGATAAACAGTAAAAATCCCATCAGTCAAGATTGAAGTATGCAAGCCAATCACAGTTTATATTGCTATTTCTATGAAAGGGCTATCTAAAGTCTCTAACCGAAGACCTTTACTTGAAAAAAAAATGAAAGCAAATTGATGAAACTAAAGCTCTTTATTTCTCTTGAGAAAAAAATATGGAAAGACACGGGAAACGCTATCATCCATTTGAAAGGACACTGTGTTGGTTACTTAAGTGCTTAGTTGGTTGGTAGTTGGGATTTACGGCATTTCAATTCTTATGTGTTTATTTTGTACTAAAATATATTTTTAGTAACTATGTTTTTATATAAATACTAGCAGCATGACCCGGCATTACCCGTGCTTGATTCAAAAATTGTATGCCTCATACAGCAATTGCTATCACTTGACTTAAAATATCTTTGCCTTTCCTTGCCTTTAAAGGAGTGCCCTTTGCCGTGCTGATGTTTCTACATGCCTTACTTCTTGCCTATCTCACACTGCAATTTTTTTTCTAAGCTCTATACTAAACATTAAATCTGTCACGAAAAAAGAACTAAACAAAATGAACACAAAACGATCAGCTTTAAAAATGGACTCGTAACTGGAAAAACCGAATGAAAAAAGAATGTTAACAAAAAATACTTTTTCACATCCAACCTAGTTCTGCGGAATCAGAATCAACGTTGAGTTTAAGCAAGCGAATGAGCCAATTGGAGTAAAGTGCCATGCAGATTTAAATTTTTCCCACTTGTGACGAATGCAGCTATCGATTTCTTTTGCATGCTAGCATGCTAGTTAACATTCGTGTCAGTCAGCTGTTATCTCTCACGCTGGCCAATAGAATCTTCCTGTCTATTCGTGGCAGCCAGCTCTAGGCTCTCACTCTGGCCACTACAAAATGGCCACAGACTACATCAAAACTGCCGTAGAAGCATGAAAAAATCGATTATTTCCACTATCGATGGGAGTTGGGAAATGCAAAGTGGGTCTTGGCTTTTCCGCTTGGAGCATGTGCATGTAAATTTTGGTGCAAATCCGTCGAAAATTGCGGCCGTGCATTCGTTCCACACACACACACAGACACACACACACACACACACACACACATCCTGCCTTTTAAAGATAGAGGTCTAACTACTGATAGCATGTGTATGCTTTCATGTTTTCCTATCGTAAATAGTCTGTTGATGACCATTCGTGTTTTATGTTACTTATTTCTTTGTACGTAGCTGTGGTTCCACAGAAGAATGCTGACAACACAACAGAGAAATGAGGAAATCTTAACGAAAAAATAAATACAGGAAATATATTTAAAATCGAGAAGAGTCAGTTTAAATGACTTGGGGATATAAAGCGAAAAGATGACATTTAACACACTCAGGACATATATAAGGGAATAGAAGTAATGCTGGGAAAGAGAAACAAGGCGTTTGGGTGAATAGATGGCAAAACAGGGATAAAGAGGAAATAGTAAAGTTTAACAAAATTACTTACTGATACAAAATAACCGGAAGTTATACAGTGTCATGATCTGCTACATCCTTAAAAGAATTGGTATATAAAAGAAAAAAAAAATACTTCGAAAATATAATAAGAAAAATGTTCTTCGAATAGAGATTACTATAAAAAATTTTTAGTATACAATAAACACATAAGATTTGAGATGCTGTCAAAACCAAACAAGAAACCAACTAAAAAATAAAACAGCCAAAACAGTGTACTTTCAAAATTTAGGCGATGATCGCGATTTAGCGTCTCCCGTGTCTTGCTATATTTTCCTCATAGGAAATAAAGAACATTCATCTATTTTTTTCAAGTACCGGTATTCAGATAGCACTTTTCATAGAAATAAAAATAGTGACTGATTTTTTTTTACAGTTTAGCCACACTGGGTGGTTATTTAAAGCCGAAACATTTATCGTCAGAATAATTCTTTTTTTTTTTTTTTTTTTTTTTTTTTTTTTTTGTGAGCGAGTATTGCGTTAATATTTTTTCACATACTGATTTTTCACGATACCAAGTCCTACTTTTAAAATCATAGCTAGGGGGGTGACGCATCCATACCTCCATATTTGCGCTTAATTGAATGCAATGAATTCGACTAGAATTCGATCACGACTCTCCGGCATCTCATCCTGAGCCGTTATCACACTATCTCCTCAGCCTCATCATTAAATAAAATAGTTCTCTTTTTTTTTCATTTATATTTTTGAAAATGCAAATTTTGCTTATTAAAGAAAAAGAAAAACATGATACTCATATTTCTGGCTTGAGAATTGGATGAAGTAATCGATTTGAACAAAACAATCTGAGATTTGTTTGTACAAAGTACATCTTTTGTTGGGAAAAGAACATTTTCCTGAAAGGATAACCTGCTAAAAATGGAAATATTACAGTTATAGAAAATTTTTACTATTGAATTTCATTATCACTGCATCAATTTCATTTCACGATTGCACTCTGTTCGTCATCATCAAATTATTATCATTGGAATCATTCGCAAAAGCCAATATTAAAATTTAATGAATACGTAAAAGTTAATAGTTCATGTATACAATCTAATTTTTCGAAAAAAAAAAACAAAAAAAAAACAACACATACGTTAACGCCCAGAGAGTGTCTTCATAGAAGTATTAATTAGTTCCTTTCAAACTTTTAAAACGCTTACCAGTGACTAATGGGAGCGCAACTTACTTACGTGAGAAAGGTATGTCTTCCCACTTCTCTGTATCATTCATTAGAGACCCATTCAGCTAATAACTACTTACACAACAAGTGATACACTGAATTTAAAGATGTGCTTTAACATGTACAAAATGGGAAATAATAAGAAGACGTATGAGAGATTGGTGGGGGATAATGACTGATGAGAAAGATTAATGCGGGAAGGGATATGGCTGGCTTATTAACAAGATGGCTCAATATAAAAATTAGCAAAACGAAGATAAAATATAGCTTCCTGATATCCTGATAGAAAGAACGAAAATGCGCAAAATGGAAGAGAGTGTAGGAAACAGAATTTCTTTTTAGTTAACTTGAATAATTCTCTTTGTACTTCTTTTGAAATGACATTGGTTGGTTTTGGTTATCGCTTACTCTTAAAGCATATCATTTCATTATAAATCTTTATATAACGACTTGGTCGATCTTATGCGGGGAGTGCAGCGTTTATCAGTGCTGAAAATGAAATCTGAGAGAAGATATCAAATCCCCGCTTAGTCAGTTGTATTTACTTTCTCGAAAAAGCCATTGAAAGTTATATGTATCCAATATTTCAACCATTAGAAACAGGTTAAATAGCTAGCAACTTAAGAGAAGAAAAAGTCTGAGTTATCTGAAGATATGAGTTAAACAGTAGAATAGAGTCGTTCTGAAGAGACAACTGGAAAACAAACCACTAAATTTTCCATCAGTTTTGGTAAATCGCAGAAAATAAAGGTGATAATTGGGGCCCATAAAATATCTTGATGGAACAGGACATTAAAAAAGGATATCTTGATTTTACTCATTGACGTGTTTTCATGATCTCTTTTTGTCCTAATGTCTTTTGAAAATATATGACTCAATCTCAACTCCATAGTTATGTAGGGTAGAATAGATTCTTTGGAAGTGGTCAGGCAGCTAAGCTCGGATACCTAATCATAATTCAAAACATTTAAGACAACGAGAAATCACTCTACTCTCATTCCCAGAAAGTTATGATAATTCACAAATAACAAAGACATTGAATTTGCCGATCGTCTACACCATGAAATATCAGGAATTAAAAACTAGAATAATTGGGATAAGAAAAGAAACTACTTAAGTTTTTTTTATGCCGCTTAAGTACAGCAATATATTAAAATTTGTATGCATTTTTTACAGATAAATCTGTCCAAAAACATTAGTTTTCATCCCTACACATTAATCCTAGTGAGTACTTAAATCGGATGAGATTGAAAATGGCGATTGCCATAACTAATAGGAGAGTAATTCTAGACGGAATATTGCCGCTTTTGGAAAGCAAGAAAATTGTTAAATATTAACTTGTGTATCAACCATCAGATCACATCTTATATCTTATTAGCGGAGGAACGTCACGGTGAATGGCAAAGATACACTGTCCCTAAAAAAGGAGACAATGCAAAATTTAGTAGGGATTGTGACCGCGAATGGTACTAAATTCACGTAGATTTCATCTGAAAACATGATTAATGAATTTAACCACTCCAGAACGATTTGGGCAACATTTGCTAACTAAACATGAATTTATAGTAATTTTCCAAGCGTAGGTTAGATGCGGTACAAAGCCGAAAGTAAGGACACCCAGTGAGGATCGACTCACTACTCAGTCGTAATCGTTCTAGCGAGACAAGCTTGCTAACCATTACACCATCTCGAGACGTTCAAACAGGATTTTATATGTAGAAATAACTTTGGGTTTTTGATCTATCAAGTTTAAATTCCCACTTTATAGAAATAGGTATATCACAGTGGACACTTGTCATGACGTAGAAAACCTTTCCATGTCCAAAATATTTGGATACACAGGGTGCTACTTAAGTCAACTAAGGAATTAAAAAAATAGTAATTTTAACATATTTTATTATTTAAAAATATTGGGTTGGTGCATAATTATCCGGTGTTATTGTAGTCGAGTTATAGGTTAATACAAATTGCTGGTTTCTTTATTTTTTTAATAAAAATATTATTTTATTTTCAGGTTATAAAAATCCGTAATGATAATCGTACTCGTGTAAAACTATAGTTGTTGAATTGTTATGTTACGTTTTTCATAATAAATATTGTTTAAAAAACGCCTCATAATTATGCACCAACTCAATAGTTTGAAACAATGAAAATTCCACACTGGAAATATATTTGAACTTAATTCTGCAAAGTTAAACTTTTTGACATTCGACAACATTCTTCATTTCAGTAGATAATCTCATTGATTGCAGCCTTCGACTTTCCGCAGGGATGTCATCTTTGAGTTGGTGAATTGACTGCATCTACTTAAGTTAAATACTTTTAAGAAAATAATCGAATGACGTCATTCAGACAGACAAACACACATACAGATATACATGCATACGTATATATATATATATATATATATATATATATATATACACACACATATATATATATACATACACAGGTGTATATACATATATATGTATACATACATATATATATATATACATATATATATTTATGTATATATATATATACACACACATATATAAATATATATATGTGTGCATATATATATGTATATATCTATATATGTATATGTATATATATATATGTATACGCACACACACTATCGCTATCTCTCTCACTCATTCTGTCTGTCTGTCTGTCTCTCTCTCTCTCTCTCTCTCTCTCTCTATATATATATATATATATATATATATATATATATATATATATATATATATATATATATATATATATATATATATATGCCGAAACTAGTCGAGGAATCTAAATGAAATAATAATTAAAAACGAAAGAATATAAATCTACAACCCAGTGTGTCTGAAGATTTAAATTATTCAATATTTTTTTATTGTTCAAAATATATATATATATATATATATATATATATATATATATATATATATATATATATATATATATATATATATATATATATATATGTATGTATGTATGTGTGTGTGTGAAATAAAGAACAAATGTAGGGAACGAATCTCAATCTAACATTATTCTACTTTAGGAAGGCTTAGACAGAGATCGAGAAAAATTCATAAGAATGAAAATCTAACAGAATACTGAAATGTTATGATTTTTGGTAATTCTCATTGGTCAGAGACTTGTATATATAAAAAGGAAAGCGAAAAATAAAACAAATACACCCGTCCGGTTTCGCCCTCATTCAACAAAGCTGGATCGAGGGATTATATATATATATATATATATATATATATATATATATATATATATATATATATATATATCCAAGAAGACTAACCACTGTTCTTTTCATAACATCGACTTATCGAACTATCTACCATACAGTTCAAAAGATTGAAGTGACTCTCAGATTTAGAATGGAGTGAACTTGACAGAAGAATGAAAATCAATGAAAAAGAGGTTTTAGAATGATTGCAAAAAGAATGGCATCAATTATGAAATTTATACTTTGAGAATCTACCAACGAATCCCGAACATTTATACTACAATATTCAAACCTAAAGGAGGATATTTTGAGTGATCAGATTCAAACGTAAATTCATTTCTTGTTTTTGTTAAAATAAAAATTCTAATGAAAATCATGTCTCATTATTTATAATAATTTTCTCTTTTTTAAAATACGGAACAACTTTATTTTGTGTCAATTTAAAAATATATTGGGGGTGGCCTCAAACTATTGAACTGTAATCTATCTATCTATCTATCTATCTATCTATCTATCTATCTATCTACTTAGATACCTCTGTATTAAGAAGATTATAAGCACTGTATATATATATATATATATATATATATATATATATATATATATATATATGTGTGTGTTTGTGTATATGTATAAATATATATGTGCATATATATATATATATATATATATATATATATATATATATATAGAGAGAGAGAGAGAGAGAGAGAGATGGATGGATAGATAGACAGATAGATATGTTAAACAAGTGGTGGCATTATATATATTGTTTAAATGAATGTCAGTTTTATTTAGTTGCGTTTCTTGGGTTAACAAAATATAGTACGTCAAATCTGTAGAATTTTGTTGACGCTATGGTAGTTTCTTTGTCCGTGTTCATGTACGCGGTGTTTCTTGATTAATCAGTTCATGCCGTTTTTCCAGCTGTCCTATCAGACTTGTCAAAAATATAAATGATTGCAACTAATATCCGCTTTTCAACAAAACTTTCCAACAGACTAAACATGTCTCCGTTTTGGATTGTGATACAATATTAAAGTCAGATAAAACCTCTGACAAAGTCGTATATATAAAAATACACATATCTAAACACAAGCACGCGTACATATTATATGAGCAGAAAATAATACATACATACACACACACACACAACATATATATATATATATATATATATATATATATATATATATATATATATATATATATATATATATATATATATATATATATATATATATATATATATATATATATATATATATATATATATAGGATGCAGGTTCGAATCCTGTCTAAGGACAAATATTTCCTATGAAAAATTTCTCGGACATTCAGGCCGGTAAATGTTATTTAATACTGTTTATTATAAACAGAGCATTTACTTAAATACTTGTATCTATAAAAAGAACATTAAACATAAAAATGTCTATAACCTAAGTTATTTCGAATAATATTTTGGTCTAAATAATTCATTCTGAATTTGTTAAGCTTTCCTTGTCAGTCGGGAATCGTTTTAGTATTACTCACCCTCAAAATTATTTATTTAAAAATATGATTCCAACACGCTACATAAGAGTTCTCATGTTTCAAAACAAGAGCCGAAAGCTTCAATATAATTATTTGAATTAAATTGAATTAAAGTAAGCTCTGTTCCATCTTCAAGCGAAATATTTTTTGGAATAACTTATTTCTGAAATTTACATTTTTTAATAGCATATTCATTATTGAAATCAAAATTTCCATGGTAACACTCAGCGCAATTGTTCCTATAGAAAGTGGGGCAGGGTGTTAATAATTTGTATCAGTATAGAGTTACATTCATAGATGTCAAGTCAGGGTAAGGTTAGGGTGTCTAAATTTAAAACGGAAGATGATTTCGCCTAGTCTGGTTTACGTGTCTATGGAGATTTATTTATTTTTTTATTTTATTTTTTCTGAAAGGGTTTTGTGTATATAAAAAAACTGCCGTAACATTTGTTTTTTGACGACTTCATAAAGGATTATCTTTTTTTGGTAGGGTATTTAAGCTATATATTAGGACTATGGATTTAAAAAAAAATTATGGTAATTATTCAATGCAAAAATTTGATGATGTCGGGAAAATGTTAACTCATGTCTATTGTTTAATAGATTTTTATTATTTAGAAACTTAATAATGTGTAGCTTCTCATGTAGGCATAAAGGGCGTGGGTCATCCCAAGTTTTACAGGTTCTAGTTTTGTTTATGTAAAATGGAAAATTATAAACAAAACTAGAACGTCAGATGTCTCTTCCGCCACACCATTCTTTGTCTATGTTACAAGGCCCACTAATTCTACAAGACTGAACAATTCACACTATCTTACCTGACGATGACTTAAGAAACTCGAAATCTTGGACCACATTTCTTGTTTTTTTCTTACAAATGAACTTTGTACAATTTTCGACAAAATTTCCTCCTTATCGTTATGATTATTTGTAATTTGGAAAAGTCGAACATTAAAATTACTCGTCAAAAATGTATGTGCTTTTTAATAGTATTTGACTTGAAGAACATTTGCCTCCTCAATACACAGAATATCTCTCTCTTTCTCTCTCTCACTCAGTCTCTCTTTCTCTCTCTCTGTATATATATATATATATATATATATAGATAGATAGATAGATAGATAGATAGATAGACAGACAGACAGACTTGGGAGAACAGTGAGAGACGCGAATATAGATGGACTATATATATATATATATATATATATATATATATATATATATATATATAATGCCAAATTGTGACTGCTCCTTTCTTTTCTTCCCTCTTGCTTTCTCTTCCTTCTGTTAATCTACTATATCTGTTCAGATGAATTGTCTCCATTTTTTTAAAGAACTTTCAGTCTGAAGAGGCGAATATAGAATTATTCATGAAATAAATTATAACCGAAATAAAATCTTTAAGTTTTTCTCTTGATATATATATATATATATATATATATATATATATATATATATATATAAATTAAATTGATTTATTTCACGAAATATAATATTAAAAAATAATGTATAATTAAAGCAATCCATTTAAAATTACAATATTTATATTGCGGTTTCACAAATAATGAACCAGCAGATGGCTTAGTTCTAGAATTTCCGACTGATACCAAATCAGTCGGGATTTGATCCCGGCTTGAGGCAGAAGGATGTTTCGCCACATTGATGAGCTACAATACAGTCTCTCTGTATATGACAATAATAATAATAATAATAATAATAATAATAATAATAATAGAAATTGTAATATATAAATAATTACATTCAAATAAATTTTCAGTTACCTTGACTCTACCAATATTTTCGTTCATATTAAATCCATCCATCAGATGTAATTCTAAACCTCAGACTGTACACAAGTAAATGAACACTTAATTTTATTCATTAGTACGTACATGCATACACACACATATATATATATATATATATATATATATATATATATATATATATATATATAGCAATCGTATTGCATATAGCATGAAACAGACTGTCTCCTCTAAGTGTTGACTTCTATGTTCACTTTTATATTTACACAAGCTCTATCTCTGATATTGAGCACTTTATCCCATAAATATAGCACACCTTAAGACTATATTTCTTCATATATATATATATATATATATATATATATATATATATATATCGAACAGCATGAATCCATCCAGTTCTTATCTTAAATAACAACTTAAAGGACTGACCAAAATTCATGTGAAAAAACAAAAACAAAAGAACAAATGAAAACTCCAGACAAAAGTTCATTTTCTCCATCAAGACATTCATTTCTGTAGTTCACTGCTAATAGCAATCAGAACTTTTTTTTTCCTGATGATGGCCATGTTGACCGAAACTTGTCGAGGAATCCAGCTGAAATAATAAAAACGAAAGAATATTAATATACAACCTAGTCTGTTTGAAGACTTTCATTTTTTAATATTTTTTATTGTTCAAAACACACAAACACACACTTACACACACTTACACACACACACACACACACACACATATATATATATATATATATATATATATATATATATATATATATATGTATATATAAATAAAAAGAATGTATTTAATTTAATTACAAAATTAAATTAAGAGCTTTCAGCTTCCATTTTTGAAACATGGTTGAAACTGTTTAGCGAAAAAACATATTTTAAATCAATTAATTTATTATATATATATATATATATATATATATATATATATATATATATATCGCGAAAATGCGTGGTATAGACAGAGAAAGATTGATATTTCATACGTACTTAATTATTTTCGGTCAGCCCTAATCTATTAAATGCTTATGATATTCCACATACTTAACAGTCAATGTTACATTTGTTACATTTAAAAAAAAATTTCTTTACATTTCAAACATAATTATGATGTCCGTACATTGAAATACTGTCGTTTGTTGGGTTAAGATCTTTTCAGCACCCATGCACACATACCTTCATAGGTACATACATACTTACAAACACACACAGACACACACACACACACAGACAGACAGACAGACACACACACACACACACACACACACACACATATATACATATATATATATATATATATATTCTTTTCAATTTTGTTTAGAAAGGATTGAAAAGCTGGTTCTGTGTGTCACGCCTGACAAGATATTCATGCTTGACCTGGCTCTCTGTGCTGATTGTGTACGCCGATTTCAAAACATTTCGGGAAAATAATGGATGGCTTTGACGACTTTTGCTTTATTCTCAGGCGAACTGTCATAATAGAAGTGCGTGATTAATGGCCTCTATTCATTTGCGCTACATGAACTAGCATCATCTGCAAGAGGACTTAAGACAACATTATGTTACTTTATTGTCAACCTTATTGTTAGTAGTATGAGTCTTCTTTGATATACCTATATCCTTTCAGGACGTAGCCGATCACGGCTCACAACAGCTTCCTGTTTTTTGTTGTTCCAAGTAATTTTGGCCTTTGTCCACGACCTCTTTGTCTCTCTTCACCAAACTCCATTAAGTAAACTACTCGCTATTTTCCCTGGTATTCTTGCTTTCATTATAACCTTGGGTGTTAGGATCTACAGGCACTGGATTATAATGTATCCCAGAAATGTCAGCAGTGTTTGATTTTTGTTAGTACTTTCTTTGAAGTTAGTATTATCCTTAAAATGTTCTCGATACTCATATGTTTGTTACATGTTATTCTCCGAATTCTTTGGTAATAATATATCACATATAGTGCTGATGTAATTAAGACAGTACTCGATGAAATACAACAGAGATATTAAGTATATATTAATAAATATACATATTATCCCTCATCAGAGTTACATGAATAACGCAATCTCCAGGTTCTGAGTATGAACTGACCGTTATGTAATTTTAATTTTAAATATATATATATATATATATATATATATATATATATATATATATATATATATATATATATATATATATATCCGTTACATACGCTCTATCTCTGATATTGAGGACTTTATCCCATAAATATAGCACACCTTAATAGTAAATTTCTTCATATACATACATATATCACAGCTCATCAGTGTGGCTAGACATCCGGTTGCCTCTAAGATCGAAACCCGACTGAGTTGGTGTCAGTCGGAGATTCTACCACTAAGCAGGGATGTAGGCGGATTTTTAGCGTATTTATTTTTAGAAACACGCTCAGTGACCGACAGTGACTCAATTCGCTTTGCGAAGAGTCTCGCTATATTAGCTATAATAGTCACTGTTTACAAACCCATACCTCCTCCCTAGAGAGCTCAACTAGAATTAATTTTTATTTCAGGAGCCAATATAACGTCATTCACAGACAGACTGTTTCGCTGTTTCACAGCTCATCAGTGTGGCTAGATATCCGGTTGCCTCTAGCTAGGATCTAAACCCGACTGAGTTGGTGTCAGTATATATGTATATATAGTTTATGCAAGACTAGGTAATCCGTATGGGTAGACTCAAGGAAGATGATATCCAGAGAGCTCAATGTAAATTCAGAGCAGATATGTTTGAATAAAAACAGACCATTTTAAGGTTCCATGCAATAAGTTATTTCACCACAACCCTTTTAAAGGGCTTTGGATCATCAGACTTTACTTCCAAAGGTTGAAATGAAAAATGAAAAGAAATTTACACATTTTTGACGGACCGCACCAAGCATATGTAATTTGCGTTAATTTTACATATGCTTGGTGCGGTCCGCCAAAAATGTGTAAATTTCTTTTCATTTTTCATTTCAACCTTTGGAAGTAAAGTCTGATGATCCAAAACCCTTTAAAAGGGTTGTGGTGAAATAACTTATTACATGGAACCTTAAAGTGGTCTGTTATTATTCAAACAAATATATATATATATATATATATATATATATATATATATATATAACTGCACCGACATTGCGATAGTTATATATATATATATATATATATATATATATGTTCGATCCTGGCTTGCTATTTCAAGTCATTTAATAATTTTTGAATTGCTTTTCGCCTCTAATTTATTAAATTCTATATTTAAATGGAAATAAAATACAGAAATTTAAAGATTATTATATGTAGCCCTGCATTTAGTTAATCGAAAAACTGTAAATGTCTTGATTTTCCACTATCTGGTATCAAAGGAAACTCTCTCGGTACCTATGTTATAGTGATTTTCCTCGTGTAGCTTAGATATGGCACAAGGCCGAAAGTAGGGGGCACCCAGTGAGAATCGAACTCACTACCCAGTAGTAACTGTTTTAGCGAGACAAGCTTGCTAACCGTTACACAGCCTCGAGGTACCCGGGTACCTGTATTATATATACAAGAGGTATTGAAATTTTCTCAGCCCTTAGCAAAATAAACAAAAAAAACTTTACATGTAAGGTATTGTGGGACATAAAAGACACACAGGTCATTAAAGGTCATTTTTAAGTGTATACACCAAATCTAAAATGGTCGCTTCCTATCTCATACAGGAAATGAAAACGAATGATGCGCTAGTTTAACAAGTCTCTAACCACAAAACGCGGAGAGAAACAACTTTTTGAAAAAGGACAAGTACTTCGTCAGAATCAACCTGGGGGAACATGCTATCCATGACTAAAAAGAAAGAAAAGTTCTTAACTATTAGACGTTGTTAGGATACCATAGTCAATTTAAAAGCTATAAGACATCAGCAGCCACCACCTAACATGAGAATAATTGTCATCGATTAGCGGGGCAATGTCGTGTTGCCACCGATCTGAAGTGCATGAGGATATCGGTTACAAGCCTAAGTGATAAGAAGGCACTTCATATACGTGAAAAGACGAAATAAACGATCGAATCACTTTCTGAACACATGCTCAAACACGTAAAAAAACGCAAACACAAATATCCATAGGTGGCCCTACGCATAACAAATATAAATACGCAAAGTGATTCACACTAAATTCAATATCGATTTCGATGGTCAAGAGGTTCGTGAGAAACAAAGGCCCAGTCAACATATTCTAATTTTTCTTCTAGGATCTCAGCGTATATGCCACCATCTACATCGATGGGATAGGTTATTCAAGCCAGATCGGGTATTTGGCTTAGAGACAGCTGTACAAGCTGCTTCGGGATTATGCTCTTTTCCTCTTGGGTCTTCGAGAATGTCGGACTGAAAATTTTCTCATTTATATGTTGCCGTGTCTGTGGCCCCCTTACACTTTTAATATGTATTCAGCTGATTACAATCTAAAGTGGGAGGGGATGGGAATTAGAGTGACGTTCTGATTCACAATAGTAAGGTTTTGTTGAAGGCCGACATTGTTGGACCGTTGGCAAACATAAAGAAACGCAGTTGTATCAAGACAATTCAAAAGGCTGGGAAGGGTTTATTGAATAATGTTTGTCCGTGTTTTCCTAATATAAATTAATGTGTGAACATTAAAAATATATTGCTTAAATATACTATTGAACATATCTTGGGTGGTATTTACATTATCTTTCGTCCTCCATTACCGGACAATATACGCTTCATATATATTAGGTTGGTGCAAAAATAATGACGTAATAAGGTCGTTTTTTGACGTATTTTTAACGTCAAAAAACGACATTATTACGTCATTATTTTTGCACCAAACTTATATATATATATATATATATATATATATATATATATATATATATATATATATATATGTAACATTAATAAATGCACATATGCACATACACATATATCTATATATCTCTCTCCTTGTACACACACTCACACAAACACACACACATTATATATATATATATATATATATATATATATATATATATATATATATAGTGGACTCTCCTGTCGTATTCGACTTATGCAGATCAAGCAGCTCAGTTTCTAGGAACCGACAGACAGACACCAACACATATGACTTGATTATAGCGGTAATGGTGTTGTGCAGAATAAACCAGACTTTTTGAATGGACGAATACAGAGATCTGGTGCACTACGTGCCACAAGGTTCCTAAAAAACTCTCTACAAGTTTTGAATTCAGTGTTGTCCCTATGTATATATTCTTAAAAAACATCTTTCGGTCTTCAAGTTTTACTTTAAAGGAAAAGAATTACAGCCTGAGGATGAAGACAAGCATCTTCGAAAGTACTTGCTTAACTTAAAGAACATATACACTAGAATCATCTGACAACAGTTTTATAAATGAGGATCACATCATTCAATGGATTAACAGTATTTTAATGCATACATTATGTTCTACTAGCGAAGTTATTTCGCCATTAATCGCATTAATATTACTGATTGATTCTATGTATGATTATTTCTTTATATAATATGTGTATGTATATATATATATATATATATATATATATATATATAAGGTTTCCATGGATTCAGTTGTCATGACTAAAATTGAAAAGAAGATATTTAATACCACTAAAAATCCCTCCATCTAAGATATGTAAATGATATTCATATCTTAGTCAAAAACATAGGTGAAATAAATGAACCAACAAAAGACTTACTCGCATACGAACATAACAATGACAATAATATCCTTTTTCTTGATGCATTGATAGACACTAATAATAATAAATTTACTACCTCCCCTTAAAAAAACAACGAGTATTGTCAACTATAAAACATGTGAACTCTCAACTATAAAAGGGAAGACCCTAACTCTTACAAAATAGCAATTATACAAAATTTAATAAGCCGTGCAAAACGTAACTCTTCAACGAAAAGGATTTTCTGCACTGGATTAAAACTCACTGATTAAAATCATGTTAATAATATCTTTCCTAATTACATTGTTGCTGTACAAATTAGAAGTGCTATTAGAAATTTTAACATAAATCAAAAAGAGCATTCTCAAATCATAAAGAACTTCCTCAAATAACCCTAAACATACCAATCTACTATACTGCGATCAAACACATTCTAACTATAAACAGGATGAAAAATCCTAAAAAAACACCCATAAGTACTTATATATCCCCTAGTAATCCCAGTAAAATAAAAAATAATTATATACTATACTAAATTTAATACAACCAACATAAACCTCCACAATAAATATTCTCTGTCAATTTGTGTTTTGCAAAAGACCAACATCTATATCAATTTAATTTCCCTTTCGGAGAGTGTATCTCTAACTAAAAAGTAAATACATATGTTGGCTACACAACGACAACTTTATCGAGGAGAATTACACTTCAAATGTCGGATTCGTTCGATTGCACAGCATTAAAAGAACGTTCCTGTATACATACACGATTTAGAGAAATAATAATCGACAATACAAGTATACTTCTCAATTCTGGAAGCCCTTTATGTAAAAATACCTCATTCCTTCCCCTTTCTCTGACCAATCATAATTATTTTATTACCCCTTAAGCATAGGAAAATTTCTGCCAGTCCAAGGAGAATTTGGTTTACTACGACAGACAAAAGACAATGGTTAAAATAATTTTTAAAAAATTACAAAATAATATGTAGAAATGACCATTATTTGCCTAACGAAAGTCACAAGACCCGCAATAGATTTAGCAAAAATTATGGAAAATAAAGTATGGTCAATCCAAAATATAGGGCACGCCTTCTTCTGAGTGCCATCTTAGATCTGTGAACCCAAGAAATGTTCATCGCTGGTGCAAATTCATAGACAAAAGCGGTGACTATGTTGAAAAAACGTTTTCTAGTTGAAATCGTTCCCCAAGTCTAACAGTTTTATTGATCTTAGTTGTAGTTTCGTTGACAAAAAATGGGAGGAAATATTTTCAGAGCGTCCCTTCTCTATTCATCATGTCTCGTCGGATTTGTGAGCATAGATTTTTCTAGGGCAACTGAATATTATTTTATGTCTAAGAAAACTTTCACCAAAGTAATTCTTAACATTTAGTCATTCAGCCTGTAACGAAAGCGGAGCTAAACATTTTTCAGCACGTTTTCCGATTCGAATGTTTTGCATGTTTGTGCATTGTCTATCTACTTGATAATTAGATAATTATTTCTCTATTCAATATTTTGCTTGAGATCAATATTTTTTCTGATATGAAAATCATTGCTTACTCGAGTTATACCGATATTTTCCATTATTCTGTTTCTTCGAATAGACAGTTAAGTATAATCTCAGGAGGACAATGTATAGACTTTAATCGATACACCCTTTTTTACATCCAATATGTGCTCATATACGAAAATATAAATTAAATGGTCTTGCACATTAGATAGAAGAATCACATGTGTTATGTTAGCAGAAATTAATCGATCAGTAACAGTTAAAATGTAGGTTTTCCAATCATGATTTCCCATCTGGAATTTGATTTAAAGATTTCACTCCAAAATGAACGAAACGATTAATATTCAGTACTGACATATATATTGACAAGTGCTTGTGTCGGAAAATATCCTTTGTATAAAATGAACTTTTCTGTTTGTTTTAGTGTGTGCCTACATACACAGTTCTAAATACAAATACATATTTTTCTATGTAATATTCCTGTATCCTTCATCAACGTTGAATTTCTTCTTCTTCTTCTTTTTCTTCTTCTTTTTCTTCTTCTTCTTCTTCTTCTTCTTCGTCTTCTTCTACTACTGCTTCTTCTTCTTTTTCTTCTTTTTCTTCTTTTTCTTCTTCTTTTTCTTCTTCTTCTTTCCTTGTTGTATACACATTTCATTTCGGGTCCCAACCAGAATCCCAAGCTCAAGAATGGTTTCATGATATTTTCCTCTGTTCTCCTTCGTCAAAAAAAAAAAAAAAAAAAAAAAAAGCTCATGCATTTTACCTAGTAAAAGCACTTCGTAATGTATGGGCTGTACTTTTGGGTAGAAGATTTTTGCATTTCTTTAAGGCATTGGCTACCAGCTAGGAATCTCTTCTATGAGTCTTTCGGAATCTTTTCCAATCGATCTGAGATTTCCAAACACAACTGGAATTACTGATGTCGTCACGTGCCACATTTTTTCCATTTCCAATTCAAGACTTTTGTAGTTTGATATTTTTTTTTTTGAGGATCTTTAAAGATACATTAAAATCTGAAGGGACGGCCATGCCAATAAAAAAAGCGGATAATATTGTTGTGGTTATTGATCACGATTTCTGAATGATTAGCTTTGATTTTCCTGTCTGTGTCGTAAAATCCCATAAGATTGTTACAGGTCCTACCTCTGTAAGCGAGGCTGACTTATGTTCACACCAGTTTCTTACAGTTTCCTTCCACTTAAGTTGCATATTTTCCAATGCAGAATATCTGCTCACTCGAGTTTTACATTAAGTGAGTGCTAATACCGCGAATCCTGATGATCAAATATGAATTTCAGGTCAACACAATCTTACAGTATTTATACTTGGTTTATTTGTACTTATTCACTTTTGAATTATTATTATTATTATTATTATTATTATTATTATTATTATTATTATTATTATTATTTATGTAAGTTATGTTTCCTGCTTTGAATCCTCTAGAGCCGGGTCTAACCTATGGCCTTTAGGACCTATAAGAGAATTTTCATTTAATTTAGATCACTTTTCTTAGTATATAGGATCTTCCTAGTAGATCGACCATCTGGGCAACCTTTATATTAATGTTACTTGGGACACTCTTAGTAAAATTGTTCATTCCTTTTCTAACGAGGCCAAGAGCTTCTATTACTATTGGTACACTCTCATTCTTCATTCAACATATCCTTGCATTTGGACTATTTCTCGATAATTTTCATGGAGGTGTTTGTCTCATATGGTACTGCTATGTCAATAAGGATAAACTTCCTGAATTTCCTGTCTTTTATAATAATATCAGGTCTGTTGGCTTTTATTTCCCTGTCAGCTTCAATTGGCATGTCCCAGAGGATAGTTACATCGTTATTATGTGCAACTGTTTCTGAGTGGTGCTCTCAGTGGTTTCGATTTTGTGTTACTTGCATATCTTCCAGTGCACATATGTCGCTACCTTGTTATGTCTGTAGGTATATTCATTTTTTGATAGTTCCAGACCTCCTCAGATCATATGATCGGCAGCTTATCTTATATCTTTCGCAGAACTTGCATTTTGGATCAGTGCCATCCTAGATTATGTAACGGTGATAGGATTTGGTTGCGAGGCTTTCGTATTGAGCTGCAATAATAAGGCCTTCTGTCTCAGCTTTCAACCTGTTGTTCCGCAGCCACTGCTGTGTTTTTGTTGGTCTATATCTGCTTCTTTTGTTCTTTTTACGTATTTTGCTACGTAACGCTTTGTTCTCGCAGTTCTTTTATTTTTTTGTAATTTCATTCGGCAAAGTTGTTTCGCTTTCTGTTTTATTTGTTTGGCGTAGATGGTGTTCGCTTGGCTTTTTGTTGGTAGGATTACAGGTATATTGACCTGTTTATTGAAGAGTGCAACTTTTTAGTTAATGGAGCGCATTTGGTGTTATACTATTTGTAGGAAAGGGTCATTGCTTTTTGTTAGGTATGCTTCCAATCCGATTCTTGTAGTTTTTAGAGTTAGTTCAAATTGGATTAGACCTCGGCCTGCTAAGGCTCTTGGTATGAACAGCCTATCAACATCTGATTTCAGCTGGTACATCTTTATTTTTCTGGTCTTTCTGTCCAATATTGCAATGTCCTTCAACTTCCATTTGATAATGCTAAAGCTGTATGTCCTACGGGTATAGCTAAGGTGTTGATAGCCTTCATTTTATTGGACCCATTAAGTTCACTTTCTAGTATCAGACATTATTATTATTATTATTATTATTATTATTATTATTATTATTATTATTATTTCTTTTACTTTCTGTTTTGTACAATCGTTTACTGAGAACTACCGTAAGATAAATTAGTAAATATAAGGATTTTGTTCGCACAAGTTTTCATGTTAGCCGATACATTACATATACTGTTTGTATTTGATTTACCTTATTATTATTATTATTATTATTATTATTATTAGTAGTAGTAGTAGTAGTAGTAGTAGTATACTATTTCGATTTCTGCTACGGTCACATCACCTACCATATCAGTAAGAAGGCAGGTATTGGTGTGTTGTTATATCTACATTTCATGATTTGTTTTTCTGACGGCTATAACATCACACGCTTTACATAGACAAATTTCTTCTCCTCTTCCTTCCTTCTCTTTCTCCTTCTCCTACTTCTTCTTCTTCTTCTTCTTCTTCTTCTTCTTCTTCTTCTTCTTCTTCTTATTATTATTATTATTATTATTATTATTATTATTATAGTGATTTGTGCTTAGTACACTCACTTGTCTGGTCATTACTCATGACATAGGTTAAATCAAGGTAGGAAATATATATAATCCATTTGTACAGATTTTGATGCAGTGTTTATATTTTTTGCATTGTTAATACTCTTCTGAGTAGATTAGCAAATAGAAACAGTGCAATTTTCTTTAATATCTGTGGCTGCCAGAAATCTTGTTCATGCCCTTGCCTCTATATTTTCTTACGCAGAACACCAACTATTAATGTATAACCGTATTTTTAAGATGTGACTTAAAAATAGATTTACTTCAAGATCCTTACACACACGCACACACACACAGATATATATATATATATATATATATATATATATATATATATATATATATATATATATATATATATATATATATATATACTCGTTTTGTCCTATTCTTTAACAGATATTTTTTAACACAAGACGTTGATATATCTATGTAAAGGTACATTTTTTTGTAATTTTTAATTATTGCACCTGTAATCTTTAATTACTGCACCTGTTCTGATTGCTTTTATATGTCTGTCTATATGAATGGTAAAGTTTCAAATAATAATGACCTGACTTTCCATGGTTGCTTCAGATAATATTCTTGCAATTTTAAGTATGTGGCGAACTTTAATACTGATATATCTTCCAATAAATATACTGCCAAATCTTATCATGCCAAGCTTCGAATTCCGTTGATGTCATCATTGAACAATTAGACATTGAATGATCAAAATGTTTATATGATCTACATATTTTCTTTGCACTATATTCTATTGTTTGTTTGGTAATTGCCGGTAAACAAGCTTTGATCCTTTATAGAAATGATCAATACTTCTACTTTTGATTATACCCTTACACTTTTTCCACTATTCCTTCTAACATTACTTCTGGCAAGACAATGATGATCAACATCTGCTTTAGTATGGTGCATCCTATGACGTCATTAATTTTCTAATATTCAAATACATTTTCTTTAAAATAACAAACACATCAGCCACGGTTCTAATGGCTTCTTAACTTAATGACTTGGTAATGCTAACGTGTGGATATTTTTTTCTTAGGGATTTAGGATAGGCTACAATAAAAATCCTCTTTATTACAAAATTGCTTAGCAGTTGTGAGGTCGTAACTATTTAACCATATGATATATGGACTCATACACAGTTCATATCTGTTCATAAGCGGGACTAGTATGGGCGGGAAGCGCCGTGACCGGGTGTTGAGAGGTTTATTTTCTTTTTGTGAAGGATAAGGCAGCCAAAATAAACTGCCAGCCACATCTTGATTCTTAGGAATAATTTCACTCGGAGTCCTTTTGGGGAGACCGGTATAACCAACCTGAAGTTATTTCTAACTAGGCCCCCTTTTCATGTTTTTGTGCTACTATTATCAAAACCTATTACGATATCACGAATATTTGGCTGCGCTACATGTGCTTGTTGTACACGTATGAGACTGGGTGTCACGATAGGTATATTGGGCTTTGCATATTTTATGCTAACGTCACATTACTGTTCTGCTGGTCTCTTACTGAGTTATAATAAAAATATAAAAATATGTCATATTTAGTGACTTTTCAATGTCTAATTTATTTTATAATTTATAAACATTTATTTTATAATTCATTTATTTTATAATTTATCCTGTTCTGGAACTTGTCCAAATACATAATATTTTTTTTTTCTTTTTTTTTTTTTGCTGACAGCATTTGCATAATTTACTAATATTTTACATTCAGATAATTCGAATTGTTCGTATCTGGAATTATTTTCTACTAATGTCTACGACTAACAGCAGCAAAGTTGCTTCTTTCATTGCCAAAAGGCATTTTAATGTTTAGAAGTTGTTTACCTGCTAAAAGAATTCCTCTGTATCATGGGATAAAAATAACACTTTGAGCGAAAGAAAAATATTAAAAAATTTTCAATATTTTCGAAGATTAAAAATTATTTCTGTATCCAAGCGCTAAAGGCATATTCCTGTCCAGCCTACACACTGTTCAAAAAATACATGAAACATTGATTCATAATCGCAGACGATCGTGAACATATTAGTAATTGTACCTATGACGTCATTGATCATACAGCTTTGTCTGTTTCTTTTTAATTAGAAATTCTAGAACAGTAATTGCCTATTATCGAGTGAAAAATTACGATAACAAGAAAAGTAATAAAAGGGAAGAAAAAGAAATAATTGGAAAAAGATAAATAATACAGAAGCAGATTGTCTAAACAAGTAAGTTACACATTTTTCTAGCAACTAAAGTCATCCATATATGTATGCACATGTGTGTGTATATGTGTAAATGAATAAGTGCATGCATATATATATAGAGAGACAGATATGTAATTATATGAGGGTGCGAAGTCGGTGTAATGGTTCTCGAGATGAGAAATCGGTGAGCCCAGATCGGATGCCGGTTGAGTTGATTACGTTCACTTTCGCATAAATACCCTTGGGAAACATAAGAAGCCATATCTTCTCCTCCCTGCTTTGGATTAAATAGCCTAGCTCTATAACTGTGGTTGGAAACTAGTCTAAAGGACAGACAACTCCATTTTAAAACCAAATCTAGTGCTGACAAAATAGGTTCTAGGAACATTCGCCGTAAACATTTTTGCCGTAGGAAAACTCGTCTCAGGAATTTTATCCGTAGAAAATTTTGCCGTATAGGATTTTTACCGTAAGACAATTTTCACCGGAATACCTTGTTATCAAGTATAACTGTCAACCAACAACAGAGCAGAAGACTTCTACAATGGATTACTAACATGCAACCAAATTTGGGGAAACTAATTGCATATTTGAAAAAGTAAGAGATATTAGCAAAAAAGAATAAGTGTGATTTAGATGGATGAGGTGCAGTACAAATAAAGTACAAATATATTGCTATCAATGCAAGACTTCAGCGGAAAATAATTCATTAAAGTCCAACTCAAAAAACACATTATTTACGAAGCATTGCTTTGAACTTCCATACATTTTAAATTATTTCTTTGTTAATTTGATATATTTTTAGTCATTTATTTAAAAAAAAATAAATGCTTACTTTTTGATTTTTTCTAATGTTTGGCGCTGTAAAAAAGACATCCATATATACTTGATAACAAGGTATGTCGTATATTAAATTGAACATTATTCCAAAAAGGACATTCAAGATAAGTGTATCGAAAAAAATGCAGAGAAATTGTCTTACGGCAAAAATCCTATGCAATGAAGTTTCCTACGGCAAAAATTCCTGAGGCGAGTTTTTCTACGGGAAAATATTTACGGCAAATATTCCGGATATGGACAAAAACATTCTATAATTGCTATGAAAAAAAAAAACATGGAGTTCGAAATCCGGGGCAGGCCTGTGAATACTTTGATCTTGACTAAGCTCATGGAAGTAGAAAACTATAAATATATATGAGTGCGTATATGTCTTTAGTGTGTTTGTGTGAAATCAATGAACATGAAAATGAAAGAAATCGAATTTCTTATTCAAATTTACCGACGAATGATTGTCAGATTTTGACTTGTTTAAATGGAGCGTCAACCGTCATTCTCTGTCGACTTGAATCCCGTTCATCTTTATCTTTTCACCAATCCTCCCTCTCCCCAGGCCTTTCTCTCATTTTCACCCTCTATGAAGCCCTTGCACTCTCGCCTTTCTAGGTGTGAAATGCTTAAAATCCTCTTCTTTGCAGATCTTAATCAATTTTGTATTTTTATTCAAACTCGTCAGGTAGGTGATGCTTTGTTTTCCTCTGACTCTATTCCTTTCAATCAGTTCTGTGGGTATCAAATTTTCCAAGCTTTCTTTCCTTATTATGTACCCAAGGAATTTTAACCGTATCTTCCTGATGTCTTCCTTTGTTTTTTCCCATTTTCATTAAAACTCTCTGATTGCTCATATGATCGGTTCAGGGTATTCTTAGCATCCCTCTGTAGAAACACATTTTTGTGTGTTCAAGCTTCTTCTTCCCCTGTGTGAAGATTTTTCACCGTTCACTGTCATAAGAACGAGTGATATTATATAACAGTTCAATATTAATGCCTTTATTAATAATGAAATAATACTTTACTTATATTTTGGAATGCTTATGGCGCTCCCCAAATCGTCTTCGGATTTAATATCACATTCCGGTGCAGGGCTGTGAATACTTAGATCTTGACTAAACTCAAGGAATAGGTTGCTATATATATATATATATATATATATATATATATATATATATATATATATATATATATATATATCTATGTGTGTGTGTGTGTATGCTTGCGTGTGTGTCTGTGTGTCTGGGGCAATAATAAAACTAATAAAATAAAACTAATTCTGATTATTATATATTAAAATTTCCATTGTAGGAGAGAAAGTGAAACTAAAGGAAAAAGATATTGGAAGATCGTGTTCCGTCTATCTTCTAAATTGGACGACTTGCTTGCTTAGAAAATTGGTAAATGAAATCTGAGCTTTTATGAAAACGTACTCTAAACAAAACTATCTATAAAAAGAAGAGCTATTCTACAGTAGTGTGTCTTTCCATATATTTCAAGGTTTTAAAGGAGTTATCACATGACAGGCGTTAATTTAAGGACAAACTTCGTATGTTGTGAAGCATTCTCATGCTATTTTTATCGATGATTTTTACCAGACATTTCTTTTAATTTCTGGAAGTAATCATTACTAACATTTAATTCTTTGATATAAATATTGTGACATTGTCGTTATTTTAGATATTTGGCTGGAATTATTTAAAGAAAAATCCATTTTGAATATTGCCATTCTGCTGCACTTAATGTGTTTTTAACAGTTTTAAGCATGCTTTTAATTATATATCAACACTGATCATCTTCTTAATAATACTAATAATAACAATAACAATAATAATAACAATAATAATAATAACATCAATAATAATAACAACAATAATAATAATAATGATAACAATAATAATAATAATACCAATAATAATAATAATGATAACAATAATAATAATAATAATTATAAATGTGTATACAACAGAAATCCGAGGATATAATAGTAATAATAATAATAATAATAATAATAATAATAATAATAATAACATGAATAATAATAATAATAATATCAATAATAATAATAATAATGATAATAATACAACAACAACAAAAATAATAATAGCATCAATAATAATAATAATACAACAACAACAATAATAATAATAACAATAATAATAATAACATCAATAATAATAATAATAATAATCGCCCTGGCATTGTGATTAGTAACCGCAAAGACAAAATGTGCCTCCTTATTGATATGGCAGTCCCCGGAGGCTGCAATGTATCTTTGAAGGTCTTCAAATCACTATCAAAATACATGGACCTTGAAATGGAAATCTCAGAAATGAGGCACATGAGGACATTAACAATTCTAGTTGTAACTGGAGCCCTCGGATTGATAGTAAATGATTCCACTAAACTCGTTGAAGGAATCCATGGTAAACGATGCAAAACATTGTACTCACAAGTACAGCCCATACCTTACGAAGGTCTTTATCTATGTAAAATATGTGCGATTTTTCTTTTCAAAACTGCTCGGTGGAAAAATCATGATGCCATTTTTGACATTAGGTCTCTGGGAGGGACCCGGAAAGAAATGAATATACCCCATAAATCAAAGGAAATAAACCAATAATAATATTAAACTATTAGTATATATTTATTATTGCTATATTTAACATTGGTATTGTTACATTATTAAAACATTGATATAGTATTCTAAATAATATCGAATAAATTCTATGTATTAATTCCCATTGTTGTGGAACGTTTGTATGATATGGATTAAATTATAGCATCGTCATTATTGTATCAGACTCTGTGGCAGATCTTCGAAAAGTAACCTTGAGAGTCTTGGCATCAAGATACTTGTTCGAACCCTGCAGAAACTACCAAAAATCCTGCGTAAGGTACCCTCTCTCTCTTCCTCCTCCTCTCTCTTCTTCCTCTCTCTCTCTCTTCCACTCTCTCTCTCTCTCTCTCAATCTCTGAGGTAAAGAGACTTGATGGAGATCAAAAGCGCCAGTATTATATAATACTGTGCAAAGTAAGTGATGATAAACATAGAATCTTAAGTAACTGTTAAAATACAAAAACGAACCAACTTTAAACGTACATATATTTATTTGGATGCTAATAGCAATGTGCAAAGTGGGTATGAGTCCTAGCTTCTCATAACTCTGGAAAATAATAATGAATGATATATTTGTTGTCAAATGGTTAATATTATGTCGACGTTAGTAAAAAAAAAATCTTTGGTTAGGCAACTGCATTGATTTAAGCGAATACAAGCATTTTTGCTATGATTTACAGCTACTGTTATTGACGTCTCTGTCGTTACAATAAAACGAAAATGAAATCAACAAATCTAAACTAATCCAAAATAAGTACGTGTTTTGTTTTTATTTTTTACTTTATTTTGCATTATTTATTTTGTGTGACTTATTTTTATTCCTTTTTTATATATGTTTTCCTTTTTCATTTTAATTTATTTGTTTACAATAATTCCTTCCTTTTTAGTTGAATTCCGTTTCTTGTTTTCCTTTTTAGTTTATTTAATTCATTTTTTTTCTCTCATTCATCTTTTTCTTTCTTTCTTTCATTTATTTATTTTCTCTTTTCCTTTTCTTTACTTATATAGTTTTCTTTTGGTTTTCTTTTATTTATCTCCTCCTTCTTTCTTTCTTTCTTTCTTTGGCTATTTTCTTTATTTCCTCTTTATTTCTTTTCGTAATTTCTCTCTTTTATTATTTTCATTCTCTCTTTTTTTCTTTCCTTTATTTACTTTTCTTTTCTCTAGTTACTTTTCTTCTTTTATTTCATCGCCTTTTTTTAGATGTGCCTCATCTTGACCTTAATGGAATATTTTCTCTCAATCACTTTCAGTTATTACTCGTCACGTGACAAATCGCCATCTTGCGATTAAACAAGCTATAAAGATTTGTATTACACAAAATAACTGGTTTCTTTGTTGCAGTGAAAATTTACTAGCTGCCATTATTGCTTTGCCAAAAGAATAAATCCAAATAATTTTTTTTTGTTTTATTCTGTCAATTGACCTTACCTAAGAGAAGCAATATGGAATGAAACACTTATAAATGCAGTTTTTATGACATGTTTTCACAATATAAAAGATAAAAATGCAGAGTAGAGACTAGACAGATAGTGTTCGTTAGGTACAGTTGTTAAACACATCAACACTTGTTATTGTTGAAATCTTGAGTCGAAAGGTTTACACTGGTCCTGTTTATAATTAAGCCAAGAGGTAAATAGTAGTAACCTTGGTACTTGAAACTATAGACAAACGTTGGTCGGGTTTGTACTTGAGTCGAAAGACAAAAATTAGTCCGGAAAATATTTGAGTATTTAAAAAAAAATACTAGCTCAAGATATATTTGGATCAAAAGGTAAATATTATTCGGCTTAAGTCTGAAAGTAATTTCTTAACGGTTTCTACTTGCGTCTATATTATAGATAAAAATTATTCTTCCTAATACTTGTGTATAGCGAAAAATGGTGATGTTTATAGTTAAAGGCTTCCGGGTGCTGAATAGTCTAAATTTCTCCTGACATAAACATATTTTTATTGCTTTTGTCTACAAGAAGAATAGTAGAGCCGATTTCAAATGATGGATTAGTCTGCTGTATTCACTTTCAAACCAATGCTATTAGAAAATACACTAAGCTATCTCTTCCTGAGTCTACTCAGTTGACTAAGCTCCCTAGCGTTGGTTGGCCGGCAGCCTAGAAGAAGGATTATACTGAAATTCAAACCGTGGAAAACGGTAACAGGTATCCACTCCATCATTCCCAAAACGTCAAGTCAATTCGCAGACAATAAATAAAAATCACATATGGAGTTCTACAGTCGGCTACGTCATGAACAACACAAAAAAAAAAAAAACATTTACGCCATACAAAATCAATGTCGTATTAATATTTTCAGTTGATCCAACTTGGTTCTAAACAAGCAAAAGAGAATTCAGAATTTTTATTCTTCCTCTTTTTTTTAATTCACCTTAAGCTCCGCTAATAACTCACAGCAAATGCTGTCGATAATACTATGAAAAAAGTTGTTAATAGGTTTGAACTCTATTCCAAAAGTGACTGCAAAATTTTACAAAAGAATGAAGGTGGAGCGCTTTGTTGTACATAAATAACATTTTCCGTTGCAATAAACATAGATTCTTCTTGAAACATGTGAGTGCTTTCCTTTAGACAGTCGATATGTCAGTATGTATTTTGACACCATTTTAGAATTTTAAAACCAAATCTCATGATGAGTGTAAGCCATCTAGAAGAAGCTCATATTAGTAATAAGGGAAGTAAACTTCTATTTATTACCATTAATGTTGTATCTCTTGATATCGAGCAATATAATTACAAACATTGCATGTATTAACAAACGTTAATCACAAAATATACTTTGGACCATTTTCTTCTTTGTTTTTTGAGTAGTAGTATATTTTGTTCGTTTTGATCTATCTATCTATCTATCTATCTATCTATCTATCTATCTATCTATCTATCTATCTATCTATCTCAGTCTGTTCATATCTATCTGTCTATCTATCTATCAATCTATATATCTATCTATCTATCTATCTATCTATCTATCGTGTTTAAAAAAAAAGCCACCTAACTCTGATAACAACAGCTGTAACTATATTGGCGTTCAGTAGAAACGACTGACTTCGATTGATGCGCGTTTTCTATTTCTGCTGACGCCTGTTTGCTTTGAATTTATACATGCAGACATACATACATACATACATACATACATATAAATATAAATATATATATATATATATATATATATATATATATATATATATATATATATATATATATTACTTTCTTTTAACCAGGCAAAACAAAAATAATGATAATCATCTTCATCATCATCATCATCATTTCAGAAATAACAATTATTATATCAGTTTTTTTTGTTCTTGTTCTTGTCGCTACTGCTGCTGATACAAACTTTTAACTCGTCATCTTGGTCACGTGATTGTCTCCGCCATTGCATTAACCCAATAAGCATGTTTTCAACTTTCCACTGGTTTCCTGTTTTCTTTTTTTCTGTTTTTGACTTTTTTTTTTATATTTTAGTTTTAGTTTTAGCAGACAGGTGATTTTTTTTTTGTTTTTTCAGTTCTCTCGATCGAAGAAATATCTTGTTGGATAATCATGAAAGAGAAATCGGCTTCACTTGTATTTATTTGGATTAAATGAAAATGATTTTGAAAAGCCGATTAATTTGAAAGATTATCGTCTTCAGTCATTTTCAATTGAGCAGACTTCTTTCATTCAGATCTTTTCATTTAGGTAAATAATTTAATGCTTGTTTATTTCTTTTTAATAATTTTCTTAGTGAAATTAATTTTTCCGTTGTTTTGATAGACTCGAAATCTTACTTTTATTAATGTTGTAAATTTAACGCTATTCTCGGTACATCTGACAATGTAACAATAAATGATTATGTTTTCCTGCTTGAGTTCCCGGGAAAAAATAACATTTCTCACATTTGTTTGGCAGCTAACAAGTCGGATAATAATAAAAACAAAATAATAAATCTAAGATTTCTAATAATTATATCAGATTAAAAATTCTTTTTTTTAAAGGCAAAACGCCACAGAATGAGGACTGAACGAGATGTCTGAATAAGGATTTTTATATTTGTAGCGTTTAATATAATGTTTCGGCCAACGTGATTTTAAGCCTTCATCAGTTTTAATAAAGTTTTTAATATTTTTCTCTCTTTTGCAATATATATATATATATATATATATATATATATATATATATATATATATATATATATATATATATATATATATACAGGGTGTTTCAAAAAGAATACGCCAAAATTATTACGCTGTTTTTTCAGGTCTATAGCATTGTAGTGGACTGAATCAGTGGTTATTTGATAGAGTACTTATCAAAGTTTGATTGGGTGTCGGTTTCACCGCTTCTGGTGCTGCTGAATTGTGGGAAGATCAATCAAAATGGCAACTCCTCAGCAGAAGGCATTATGCGTGCTTGAGTTCGCGAAACCAAACGCCATTGTCACGGTGCAGCGTGCTTTCAGAACAGAATTCGGCATTGATCCGCCTCATCGTGAGAGCATTCGACGGTGGGTTAAACAGTTTAAAGAGAGTGAGTGCCTGTGCAAAGGAAAGAGTCCTGGAAGACCACGTGTTACAGAGGAGCAAGTGGAGAGGATTTATGATGCATTTGAGAACAGCCCACGTAAGTCCGTACGTCGAGCAGGTCTTCAGCTTGCCATCCCTCATACCTCTGTCTGGCGTATGTTAAAGAGACGATTACACATGAAACCATACAAACTAAGCCTCGTCCAAGCACTTACTAATTAGGACAAGGTGATGCGGAGGACATTCTGTGAGTCAATGCTGGAGATGGAGGAAGGTGATGAAACTCTCTTTTCACGTTTAGTTTTCACAATGTGTGCATTTGGGGAACAGAGCACCCAAAACTGGCTATTCACTTTACTGCAAGCAGATTCGAATGACGTCATTTTTCAGCAAGATGGAGCACCACCCCATTGACATCTCGGGGTTAGAGCTTATTTGAATAAAAACGTGCCTCAGTGATGGATTGGGAGGAGAGGTGCTAAAGACCTTGCACCCTGTGTTTGGCCTGCCAGATCCCCGGACCTCACTGTGTGTGACTTTTTCTTGTGGGGGTATGTTAAAGACCAAGTTTATGTTCCAGCACTTTCAGCAAGTGTCGATGACTTGAAAGATCGAATAACAGCTGTAATCAACACGGTGGACCGTGACATGCTGAGGCGCATTTGGGAGGAATTCTCATATCGGCTTGATGTTGTCCGCGCTGCCGGCGGTGGCCACATTGAGCGCTTATAAAACATGAAATGAAACTTTAATGTATATACGACACATGTGTTCATGCTAGAGGCTTGTAATTTTTTTCGTTTTTGACACATCACGTGATGATTTTGGCGTATTCTTTTTGAAACACCCTGTATATATATGTGTGTGTGTGTTTGTGTGCGCGCGTGTGTGTGTGTGTGCTCGTGTGTGTGTGTGCGCGTGTGTGTGGGTGTGCGTAAAAATATAAAAAAATATTTGTTTAAAAGCATATAAAGGGTAACTGAAGCATCAGAGTTAGTCAGTTATGATTCTAGGTCTTTCGCGTCAGATACTTCCAGATAGAAACAATATATATACATATATATATATGTGTGTGTGTGTGTGTGTGAAAATATAGCAATCTTTAACAAAGGATATAAAGGCCACCTGAAGCATCAGAGTTAGTTTTGATTCTAGCTCTTTTGCATCAGAGACTGCCAGATAAAAACAATATATATATATATATATATATATATATATATATATATATATATATATATATATAGGTGTAAAAAATATAGCAATCTTTGTTTAAGAAAGCATGTAAAGGCCAACTGAAGCATCAGAGTTAGTGAGTTATAGACGCTGATCATTTTGATAAGCTAATGAAATCAATCCCGACTGGATGTTTCTTTATTGTGGCCTTGTTCCAGCCTGTGATAAGCTGAGTAAAGAAGTTCACCCGACAAGTACGCTTTTAGCAACTTCATCTAGATAGGCTAGACAAATTTTGTCCCTGATTTAGATCCTGAATATACGCTCTTTTAATACGACTGCGCCGCACTAACCAAAGTTATTTATTTTTTCTATTTCTTTTATTTTCTATGTGTTTTGTCTCTTCAGAACATTGGCAATCACGGTTATCCACAATTAGTGGTTAGCTAAGGCAGGAAATGTTTTGTTAATTTTAATGCCTTCAAAAATAAGCTGCTCTCATTTAACCCCCACATAGATGGTTGATGTTCGAATCCAGGAGAGCAAAATTTGCGCCTTTTCGGCCTCTCGTTTTCGACAGGCTTGAGAATGAACAGTTACATTGAATCAATACCTGCATCTACTGCAATAAAACTTGGTTCTTTGTGTCGTTTCAGAAGGTTTTTCATCTTAACACATCTACAAATCTACCATTCGCCTGTGCTTTAAATACCATTGCCGTATCTGGTCTGGTTCTCCTGTTACTCATCTAGAGATTCTAGATACAATCTAAAGAAGGATCTGCAATGAAATCGATCGTGATCTGGCATCTCGACTTCAGTCAATTTATCACAGACGTGATGTAGCTTCATTCTCTCTTTTTTCTTTACAAATATTTTAATGGCAGTTGCTCTGACGAGTTTGTTTTTTTTTACACTGGTACTCCGACTACATGAATTTAAGCGTTCTGTTAGATTGACATCTTGGTCACACCTATTTACTGCTGAAATATTTTCTTGCACTTCTCGACTGTGAAACTCCCTTCCTTTTAATTGCTTTGCTGATAACTACAATCTTAACAAATTTAAATGCAGCGTCAACTGCCATTTTCTGTTGACTTGAACCCAGTTCATCTTTATCTTCTCCCCAGTCCTCCCTATAACCAGGACTTTCTCTCATTTTCATCCTCTCTGATACCCCCTTGCGTGCTAGTGGCACTCCCGCCTTTTTGGGGGTGAAATGCTTAAAAAATTCCTCTCTTTTGTAGCTCTTAATCAATTTTGTATTTCTATTATCTCTAGTAAAGCTTGTTCCCCCATCCATTTACTCAATCTCGTTAGGTAGGTTATGAATTGTTTTCCTCTGACCCAATTGCTTTCAATCAGTTCTGTGGGTATCAAATTTTCAAAGCCGTCTTTCCTCATTATGTACCCAAGGGATTTTAACTGTATTTTCCTGATGTCTCCTTTGTGTTTACATTTTCTCTGAACCTCCGTTATTGCGCATGTGTTCGGTCCATGGTATACTCAGCATCCTTCTGTAGCAACACATTTCTGTTGTTTCAAAATTCTTCTTCACCTGTGTGCAGATTTTCTCGCATTCACTGTCATATAGAAGACGTCACACATGGAATCCTTCAACTGGTATCACCCAAGATCTTTTTTGATACCCTACATACAGAAAAAAAGGTTCTATTCAAGTGTTATTCTAGTCAGTCGCACAAGAAGCCATCAATCAAGAGCTTATCTGAATAGTCACTCTGCAAAAAAAAAAATACAAAACAAAAAAATGAATGACATTACCTATATTTTTTTCGTGGAGAATCGTTAGTGTGTCGGATTGAGAAAGCGAGGAGCCGAGTTCAAATACCTCTCGAGTTCATTACATTCAGTTTGTTGTTAATATTCTTGGGAAAGTTATGAATCCATCTTTTCTCCTATTTGGGTAAAATAGCAGGACATGCTTGGTCCTTGGGAGGAATCCATTCTAGGAGATGGTAACTGAATTCAAATAGGATCACTCTATCCTAAAAGTATGTATACATGCGACTGGTGACCGCTTGTGAATCCAAATTTTCACTAGAACTCCTACGATATGTATCAATTCAATATTAATATCTTTGTTAATAAGAAAATTTTCCTGTTTCTTATTACTTTACTTATCTTCTGGAATGCATATTGCACTTCCCAAATCGTCTTCGGATATCATGACGCACTTTCTGTGCTCTGTTGAAACACTTCCTAGATGTTTAAGTGTTTGTACTTGTTCGGTTTTGTTATATCAAGTTTGTCCGTCAATACTGGAAAGAGCGATAACAGCTATTGCTAATTTGCATGCCGAGCTACTCCTTTTGCTTACACCTGTACATTTTGTCTTCTTGCAATTGATGTTTACTCCTTCCTCTCGCTTTCCCACACTACCTTCTGGATCTGCTACCAAGACTATGTCTTCTGTATTTATTATTGTTATGGGAGCTTACACATAATAACATAATGGTCTATTCCATACGAAATAAATACTGTGCCTCAAGAGGAAGCAGGGAGTTCAGTCCGAAGTTGGGCGACCGGCTGATCGGCTGATCGGTTGAACTCTCTGCCTTCGGGCGGGGAGGAACCCGAAAGAGGCTACGCCGAAGGGCAGAGTCTCGTTCGGGGTGGTAGACCGACCCGGAACCCGTTTATACGGATTCAAAGGGCATATTTTTGCCCGAGCCCACTTGCTCGGAAATCCCACGTTAAACCGGCCTTGTGCCACATGATACCCTCGTGGGGGGGACTTAATACCGTTCAGCCCGAAGTCGGGCGACCGGCTGATCGGTTGAACTCTCTGCCTTCGGGCGGGGAGGAACCCGAACAAGATTACGACGAAAGGGCGGATTCTCTTTCGGGGAGGTAAACGACTCTGAACCCGTTTATACGGGTTCAAACGGCATATTTTAGCCGAGCCCAGGGGCTCGGAGATCCCACGTTAAACCGGCCTTGTGCCACATGTTGCACTCATGGGGTGGGGGTATCTAAATACTGTTAAGTCTGAAGTCGGACGACCGGCTGATCTGTTGAACTCTCTGCCTTCGGGCGGGGAGGAACCCGAACAAGGCTAAGCCGAAGAGCGGAGTCTCTTTCGGGGAGGGAAACCGAACCTGAACCCGTTTATACAAGTTCAAACTGCATATTTTTTGCCGGGCCCACGGGCTCGGAGATCCCACGTTAAACCGGCCTTGTGCCACATGATGCCCTTTTGTGGGGTGAATAAATACTATTCAGTCTGAAGTCAGATGACCGGCTGTCCGGCTGATCGATTGAACTCTCTGCCTTCGGGCGGGGAGGAACCAGAACGAGTCTACGTTGAAGAGCAGAGTCTCTTTCGGGGAGGTAAACCGACCCTGAATCCGTTTATACGGGTTCCCAGGTCATATTTTTGGCCGAGCCCACGGGCTCGGGGATCCCACGTTAAATCGGCCTTGAGCCACATGATACCCTCGTGGTGGGAGGGTCAATAAATACTGTTCAGTCTGAAGTCTAGAGTGAGGTCCGTCAGAGGTCCGTCAGGAGACTGTCAGTCAGTCAGAGCGAGTCAGTCGAGTTAGAGGCAGTCCGAAACAGAGTCGCGTTCAGACAATTACTACTAAACCTGATTGTTCGTACTAACACTTTCTATTTCTCTGTATATACTCCTGTTTGTAATATATCTGTGTTGTTCCATATACGTGTTCGAGTTCTTCTTTATTGATTCTACCTTGGACTATCACCGTGGTACAAGGAACCGGACCATAACACTTATGTTTTTCAGATTGTGCCAGCCAATAATGAATACTGGTAGTATTTCTAATTCACTCAGAATTGCCTGACATTATAGGTGGAATACGGCAGGTGAGAAAGCACCTCCTTTTCTTAGACTCATTTCATCTTTTTTTTTGTATCGTTACAGGATTCATTTTCTATGTGTACGCAGGCGGTTTGCTGCCAGTATATATACTGGATTATTCTAAAATCTTTCCTAAATATGCCACAAATACCTAGCAGTTCCAACAGTTCTTTGTGAACAAAATATACAATTCTCGCACAGTATAAATATAAGATTTATAGTAACATCCCAGTGGGTTTTTTTTAATAACTAATTTTTTTCGTAATTGTTCTGTTGCAGTTAACTCTTTTGCACCTAGATTTTATTCATTTAAGAGCATTACTAAATTGGCAGCAAGTTTTCCTCATTTAACAGTGAAAATAGCTAGATTTAATCGTATGTTCTATGCTAACAGTTCCTTCTCCAGTACTTTTTGTTTTTGGAAATGTCTTGTATCTTCTTGCTTTCCAGTTAAATTTGTTCTTCAAAAATTTCACCACAATGTCAATCGCTATCTTCCGTCTTCTTAATTCCTGTTTTTTATTGTTCTCGTTCCTCAATAATGTATACTTTTTCTTCTATCTCTCACACTCAATAACCCCTTGCGTCTTAGTGGCTTTAATGCCTTACTTTGTGTGAAATGTTTAAAAAGTTGTAATGACGACATTGCCATGATTAGATTTGTTGTCTTGTGGTAATCTATTTTAAATAAAAATCAGTAGAATATGACTTTTTCTATTGTTTTAAAGCAGCTTCACGTTTGCGCTGATACTGTTGAGCTCTGTTGATGTTTATGTCTGGAATGCTGGGTCATGGATTTGAGCACAGCCCTATATCTCGTCTCCGTGCTTACTAAATGTCATGTTCTAACCGGAGACTCAACGCTGTGATCGAATCACCTCTAAGACATTTGAAATGTTGTCAAAACGTACCTTCCTGAAAAGGAACCTCAAAAGTAAGACAAAATCACTGTCTGCATGTCAATGTTTCCAATACCATCGCAATTTTCGCATTTAGGTACGAGTTTTAGTGTACTGTTGTCTAAGAATTATCAGATTAGATTTGATTGGACACATTGCCGCAAATCGAAATTCGAATTCGTTTTTCGGTACAAGTGTTAGAGGTACCACATCTAAACCATCCTGAAAACAGGTAATATTTTCTCAGTTAATTAGTAAAGGTGGCTAGTTATTGTACCACTTGACGGCGTGTCTGCGTGTACGCTATTCAAAGTTTTATGCAGTAGGTCGAGTAACTTCGTCGAAGGCGTCACACATGGAATCCTTCCACTGTTAATACTTAACAGCCCTGTGACGAAGTATGTATATGGTACAAGACCGAAGGTTCTCCGAGCCCGTAGGCTCGGCCAAAAATATTACCTTAGAACCCGCATAAACGGGTTCAGGGTCTGTCTACCTCCGCGGACGAAACTTTTTCCTTCGGTAAAGCCTCGTCCAGGTTCCTCTCTGCTCAAGGCGGAGAGTTCGAGGCTATGTCACTGTTCACCGAATCCTTCCACTGTTATCACCCAAGAATTCTTTGGGTACCTTATATACAGAAAAAGGTTCTATTCGCCTGTTATTCTAATCAGTCATGCAAGAAGCCATCCAGCAAGAGAGGAAAAAGATAAACTAATCTGAATAGTCAATCTGCAATGACGAAGGCCATACTTTTTTTTTTAATAAAAGTGAATAAAAGTACCAAGCTCTGTTCTATCTTCAAGTGAATTTTTTTCAAGCGAAATTTTATTCCAAAAAAATTTATTCCAAAAAAATTCCGCTTGAAGGAGGAACAGAGCTTGGTACTTTAATTCAATTTAATTCAAATAATTATATTGAAGTTTTCGGCTCTTATTTTGAAACTTGAGAATTCTTATGTAGCGATGGTAAATATATTTAAAAATATTTAATATAATTTTTAAATATATATATGTATGTATTTGTGTATTTAGGCAGCAATCATTCTTTCATGCACATTTCATTCAATACGACAGAGCAGATGCTTTTATTTAGGTTTTTACACAATGTCTCATGCGATCTAATATTTTCTTTCACTTTCAGATGATAAATTATATAAAAATTCTCCGAATGTTCGTTTGCTTTCGGCTATACATTTAGCCATTTTCAAGAAGTAAATATTTTAACTGTTAAATAAGAAATATTTTGTTGCATGCATGTATTTATATATACATGGATACTTGGGCACTTCGATGAGGTGTAATGGTTAATTAGCTTGATTACCTACATCAGTTACAACTGAATAGAGGGTTCAATCCTCATTGGGTGCTTCATACCTTACACTTAGTAAATCACCATGTATATGCTTTTAAGTATTTCTAGAATTCGCCTTATCTTCCCTGTAGAATCTCATAAATTTAAAATCAACAGATATAGATCTGATTACTTACCTGAAGACCTATTTTTTTGTATTGTTGCCGTTTTTATTTATATGAATTCAATTTACATCTATTTGGCAATCCATTTTCGTTCATCTTTAGTAAAATATCGGAAACATCTTCTCACTTTTTCTTTTATAACTGGAACAATAATCTTTTTCCTATTCCAGAATTTCAAAATTTTGGATATTTTTAGAGCTTAAAATGGAAAACCAGCTACAAGAACGGATCGATTTTTGGGACATGACTGGAGCCGACTTGATGTAAATCGGCTCGAGTCTTGGTTCAAAATTCAAACATTAACAAATTAAAAAAAAGAAAAGAAAAATATTTGCATTTTTTTTTCATCAAGTAATGGTTTGGAATTCAATCACCAACATTGTAAACCGTGGATTTCAAGGATGATTATAGCCTGAAGATACAAACTAAACCAAAATCCCATCGGAAAATTAACTTCAGTTCACATAAAACTGAAAATACAAAAAACAAAAAACAAAGAACAAACAAAAACAAAACAAAACAAAAAAGACGTTAATCTTGCCTGAGAACACCAAACCTTAAAGAATTGACAAAACGAATTGTTGCCTGAAAAACCTGACTTGACAACTAAGCTTTTAGCAAATTGGATATCAGCAGAAGTTAATATCTGTTAGTGGAGAGACGAAAATCAAACCACTAAACGAGTCTGTTGCTTCCGGTTACAAAGCTCTTCTCTGTTTATACCAGCAAATAATGATTAGCTTAGCCGGATGGACAGGCAGGACCATAGCTTTTAAGTTCCTTAAAATCTATATATAAAATAATAATAATCTTGTTTTGTATGTCTGTATGTCAGAAAAACTTTGTAATGTAGTTGGAAGTATTGAATGAAAATTTATCTAAAATGCATTAAATTAAAAAAACAAAAACAAAAAAAATCAAACAGGAAGTCGGGATGATTTTTAAATGAATGTTAATATACTGAAAACAGGTTTCTGGTACAAATTAAAAGTTACACTACAAGTTTTTTAACCTCATAAAGTGGCCAGGTGAAGATTTGTACTGGAACCGTAGCACCAGTTGGTGTGTCTAGCGAAATTTAGCCTGAGGAGCACAGGTTGGGTTTCATTTCAGAGATTTCTTTGTTCGTGACTGGTTAGTATGCCCAGCCTGTATTGTTAATAACCCCGAGCTAGAAGCGGGGCGAGATGTATTCACCTTTTCCAAAGGTATGTGTGCAAAAGCGAATGCATCGCCCTTGACTGGGTTTCATACTCGGCACACCAGTTCCACATACCGTGCCATTAAGAAACTCGATACGCACTCATCCTTTCAAATCAAGCAGCAAATGATAATTATAGAAGACTATACATCATTTAATAAAATGGGTGAATGGATGAAAAAAAAAAAAAAAGAACAGAAAGAAATGCTAATGTGTTAAACATTAATTAGAACAAGGCACAGTGTGCTACAGAGACACGTGATCATCAACGTCCCCAACGTCACGCAAGAGAAGAAGGTCCTTTATTTATTTGCTTGTTGTATATAAGTGACACTAATTGGTGTCAAATATAACTATACTTTTACGCATAATACTAAATTTGGAGTATTATCCGGAGAAGGGAATTAATTTTTCCATTTCTTTTATCCCAAGAAAGGCACTAAAACTCAAGGAATTACTAAGTGTTAGAGAGAATAAGGAAAAAATATTATTAAGAAGAGAGAACAATAAATGAACAAGAATTAAGAAGATGGAAGATAATTCTTGACATTGCATTTAGATTTCTGAAAATCAAAGTTGACTGGGAAACAAGAAACCTGAACAGAATTCGACAAGGGAAAAGTGCAACAGAATAAACTATTACATAGTTATGATTACACCTAGCAATTTCAACTGTAAGATGATGAGACATTATGACCAATCTACTACTACGTTTAATAAAGACTAGGTACCATAGAGGAAAGCTCATTAGAAAAATTGCTATAAAAGTTTTTTATAGAAAATGCACAGGGAAACTACGTTATGACGGTGAGAAAGTAACTAAAGCCGAGATGCCAAGTCAGGACTAATAATATCGTATATTCTTTGAAGTTTATCAAAAAATATTTTATGACTATTGATAATCTTTTTTCCATCACTGTTTTGCTCGAACTTTTATTCAACAGGTCAGAAATATTTCAAGAATTCTGACGTTCCTGAACGTTTCACTCGTAAAACGAACTGAACATACATCCTATTCTTATTTATCTGATTTCTATACAACAAGAGTTTGTTTTCCGAAGGTTGAAACTGCTACTCGCTATAAGAAATTAAAATATAAAAGATCGAACAAAATATTATATTTTGGCTTGGATCCATTAATTGTGATGCACTTCCATAGAAAATATAAGATGGAGAATGAATTCTCAGAACACACTCGACCTATCTCTAATATTATTAATACTTTCTGGTTTTCTAATATTACACTGACTACTTAAGGATTACTTTAGGATATTTTATTTTCATAAATGCTATTTATCATCAAAACTTGGGCGATTATGACTTGTATTTTTCTTTTTAGGACGGCCCAGTTATTGCTCACTCTGGTACCACCATGCGGCGCTAAATACGTATAAGATGGGATGTCCCTGGACATGAACAGCAGAATAAAATAATCGAAGAAAACCGGATGTCACAATATCCAAAACTTTGTAATCACAATAACAAAGATGGAGATATCAGACCGAAATTAAATAACGTAAATAAGAAGCCAATTTCATAATTTCAGAGAGAAAGATTTTCTTATTCTTAAAAATACCCATCGTAATATATTTCTAGGTGAAATAAGACTATGCTGCAGTTGGGAGGCACGTTGGAGTAATAGATAGCGGCACGGAGTGCGGAATCGGGAAGCCGAGTTCGAATCCCAGTAACGTAGTTTCCCTATGCATTTTCTATAAACACTTTTATAGTAATTTTTCTGATGAGCTTTACTCTATGGTACCTAGAATTTATGAATTATCTTCCATTACATTCACTTACGTGTTACTACGCTTGGGAAAATTATGAATCTACTTCTTCTCCCACCTTCTTGTATGGCAACTCGTCTACCGCAGAAAGAAATGGCAACCTACTGCAGGAAAAAAAACTGCATCGTCAGTCAATGTGGCCTAACCGTGTATCACACATGGCGCATAATTGGTTGACTACAGTTTAATTGGTTGATTGATTTTACATATCAACACTTGTTGGCTTGATTAGTGTCGAATGTTGTATAGATACCTAGAGAGGGTCGAACTCATTCTTTAGCAGCACTCTTACTACAGTACCATTCGTCTATTACTAAACTACAGACCAATATTCTATGTGGAGTAGCCTTTATTTCCTCGGTTGAGCTTTGTACAGCACGAGGTCAAATTCGACTTGTACGATTGAGACAAGGAATCCTTCAAAACTTGGAGAGTCAGCTTATATAGGGAAAATTCAGTGTAAGGAATTTGCTGCATAATAATACACGATTATTTTTAAACATATTTTTTTTTTATTTTAAATTAACTCGTATCTTTAAACCGATAAAAGAGAACAAAGTTTAATTAAATGTGGATAATACAAGACAAGAACGAAATAATGTCCGCTTGGTGACTGATAGAAATATCAATAAAATTGGTAAACGTTATCTCACTTGTCACAACGTATTGGTTATTTAAAGACGGCAAATTTGTTTCATGATTAACCAGTCGACGTAGCCATCAAAATGATTGGGCTATGGATAAAATATGTTGTACTACCGATAAAAGGTGTTGATCTACGGATAAAAAGGTGCTGGGCTGCGAATAAAATGAACTGGACAACGGATAAATGGTGTTGGGCGGCTGATAAATGTTACTGGGTTACGGATATATGATGTTGGGCTACGGATAAAAGGTATTGGGCTACGAATACATTCTCGTTTCCCGAAATCTGGCCATTAACCGAACATTTGAATTTTTTTTTTTAAGAATATTTCTTGGTAATTCTGAGAACATATCAGCGCATTTCGTATAGAAACGGAATTAGTCATTCAACAGAAAACACATTAAAATGTACCTTCAGGACAGAGGCGACCATATTTGTGAATTTTCATGACTTTACTTGAGAACGTAATTGAAGGAATTCCTGTTGGTTCGTTCGTAGTTATAAAGTCAGTATCGTCTATAAGCTAGATTAATTTCCCTATAGATCAGTAGTGACAGTCTACCATGCTATTTATTAAGTCACAACTGGGGAAGGAAATTATAATTTCCTTCATTTTTGTTAAAAAGATTGGTGTGAAATCTTCCAAAAAAGCGAGGCTGTAATTTGAACTGTCTTTTGATTCCAATTTACCCGCTGATAATCCTTAAGCCAGCCAGAAGGATCCTTTTATTATACATCTATAGCTCTGTATATCATCCTCGCTGTATTACGTTTTGGTTGTAACTTTACAATATAGAACAATGCATGAAATTATTCCACAACTTCACTGTTATAAGTTATGTGCTTACAGATTATTAAGGTGCATTCATCTTGTGGGATTCGTTTGAAGTCTAATAAATGCAGTTGGCAACGATTTATTAGCAAAGCATTGTTTTACAATGAACGTATAAACTATTATTATAATTCTTCTTTTCTTCATGAGATCAGACCTTTTACAGATTATTATTCGTTTCATCACCAGCTTCCGAGGCAAAAACAACAAAAAACCTGTTACTTCCTAGTAAACGTTGACATCATTCAGTCAATCAAGATGAATGCTTAAAAACTAAATAACTTCTGAATCTAAATAAATAACGCGCAGTGGAGGTGTGTCCATCTGTTCGTTTTTCGATCGCGGCGAATCCATAACAACCTGAAGTAACTAATGTAGTTACACGGGATTAAAAATTGATTAAAAGTTAAATTTAAATATCGAAAAGAGTGAAAGGTTAAAAAAAAAACAATTCTTTATTAAAGTTAACTTTATTTTCGCTTTCCGTTGCAATTGATATCGTCTAATTAAACAGTAATTAAAACTTAAGTGGGGTTGTTCATATGCTTTTTTTTCTTTTCTAGCAGGCATTTGACATATTCGAAATATTTCATAGTTCGGGTTTCCTAATGTCTTTTAAGATCGAGTTTATATGAAGGTATCAGAAATAATAGTAAGTTTAAGAGAGATAAAAATTGCGCGCAAATGTACACAAAACGATGGAGATAGTTTGCGTATACGAAGAAAGATTATGCCGAATTAGATGTTGAATAAAGATACAATAATGTTATTATTTCTAAATTCTCATAGCTTTTACATACATAGGACACCGAAGATAAAAGGCCGAAAGCGCAAACGCTTTCCGTAGATCAAATTAACCAGAAGAATTATGAAAGTAAGGAAAGGTGTTTTCCTGAATTTAATCAAGGTATTAGGTTGGTGCAAAAACAATGACGGTTTTTCACGTAGTTTTTCACGTTAAAAACCGTCATTATTTTTGCACCAAACTAATATTAAGAGATGTCGTCAGAAAAAAAAGTAAAGAGGGTTACCATTCTGTTTAATAGCTAAAAACCTGCATAGCAATGAATGCTAAACAACTGACTGAAATGAAGAAGTGTTCTGAAGCGAGAGAGATGTGGTTCTATCAAGGAATCTTACGATTAGCCGGGAATCGGTCGTATCCGAGTATCAGCATTATCTTCCTCTCATTATACACTTTCTCCTACCCTATGTTAAGAATACGATGGATAGAATATTTGAGCAATGGGGAAATATTATGGAAAATAGAAACTGCAAAGAAACTTATATTTACAATCAGATAAGAGGCACTTGACATTTCTGGGGCATGTAAAGAGGAAAGATGACCTGAACAATTTGATAGCCACCGGACATATTGAAGGCAAAGAGATGCAGAATGTAAACGTGTACTAGATATGTTTCTATTAAGCCTATCGTTCTATCTATTTAAACATAACGCCGATCTATACGACTTAACCAAAAACTGTAGGACCCCACCTCTCAAAAATGCAGTTTCGTGTACATTCTCTCTCTTTATTTTGTAATTTACCAAATGAGAAAAAAAAAAAAAAACTCTTATTCTCCAATTATCTTTGTTCACAGACACTACTGTTAAAAGCATACTGCTAAAGAAACTTAACTTCTTAAAGTAAAGGTTTCGCATCATTTTATTTAGTTGGCCCGAAAATATTTCATGAAAGTTTACACAGTAAACTTCTTGGAATTTCGACCCAAATGCTTTATTGAATTGCAGAAGCGAATATTGTATTTATTCTCTTCTCCATGAGAAAAGCATATTTCCTGTCAGTTAACACTTATCAGTTTCATTCCCACTATTTCTCTTGTATGTATATTTAACTGTATGTGAGTTTTCAGAACTCCCCTATCCAGGGATTGAAATGACCATAGCCCGAGAAGCAGGTATTTTAAACTATCACTTTCTTGAGGATCTTCAAAGACAGCATAACATTTAACTCAAAGAGAAAAATAATGAGATAATCAAGATGTTGACGCTGCACACAAGGCAAGGAAGAAAGACATATCAATACAGAAAAAATGGGGTAGCAGTTGGATTTCTCGAAAAAGTTATTTATCTTAAAAATATTTTTCATAGAAAGATTTTAGAGATTCAAATCGAAAGTATCTCTATCTGGTTGGTTGTTCAATGACTGTCGAATGTTTCCTTATACGGAAACTGGTGATATTACCATTAAACAACTAATTCCATATGCCGCTATTTTTCAGTGTAATAACCAGGATGGACATGCTGGTCTGGATAGCAAAGAATACAATATTAATGATTCCTAATCTAGAAAATTCCGAAACATGTTTGTCACGCTAAGTTTCCTAAGAATGTAGCAGTACTGGCAATAGAACGTCGATATGATGTAAGTTTGCATATAGAGGAACGGAAGCAGGGTCTTTTCGAGACAGAAAGTTGAAAACATTATATATGAAAGGTCATAGAGAGAAGAATGTCACAGCATATCGTCCCAGTCGTTTCTTGGCACTACATGGCGTAGGCGGTTCTGTGCTGCTTCTCACAGTTAATCAGCCGGCATCGGATGTTCTCGCCATTGTGACCCGTTCCTGTTGCGCGGTATCTCGTATGTATTACTTAATGCCCGAGCTTCACGTTAAATCTCCACGAGGAAAACAATTTACTGACTTCCGGTAAGGCGGTGAACTCACAACACTATTCAGTTGGGGGTGGTAAAACAAATCATCCAAATGAATGGGCGCTTTATCATGGTTAGCACATCAGTTTAGCTTTGTAATGTGATTATTAGTGGGTATTTCTTGTGCCATATATTTATAAATACCTGCGCATCTCACCGTGGAATGTTAATCTAATATAAAATTGCAGTGAATTCGACCATTAGTAGGATTACCACATACGGATATTTATGAATATTTACCTCATCTTCCCATTGAGACGTGATATGACACAAGGTCTGGTTTATTGTGGTGAACCCGAGCGTGTACACCCGGGCCAAGGACAAAAATTCCCCGAGCCCTCACAGCCGTCGGTTGCAGTGGCCTCGGTGGCGAGTAGCGATCCCTCTCCCTAGTGCAATGAGAGGGTGCAGCATAAAGCAACTGTTCTCCGGGACTGGACACCTCATTTTTCTCATTTGCGCCTCTGTCCTCCGACGGAGCCACAAATGAGTCGCACTCTGCCCAAAGACAGAAACTCAGCTGAGAGATAAATCCTACCCGGCATGTGCAAGGTAGGTATATGTGGATCCCCATGTATATGGCTTAAGCTAAGCATAGTATATATCTGAGAGTTAATCGAGTGTCATATGCCCTAGTCGACGAATGGTTTATAATGCGATCATACGCCGACCAGAAGATATATACATTATCACATCTGTGCAGAGATACAGGCTACCTCTCCCAGATCATGGCAATGGTCAATTAGTAAACAAAAATATTTTAAAGAACACTGTTCGATTAGGATAATCGAACAGTAATCTTTTCCTAGGTTCGCTTCGGTTTCAACACGAATACTGATCCACAATTCAAGGATGAACGATAAGGCGTAATGAATTTTGATATAAGAATTTTAATATGTACATATACACAAAATATTAAAATAAAAGAAAAATATAAGCCTGAGTAAAATATCCGACGACCAGATCTCAAGACTTATGTTGGGATACCAAAATATGCCTAAATCCAAGTGGATTCGACTGAACCCGAACGGATAAAAAAAAATAAGTCTGAATAACTACGAATGCAGAAATCAACGCAAAAGAAATGGGATAAAAGTTACATATTATTATTTTGACATGTGGAAAGGTGTTTGTAAGAACATAATATTTATGGATGCATGTGTATCTTTCTAACGGGGGTCCAAAATATATAATTACTCATCTTTATATTCAGTTCTCTTTTTAATCATTGTCCTTTCTTTTCTCTCTCACGTTTCCTCTTTTACTTCTTTCCTTTTCTTGACACAAATACAATTTCACACACGGTCCGGCTGTAACAAAGATGTTTTTCTTTCTGGTTTTCTTTCTTTCTTCTTCTGTATACAGTTCAGCTTGCAACACTTTCTGGTTTTCTTTCTTTCTTCTTCTGTATACAGTTCAGCTTGCAACAGAGATATAAACTTTCTTCCTCTCTGGTTTTCTCTTTTCTTTCTTCTCCTTCACACAATTCAGCTTGTAACAGAGATCTGTCTATATTTCTGAGATGAGGTATTTTGTACAGTATTTACATTATGCGGACTATTGTCCTCATCTTTGTCGCCATCTTTGTCGCCATATTTGTCACAAGGTTCTGGCTTTCTTCAGGTGGTCGAACTGAACCCTGGGGTAGACTGTTCTAGTTCCACGTGCCATGTTTCATGGATGTCAGATATCAGATATCTCCTGCTAATTTCCCCCTTTGAAAGTTCTCCACTGCCTTAACCGGGTATTGAACTCACACTCTTTGGGTCTGTCACTGGATCTAACCAACGCCTTTATCCACTGTGCCATGTCTCCTTGAGGACATCTGGGCATGAATTTCTGGGTATTATAAACCTAATGTTTTTCAGAAACCATTTTTACCAATGCTCATATTGCAACTTTGTTATTGCTTTTCTCTGGTACTTCTTATTACTGGTTCCCATATTGTATTTATTTCTATGCTTGGACTGCTCAGGAGATTTTTGTGGCCTAGCATATGTGTTGATTCCTTAAGTGTACATGGCAGCGGCCCCCAAAAATGGGATAGGCGGGTACAAGAGGAGGAGGAGGAGAACAACACTCAGAAAACAGTCTGCCTGGCTTATGTGAAGGGTTTATCAGAGAAAATACAAAGGATCTACGGTCCATATAACATCAGGAAAACCTTCAAAATCTTGACGACACTTCGCAGATATCTCTCTTCAGTGAGACCCCCATAGAGGAGAACATGACTAAAGACTGTGTGTACGCTATCCCGTGCAGCTGCGGAAAGGAATATAAAGGAGAGACAGGCCGCCCCCTTAAAGTAAAACTTCAAGAACACCAGAAAGCTGTAACGCGAGGTGAAGTAGAAAAATCAGGCGTGGCTGACCACATATGGAGAGAGATGGGAGATCACCGTCCCCTGTGGGATCAAGTTGAGATCATAGACATGGAACACCATTGGAGAATTCGTAAACTTAAGGAATCAACACATATGCTAGGCCACAAAAATCTCCTGAGCCGACCAAGCATAGAAATAAATACAATATGGGAACCAGTAATAAGGAGTGCCAGAGAAAAGCAATGATAACAAAGTTGCAATATGAGCTCTGGTAAAAACATGAAATGATAACAGCAAAATTGCAATATGAGCATTGGTAAAAATGGTTTCTAAAAAACATTAGGTTTATAATACCCGGAAATTCATGCCCAGATGTCATCAAGGACACATGGCACAGTCGATAAAGGCGTTGGTTAGATCTAGTGACAGACACATACCCGGTTAAGGCAGTGGAGAACTTTAAGAGGGAAAATTAGCAGGAGATAACTGATAACTGACATCCATCAAACATGGCACGTGGAACTAAGACAGTCTACCCCAGGGATCGAAATAAAGGGTTCAGTTCGAAATTCCGACCACCTGAAGAAGGCCGGAGCGTAAAACGGCCGAAACGTTGTGACAGATATGGCGACAAAGATGAGGACAATAGTCCGCATAATGTAAATATTGTAACAGAGATATATACTTTCTTCCTCTCTGGTTTTCTCTTTTCTTTCTTTCTTTCTTCTTCTTCACACAATTCAGCTTGTAACAAAGATATATACTTTCTTCCTCTCTGGTTTTCTTTTTTATTTCTTCAAATGCAGGCTGTATTCTCAGCGTGCACATTTCCTTGCGTCTTCTATGATAAATAACTCGATTTATCGTCTTCAGCTTTGGGTTAACGAATAGAAATACATATTCTTATATTTCTTGTCCTGAGTTTCCTGGGATGAATCGGACAAGTTCCATCATTATCAAATGAGTCTCATCTTTCCGTTCATAAGTTATCAGCGCTTCGATTTCGAGTCTTGATCCTTCAAAGACAAGACAGCAACTGACTTCCAAGTAATTTTCTAATTCGCACGTCTCCTGCATTTTGGCGCGAACTCCAGCTCCTTCTGTTTCATGACCTTACTTCAGTCCCCTGTCTAGCTTCTGTCTAGACATCTGTTGCTACGGGTAAGTGGGTCAGTCAATCTCTTGACTTGCTTTCCCAAAATGTCTCGAGATTCCCACGTGACCTCTTCTGTTGTCAGGCGGAGATTAACCTTAATATATGCGTTTATGCGTGTTTGGGCTATCTGCGTCCGTCACACCGAGTAATGGCTAATTAGATTTTTCAACCCCAGTAGCTGTTATAGCTCTTTTTACTAATGACGAGACTGGGGTCATTCCTAAACTTTTATTTGAACTTGTGTGGAATATCAAAATTTTGATTATGTCGTTATTTTCTGTTGAAGTTACACGTGCTATCCATTTTAGTTGTTGCTACTGTTGGTCGTCTTAATTGATGTATTTTCTGTTATTTACTACAGTTTTTTTTGTTTGTGAATATTTAGCTCCAGTACTATGGGTACAAAGAGTTATGGTCTTTCACAAGACCTTCGGGCTACTCTAACTCAAAACGTATTGATTTTAGAAAACGTTTGTATACACCTGAGAGATAATTCTGAACAGGTTTGGTGCCATGCATATGACATCCATATGAAAGTCTTGATATGACGAGTGTATTTAAGAATATAACTCGTGATTTCAGCTTGATTTTTAGGTTTTGTAGTAAATTGCAGTGTTAGGCGAAACAATTCTGGCATAGTCTATTCTATTTTCAATTTTCTTTCTCATATCCTAAAAGCTCACCAAAAAAAATCAGATACTAAGGTAAAATTTAAAAAAACAAAAGGCAGGTATTTATTAAATATTGTCTAAAATACTCTATACAAAAAACAGAAAGGTGTTTAAGACAAAGATGTGTCTTCACACAGGAATTATTCCACCTATGAAGCGAGGCGTTTCGGATTGAATTAAAAATTAGTACCATAATTTTTTATTGGCGGCCACTGTCTCAACAACATTAGATATGCAGAAACACAGAGTTCATGGCACTGAAAAGAAATTACAAGGATTCCTAAAGAATGTTATGGAAGAAAATGAGGAAAAAGCATCAATTAAAAGAAGACAGAACCAATTGTAGTTAGCAAAAAGAACAGCCCAGCATGCAAATTTCAAATTGCAGATACCAAATCAAAAAAGCACAAAAATCTAAATATCAGGGAAGTGTTTTAACAGAGGACAGGAAATTTGACAGTGAAATCCGAAGGCGCATTAGGCTATCGAAATATCCCTTCCCAAACCTAAGCAAAATATTAAGAAAGAGAAAAATATCGTTAGAAACAACAAAAGTGTAATGAACTTCTATGTAATATCAGTTTTCCTATCCAGCAGTGACCGTCCTGGGTATGACGATAAACTACATCCGCGTGCGGGGTAAGAAGATAAACTACGCCCAGCAGCAAGGAGGTTTTGAGGAGCGTGGAACTACCTCTTAATTGATGGTGTTCCCAGGTCCACCTTGACCCGGGGTGGTAGCACGTGTTAGCGTCTCAGCTATAGGCAAATAGTTAACACCCAAACTTGTGTAAAAATAAGTTTTAATACCAGAAACAATTTGTAATAAAAAAAATTATTACTAGCAATAATTTTTGAGGGAAAAATATTATCAGCTATACTTTAAAAAATACCAGCAATACAAACAGCTATATATTTTTTGAAAAAATATGACCAGTTATAGATTTCTTCAAGATAAAATATTCCCAGAAATAGATTTTTGAAGAAAAATATTACGTGCAATAAAAATTTTGTTGGCATTAAATAACCGATTGAGGTTGATATACCGTAAACCATACCAAACCAAATATAACAGTGAATGCTGTACAGTCTCTTCACAGATAAACAAGAGATTTGAACCAATAGAAGGATGCTGAGAATACTATGGATCAAATATACAAGCAACGACAAAAATGGAAACAACAAATAAATACTCATATTTAATATCAGAAAGAGACAGTTAATATTTCTAGGCCATATTAAGATGAAAGAGGGCTTTGAGAATTTAACCCTCACAGGATAGATGAAAAGCAGTGTATTACCCATATGACAAGCTTATGTAAATGGATAGAGGAACATGGTTTAGAAGAGATAAAAGTCAAAATTTATAAAGGAAAAAAGGACTGGATATTGTGGAGTGCCATAATCGTCTAGGATGTTAAGAAACACTGCACTTAAAAGAAGTTTAATAATAACTTTAAAAAATACTGATCTTAATTATAGGTTTGTTCCTATAACCCATTTTTACCGGCAATCTCCAAAATTGAAACGCTACACATTTTTATTTACATAGATTTTCTAGTGAAAACATTGAAAACAGTGAAGTTAAGCAAGTAATGTTTAAACTAAAATTAATATTTCTTTTTTTTTAAACGGCAAAGTCCCTCGCCTTAGACTCTCTTGTCAAAAGTGAAAAACCTCTGATCAAATTAATAATGATTTATTATAGAATCAGGATCAATAAATAGAAGAAAACACAGCCAACGGATTCTCTTAATTAAATGAACATGCTCATCTAATAATAGTAATTCAAGTGATATCTTGTTATAATTAAAGCCACACGAAAACTGATTCATTGGAAGTATTGAGTATTTAAGTGCCATGAGATTTGAACAAACTGAATGATTCATGACAAGTGATGAGAGAACAATGGAGCGAAAGATAACTTTCGACCATGCAATTACTAACGAGAATTGGCGTGAAAACGCTATCGACTAATGCTGGTCCCTTGAGTATTTAAACATCCTGGAAAATATACACCTGCCTTTTACGTATATATATATATATATATATATATATATATATATATATATATATATATATATATATATGTATATATATGTATATATATATATATATATGTATGTATGTATGTGTGTATATATATATATATATATATATATATATATATATGTATATATATATGTATATATATATATATGTGTGTGCGTGTGTGTGTAAGCAAATATATGGATATAGATCCGACAGTATGAAGAAAAATATACGGAAAAAACAAACAAAAATCCTTATATGCAATTATGCTGTTTTAATGTTAATATAATGTCAACGTCGGACGTTTAGTTCTAATAAACCATCTTCAGGACATATTCATAAAATATAATTAACATTATCAATTCAACATGACAAAGACGATGGACATAAGAACAAGACTTATCCAAACAGATAACTGATAACGTCCGACGTTGACATTATATTAACATTAAAACAGCATAATTGCATATAAGGATTTTTGTTTGTTTTTTCCGTATATTTTTCTTCATATATATATATATATTTCCTCTCAATTCGTTGTTGGAAGTTTTACCTGATGATCCTGAATCCTTAAAAAAGGATTTAGGTGAAATAAATTATCGTAATGGTACCTTAAAGTGGCTTGTTTTTCATTACATGATATATATATATATATATATATATATATATATATATATATATATATATATATATATGTGGTTGGATAGATGTGAGCTTGTGACCCTGGGTTTCACGCTTTAGCGATCGTGAGACAAACTCTATCCAACTATATATGTTACCTCTGTCTGATATAGAGCACTTTCTAATAAGTACCGCGCATATAATATATAAATAATTATACATATATATATATATTTATTTATATTTATATACACACACTTTTCATATATATATCTATATATATATATCTATATATATATATATATATATATATATATATATATATATATATATATATATATATTAATAAATGGACAATGTCCGACAATTATTTTAAAGACATTTTATGTTTATACATTCTTTTTATAGATACAAATATTTAAGTAAATGCTCTGCTTATAATAAACATTATTAAACAACATTTACCGGCCTGAATATGAAAATTTCTCGGACATTCAGGCCGGTAAATGTTGTTTAACATATATCAGATATCGATGTATTGTGTGTATATATATATATATATATATATATATATCAGATATCGACGTATTTCATATATATATATATATATATATATATATATATATATATATATATATATATGACCAGGATATTTTCTTAATCGGTAACACCTCATGCAAACCGTCCTGTAATTGACGATATTAGGAACGTGGAAGCACCTCGTAATTGCTGGTATTCCCAGATCCACCCTGACCCGGGTTTGTAGCTTTTGTTAGGGTTTCTGATATGGGCAAATAGTTAACCTCTAAACTGAGGTCAAAACACTATGAAAGTGTAAAAATAGATTTTAATACGGAGAAATTATATCTTTTTAAAAATTATTGCTAGCAATACATTATTGCCACTAATACATTTTCGAAAAAAAATATTACCAGCAATACATTACAACCACCAATACATTTTTGACAAAATACTACCAACAATGCATTATTTGAAAAAAAATATTACCAGCAAAAGATTTTTGAGGAAAAAAGATTACCAGCCACAAATCTTTTGAAGAAAAAATATTGCCAGCAATACATTTTTAGAAGATAATTATTACCAGCATGTTATGGGGTCCACCTCTTTTTCATACCAGTGGACTCGACTAGTATGTACTTGGACTGCTGCCGTTAAATACCCAGAGTCAGTCAGAGTAGAGAGAGTTGAGATTGTGATTGAGTTGCAGGTAGAGTAATAGTGTGAGGTAACCGCTTGTAGAAGTCACAGTTACAAGCACGTAGACTCTAAGGGAGTCCTACTTCGAGACTGGATTTACCAGACTATATATATATATATTATTATTGCTACAAACCACGTTTCTCGATTTACTAACCGTATTACCAATTGTATTCTTGTGTAAATACATTTATTTGTTATATTTCATTCCTGTGTTTGTCATTCTTCATCTCGGAATCCACAACAACAATACAAATTGAACAACCCGTTGAGGTTAATATTCAGTAAAACAAACCAAACCAAACCAAATCTCGTGCAATGCAGTTAAGCCAATTATGACACAAGAGGTGTGGAAGAGTTAGTGACAGAAATATCAACAAATACAAGGAAGAGGAAAGACTAATTGTGACAGTTGATTGCGATTGACACTACATTTATATTTTTCCGGTTTAAAGTTGGTTTGAAATCATGGAATCGGAAAGGGATTTACACAAGCAATAAACTGTTAACATAGAACTTACAGTTACATCTAGACAGCTCAACTGCAAGTCTACCATTACTCTTAAATTCAAAAAGTCTAGGTACCATAGCGAATAGCTCATTCTAATAATTACCATGTGAGCATTTATAGAAAAGAAATAGACAGACATACATACTGAGGTGGGAAAGTGATTGAAGCTGAGCTGTCAGATCACATCCATTAATATTGCTGATTCTTCTTTGTGTTTTATCAAGGAGCTCACGGTAAATAGCAGTGGCATCAGAACATATGTGGCAGACATATTCTAAGCATGGACGAATAGTAGATTATAAATATGTATGATAGATTCTGGAGAGAAAAATTGTCTCGCACGACACTGAACTAAATTTCTTAGCAGCAGACTTAGCAATGGATTCAATATAGTCTTTTTACTTCATGTCATCTGAGACGTGAACCCGAGAAGGCGTAACGAGTCACTTTCCTGGAGGTTAGCATCAGTTACGGGAGACAGAGTGGGGTCTCTCAGATGATTGATGGAGATTTATCTATTATGTCATATTAATGATATATCCTGCATCAGCCTTTCTAAGGTGACTGTTACTTTCACCATCTTTGTCACCACAGAGACATGGACTTGTTTTAAATCAGTATTCGATTTACAGTAGGAACATTCTCGAAACTTATCCCGCTTGCCTGCTGCACAAACATTTCATTCAATCTCTTTGTTTTTATATACAGGCTGTTATGAATCAAAAATGGGGAGACGCAGAATAATATTCTCCTTAGATACGCCGGGCTTACGGACATACAACGTCGAAATAATGGTTCCCGTATAATCAGCGACGTTAACAAACGTATCCAGATGAGTGACCGCTTGGAAACACCAGGTACTGTAAGCCTGGATATGAGGGTGGTGTAATGGATAACGGCTCAGAATTGTTAATCGTAGAGCCGAGTTCCTATTTCGTTATATTCACTTACGCACAAATACCTTTGGTAAAGGTATGGATATTAATCTTATCCCCAAAGCTATGAGATAATTATTAAGACTTGTATTAATTAATCCTTACTGCCTCAATAAAATTTAATTATTATGACGTGTATCAATTAATCATTGCTGTTCAATAAAAATTAATTATTATGACGTGTATCAATAAATCATTACTACCTCAATAAAAAATGCGTTCATCTTTTGTCCTATCCTCATTGCCCCCTATACTCAGTCTTCTCTTTCATGTTCACTCCCTGTAAGCTCCCCCTCCTCTTTCGTACTAGTGGCATTCCCACTTTGCTTGGGATAAAATGATTAAAAAAAAATCATAGAAATTAATATTTATCTTCGTTGCTTTTTTTCCGTTTAGAGGTTTTCATAAAATTACATTGATTGTATGAATTATCAGGGCATCTCGCTATTGAATAATGTTTAAAGAACCAGTTTAGCAAACCCTTAATTTTGAAGATCTACCAACATGTGTGATGCCTTCATCAAATTCCTTGTTATATAGGAAGAGTTGGCATCAAAATCTTTTCGGTCATTGAAACATCACCGAAGGCCTTAACCATTCTTGGTCGAGTATGATGATAAAATTTATCTGGCATCAAGGCCTCTGAACTCGACGTGTTGAGGAGCGTGCAACTGCCGTTTAATTATTGTTGTTCCAGGTCCACCTTGACCCCAGTTGTAACACCTGTTAAGGTCCCAGCTATAGGCAAATCGTTAACCACCAAACTGTGATCCAAACACGATGAATGTATAAAAATAGATTTTTATAGTAAAATTACCAGTAATACATTTTTGAAAAATAATATCACCAGCAATATATTTGATTCTTGACAAAAACCCTCTTTACAAAACTACATCAAAGAAACCTGATCTACAAATTGATTTCTTACAAAGAATACATATTCTATTCATATGGACCTATCATGAAAATCTTATCGGCATTAAATATACCCATTGAATTTTATATGCCATAAAACAAAATAAAGCAAACTATGAACCGATCTTAAACATTCGGATCCTTTTCATGTTTTGAGCCAAATTTGATGAATGTACACTTTGAATGTGACTGAACATATATCACTCAAAACTACACAGGACTGGTCACATTGATGACTTCCTAATGCGACGTGAGTGTGCTTTCTTTACAGAGGCCACGCGAGTGTTTTCTTTACAGAGGCCACGCGAGTGTATTTTCTTTACAGAGGCCACCTGAGTGTTTTCTTTAAAGAGGCCACGTGTGTGTTTTTTCTTTACAGAGGCCACGGGAGTGTATTTTCTTTACAGAGGCCACGTGAGTGTGTTTTCTTTACAGAAGCACAGTAATAAGACATCTGATTTGGCCTCCAAAAGTGATCATACATATTCAAAATCACTGTATATACGGATATTGTTTATGAAAAAAGTAATTCCACGATTGACCTGCTAAGCAGATGTAATATTCCGAGATTCGTCCACGGTGATGGTAGATAAAGGTTCAATAATTTTAATGATCGATCCCCGTCAGGTTAGTGCAACCCATTTTTTCCTAGTCAGATGTCTTTTGCGAATATGTCCTAATAATTATTGCAATGTCTAAACAGGATATTGTTCTAGAATTACAAAAATGACACCTGGAATTTTCTTTATGTTATTCACTCTAATCTATATAATAAACTCCACGCTGCCTTCTGTTTTCCTACCTGCTGAAATTCATCATGTGTTGCTCCAATTTTTAACACTGGTTAAACGTCGACCCATCTAACTATCGACATATTTCCTTTCTAACTTTCTATAGAAAACCCGTAGAGGCCATAATCAGTGCTGAATTGGTTCATAATCTCTCATCGCACAGCCTTTTCTTTGACAAGCAATACGTTTTTCGTTTCTCCAGATCAATTGTTGATGTACTAACGATAATTGTAGAGTTTTAATTTTGGACATTTCGAAAGCCTTTAACAGGGTTTCCATCCTTGATGCTACGCTGTTTTTAATATTCATTAGCGACCATCCCGATAACGACACCTCACAACTTGGCAGCTACGCTGATGACACTAGCATTTACCTCGATACTAAGGCTGATCAGTCCGACAAGGTCAAAATGGCAACTAAAGTACAAAACGACCCCAAGACCGTCGTTTACTTGAGCAAAAGATGGCGCGTCACATTTAACGTCTCCAAAACTAAACTTCTCTCTATTAGTCGTCTGCGAAACCCCTCTCTGCCTTTCCTGTAGGATAGCATGGGCGATGCCTTTTCCACTGACATGAAAGACTATATCGAATATGTCAGCTGCTAAGAAAGTTGGTTCACCGTGTCGGGCCAGACCATTCTTCTCTCCTGGATATATCTTGTATATCTATGTCTCCTATTCGTCCATGCTTAAAATAATGCTGGCATATAGTGTCAGGTGCCCCTGCGATTTAGCTGGAATGAGATTAAATGAAGAATCAGCAAAATTAAGGGTCCTGATCTAGCCACTCGGCTTCATTCACTTGCCCAACGCCTTAATGTTGCCTCTCTGTGACTTTTTTTTATAAATACTTCAAGTAACTGTTTCGAGGAACTCTTTGTTATGGTACCTAGACCGTATGAATTTGATCGCAATACTAGACTGGCGGCGAGATTGCATAAATTTAAAGTTGAGCTAGCTTTATCTAGGCGTAACTTTTACGCTAATAGTTTCTTTTATCGCAACTCTCGCTTGGGGAAGTCACTTTCGGCTCCACTGGTTTCCAGCCAACATCAATCAGCAAGAATTTAAAGGCAATGCCAATCGCTATCGACTGTCCTCTTGAATGCTATTCACTCTTTATACTCATTAACAATGTTTCTGTCCCTGATTCATCTATACGCTGTAACCCCGTGCGTAATAGTGGTTCTACTGCCTTGATTGGGGTGACACTGATTTAAAAAAAAAAAAAAACAGTATCCAATGAATGAGAGATGGTATATATATATATATATATATATATATATATATATATATATATATATATATATATGAGTATTTGAAAACTCTCTTTAAAACCGTTACTCTTTCGGGGTAAAAATGAAAAGAAGACCCGGAGCTCTACTGAAAGGAAAAACAACTTGGAGATAAGGGATAGGTCGCGTTTCGATTTGCTAGCTGTGTTGTAAATTACCAATCAAGAAACACTTCAATAAAAAACAGAAGGCTCTCAATGATAGTTGGAAAATGGATATTTTTAACGCAAAATGAAATAGTTGACTAATGCTCCCACTAGCAAAAAAATAAAAGACATACCTAAGATATGAGAAGCAGAGAAAAAATAGCGAATAACATATTTGAAAATTGAAATCCCAGATCCAGGGCAAAGAGTGGAAATAGTTGCTTATTAAAATAAAAGCCAGGAAGTTGTGGAACGCCATGATCTCACAAATCCTTCTAGAATATAGTATATAAAAGAGGCTAAATATAGCTGCAATTTTTATTCTCGTTCGATAGGTTATGCCACATTCATTTCGGTATAAAAAGGTATGTGAAAGCCAGTTCGTCTAAGTGTACGCTGGGTATTTTTTTTTTAGTTTTTTTTTTAGTTTTTTTTTCGATATTGCTCTTATTTCCTTTGAGGTTACGTCGGACAACAAATAAATGTGAGTGCTCAGTTTTGTGTATAAATATATATAAAGTTAAATACTTATATAACTGTATGATCCGGCATTTTTTTTTTAATAGACCCAATGGCTTTTCGTTTTACGTGTATTTTGTATTACAAATATCTGAATCTCTGAGACATTGCTGCAAGGAGTACTCCTGATTTTAACTGTAAATGTGTGACGCATCCCGAATCTGTTTTCATGTTATTCAACGCTCGCCTGACAGCGGTACAATAAAATATATTTAACTCGCACTAATTAAATCTTTTTAACAAGTTAGCCTTGTTAATTCTAATTAGTTCTGACCTCTCTAAATGAGACCCTATATCAATGCTCGCCTAAACTAATTCTGAAATTAACGTCATTGCGACGATGGAAAGAATTCCAAGTAATTTGCTCTTTCATTCATTACATTTAATTTTATATGATTTTATTTTACTTTCTTTCATTCCTAGATCTTGGCTCCATCTTTCTGTCTCACTCAGGCTTTTAGTCTGCATAAGTTCATCTCGACGCTCACAACATTCAGTCCCCCGCCACGGAATTTTTCGCATCGCCTCTCTATTACAAACGCAGGATTTCGCTTCCATTTCTCTTAAAAATATTGTTCCTCTCTCCTGGATCGTCTCACCATTTTTTCCCCTCTCTTTTCTTTTCTTTGCTATTTTCTGTTTTCTTGCCTGCCGGTGTGACGTCCAACTTACACAAGGGCATGTGAGACACAGACAATGTTAAAGAAAAAAAGAAGTAGAATTGAACGAAGAAAGAAATAGCCGAAGAAAAAGAAAAAAAAAATGAAAAAGAAGAGAAGAACTTCATTGCTGCTTTGTACCAAGCTAAAATCAATATTGATTCATCCCAATCGGAATTATGTCATAGACATTACTGACAGTTAAATTGATTTGGACTTTTCATTCCTTTTTTCTCTAGCTTAAATCGCAGTTTATTTTGAGATAGTAGGCAAAAAGCGAATGTTCCCAAAATTGAGTTTATTTTTCTTTTTGCTTCTGCACCACCAAAACTGTTTGCATGCAAAACTTTTATTTGGCCAGATTTTATTTTGGGCCAATTTTACAAGTTCTCTGTCTCTTACTATACTTCCAATAGTTTTCGAAACAATTTATTTGCTGTTTAAGCTCGTTCATGTTTTTCCTTCTTTTAAAATGGTTGTTTCTATGAGACAACACATTTTTAGTCCTGCCAGTAATTTTAAGAGGGCAATACTAACATAACCTGCTTTTTAATCGCTGTGCTGACTGCATTTTCACAAACTCATTTCAAAAATTAAAATATGAAATACCTTATTACAAAATATACGATTAGTGTAAATTGCGGCGTAGAAGTCGACCTCGAGTACTGGTCGACCTCAACATTTTTAGCTCAAATTTCTGAGTAAGGTGTATATCTACCGTATAGTTCGACATGCGGTAGGCTAAAAGTACCCAAAATTTAGGCGTACCGGTAAATGAAATTGGGCTACAGTATAAGATAACCTGTCCCCAAACTATTAGGTTGGTGCAAAAATAATGACGTTTTTTTACGTATTTTTTTAACGTCAAAAACGTCATTTAACCACCAACGTACACAACAAATATGTTTTTATTATGTGTTTGTTTAGTTCATTTATTTTGATTTAAGGTATTTTCGATTCGATTTTTTAGTAGAGTTTCTTTTTTTCTTAGAGTCGGGGTAAAAGTTTCCGATCATTTCTAGGTTGGTCATTCAATGTCATGTCAGCGGTTTATAAATATTTACTGATTTGGCTTTCTCACTGAAACGGATTGAGTTTGATGTATGAGGTTCTGACCAACGCGAACTAATTACTGCATGCCTACGACGGCCATGACTTTTCAGACCGGCTCGAGAATTGCAAAAAGATCACAGACAGTACAGGAGAATGTATTGAATCCAAGTGCAGCAGGAACACTGTTAGCTGTCTTATTTTGCTTTCGTGTTTCACGCAGTCGATTGATGCTTACTTCTTGATCGTGCATTATTCCTGAATGGCAGCTAAAACTGATCTCTTCACAGCTACATCTTCAAAGTTCTTAAATGTCAATATATATATATATATATATATATATATATATATATATATATATATATATATATATATATATATATATATATATATATATATATATATATATATATATATATATCAAAAATACTCTTACAAACTTTGGCAGGCGACTTATTCACTTCAAAACAAGGACAAATGTTCATATAAACATATGTCTGCAAATCATTTTGGAGTTTAAAATTTAAAGAAATTTTACCTTAGATGCACTCTGTTGCCATGCAGACTAGGTTACATTTGTCATTCGTGTACATTTGTGGCTAGTCTACCATAAACATTTAATGTTTTCAGTAAAGAGTTAACTGAGAAGTGTTCCATTTAACAATGGTAGGCTATTCATATTGTGAGCAGGCAGATATAATTTTTATATACGGCCACACCAATCGTAATTGACGCGAGGCTGCACAGCTCTTTCAGACAGAAGGCAGCGGAGTCATCAATCCTGATTGTTTTTGGTGTGAGGGACTCGCCCCAAATGTATGTAAAATGTTTTTGATATACCCTATCTATCTATCTATCTATCTATCTATCTATATTTAAAAGTGAAGCAGATATATTCATATAGTGCTCAATATTATACATGTAGAGCACTGATAATATTATTTTATATATATACGCAAGAATGAATTAACTGTAATTTTTCTCTTGTAATTTTAATTTTGACAGTTAAGTAATTCATTTGTATATATATATATATATATATATATATATATATATATATATATATATATATTATAAATTAATTGATTTAAAATGTTTTTCACTACATAGTTCTAACCATATTTAAAAAATGGAAGCTAAAGCCCCGAATTTACTTTTCTTTCTTTTATATATATATATATATATATATATATATATATATATAAACCCCATATATATATATATATATATATATATATATATATATATATATATATATGGAGAATATAGTTTTAAAGTGTGCTATATTTATGGGATAAAGTATTCAACATGAGAGAGCATATGTTAATATATAAAAGTGAACATTGAAGTCAACGCTCAGAGGCGACAGGCTGTTTCATGATAGACACAATCGGCTTGATTCGATTTTGGCAAGATTAATATGAAAATCTAATTGTAATTAGAAATGCTTTTTCATGATGTTGTTTAGAAATGTATATTTATTTTAATTTTGTTTCGGAACTGTTAGCTGAATATCCTAGTTTAAATCGTCCGCTTGTGTGCGTATATATATATATATATATATATATATATATATATATATATATATATATATATATATGTGTGTGTGTGTGTGTATAGAAACCTAGGTATGGGAAGATATACATATGTATTGTGTGTTATCTGGCTTACATCGCGTTTTTGGTAACTAGTGTGACTCTAATGTAATTCTTCGACAAAAGCCGAGAAAAGAAGATTCAGTCGCCATTTCCAAGGTTTTAAAAGAGGGTTGATCATTCTGGTAACTCATGGAACTCCACCCTTACCAAGTGACTTCGTCTTTGGAGTCTGCTCCTCACTACTCAATCCAACCTATTGCATTTGATTTTTGAAATCGTGACGTATTCATAGAGTCTGCCAAACTTTCATTAAATGACCACTGATTCGATTTCTCTTACGTTTCGGCCGTGATTTTCGTAATTTTTGTTGTGGTTGAATGGGCGTGTGATTTCCAAGTACGAATTTTTATATTTTTTAAAATCCCGCATTGATTTCGCCCAGTTAACTGTTGTTTCTACCACAGTGCTCCGTGTTTTTTTTTTTATTACTAACACTATTTTGTTTAGCTTTTTTTTATATAGCTTTGTACTTACTTGTAAATACGAATTGTTTTTTTAGATTTTAAAATTATTTTATTCCGCTCTCCCTACAGACAATGAATTGTATATACGGGGTCGAGTTAGGACTACATAGAGTTTCTGAGACATTATGGTGCATGAGGTGAAAATAGTAAGGAAGAATGTGTTGTGTTGGTGGAAGGAATATTGTTGTACGTTTGCGTCAGTGTTTGTGGCTAGCTAAGTTATACGGTAAGACAGAAGATGACCATCCTTTTCACCATTCACCCTTTTTGGGCTTGTACACTAAATATTAATATAAAATTCTAGTTGTAAGTAAAAAATCCTTTTAGCATGATAATGTTTAGAAATGTACATTATTTTGTTTTCGAACTGTTAGCTTACTGTATTAATTTGAATTTCATATAGTTTTAATAGTGGGTAATCGTACTTATACTAACTTAGAACTTAATCATTTTATTCTATTCTTATAATATTATACATTATACAAAAAGAACACTATTGTTCGAACACAAGAAAAATGAAATAAAAGCTTTACCGTCGTACCTTGATGTTGTTTTTAAGGAAACATGAATAAATGAAGGATTGCTGCCTAAATACACAATATATATATATATATATATATATATATATATATATATATATATATATATAAGCATATTTTCATTCCAGCATGTGTAGTTAAATAGAGTGTTCATTTAAATGTCCTGAAATTGAACAATGATCGTTTAAGCGAAACGTAAACATTCTGGTTATCGTGGCTGTTGTAAAACCAACATACATATTTATATCTTTAACAGAGATGAGATATACCAAAGAGTATATATATATATATATATATATATATATATATATATATATATATATATATATATATGATGACAATAATAATGGACTCTCTCGTCTTTTTCGACGTATGAGTGTCTTTCAGTTCAGTTTTATGTTTATTTCTCGTATGAGACAACAATCCTACGCGGGATTTGCAAGCAAGTCCAAACGAGGAACTTGCTGAAGTTTTGACCATCATATGGGCTTATGTTTTGGTCCGAGATGTAGTGTTGTTTCTTTATTCTCTCAGATGTCTGAAAAGACTCTTTTCAAAGTTAGTTATACCTTGGTGGCAAGTGTTTCTCCAGTTTGCTCAGTTCGAACTCCTCTATAGGAATGTATTCAGCATTTAAATTGTGTTGAAGTTTGTCCTTGAAGCGAAACGAAGGTCAACCTACACTATGCTTACCATGAAAAAGTTGGCTATACATGAGGATTTTCGGCATCCGATCATCACTCATTCTGATGACATGACCAGCCCACCTAAACTGTGATTGCATCAGAAAGCATTGAATACCACCGACACCACTTTTGATGAAAAGATCAGGGTTAGAGATGTTATCCTGCCATGTGTAACCGCATATTGAGTGAAGACAGTGTCTATGAAAAGCGTCAATCATGTGTGTCCTGTATGGCGTCCACTATACTGACCCATAAAGAAACATAGTGAGAATGACTGCTCGACAGACAATGATTTTGTTTTTCAGTGAAATCCTACGAACATCTCATAGGCGATGCTTAAGGTTACCAAAGAAATTGGTTGCCTTTGATATTCGGTTAACTCTCATGTCATCCACAGAGGGACTTGAATTGACTTTGCTTCCTAAGCATGTGAACGATTTCACATATATTGGATATATATATATATATATATATATATATATATATATATATATATATATATATATACACGTTATAAGGAGGTAATCATGCAATGAATCACTTTGCAATATTAATGTGATTAATGGCGAATTCTCTTCGCTAGTCTTAATATAAGCATTAACGTACTAATAATGGATTGAATGACGCGATCTTTACGTATAAAATTCTTGTCAGAGGGACCTGGTGTATTTTAGAGCATTAATTGAATTATATTGTTAATTCATGTCTTTATAACACACACACACACACACACACACACACACACACACACACACACATATATATATATATATATATATATATATATATATATATATATATATATATATATATATATATATTATAAAGAGGTAATCATGCAATTATACAATGTATAAAATTCTTGTCAGATAGATCTGGTGTATTTTTAGAGCAGCAAGTACTTTGGAAAACTCCAGGTTCGCACCATCAGGCTGTAATTTTTTCATTAAATAAATGTACTGTAGACCGAAATATTTTTTTAGGAATGTGCTATTTAGTAACGGTGATATAATAACGTGCATATCGCAACGCTAGAATTCAAATATTTCAAGTGATATTTTTTTTGTATAAATTTTTCTAATGTGGTAAATCCACGAATTCTTTTATTGGAAGTTTTTTTCCACTTAACATGACATGAACTAAGTATATATTTCAATTAATTCTATAAAAATACACCATGTACCTATGACATGTTTATACAATAGGATTGCTTCACCCAGTGAATATTAGTAACTTAATGCTAATATTAAGTATGTTAGCGAAGAGATTTCGTCATTAATTACATTGATATTGCTGATTCATTCATACGATGACTTCTTTTAAACATAAAATATATGCTGTCCAATTATTCGTTCTGACTTAACATTGAGCTCTCCGGATTTCATCATCCTTAGGATTATCCATACGGATAATGGAGTAAGATTTTCGTTATATATATATATATATATATATATATATATATATATATATATATATATATATATATATATATATATATATATATATATATATATATATATATATGAATGTACGTGAGAGATTCATTGAAGATTAAAGTTTAAAGACAAGTAAAATCGACCTTGCTAACCGAACACTCCTTTGTGGCTGAAACGGTTAAGTCACGTGAGGCTATGTGACGGTTCCGTATAGGATGCAAGTTCAATTCCTGTCGGCGGACGAACATTTTCTATGAAAATTTGTCGGGCATTCAGGCATGTAAATCTTGTTTATTCTAAAACAAAGCATTTACTTAAATATCTGTATCTATAAAAATAATGTATAAAAATATCTTATATTTATAATTAAAAGATCAGATTATTTTCATACCTGAAACATCTAATTTCTCAGGAATTCATTGATTTGTGTAATCCAGCAATATTTCTTATTAATATAAACCTAATATTAAGTGGATTCAAGTATTTAAGTATGCATTCCTGTTTTTAGACAATAACATTCAAAGTCTACCGATGTGGTCATTCGAAAGTCGAAATAAAAATCATATGTCTTATTTAAGATTAAAGAAATATTTCATGTATTCCTACAATAATATATATATACAGTGTGTAAGACATCAAAGATAAACACGTGAAGTATTAGGGGAAAAAATGCTATAAATAATTCACGGATATTAACGCGGCCGTTGATCAAATCATCCTGTAATAGGACGGGAACTTTTATTTATTGTCATTGAAAAATACTGCTTTGTTCTTTACGGTTCACTTCCGCGAATGAAGATATCGAAAGAATTCTCGAGAAACACAATATTCTTCCACTTATATTTATTGTTTTTCTTCTTTTCTGGCAAGGAAATTTATACGATGTAAGTTAAAGGAACTGCGCCTAGAACGGCTGACACTCTTTCCGATATTGATACCGGAGATCTATCACGTAATTATAAATTAATGTGTATATATATTTGTTCATCTCTATGTTCGAATTTTATCCATGGACACACACACACACACACACACACACACACACACACACACACATATATATATATATATATATATATGTATATATATATATATATATATGATGTGCCACTTAAAAGTTTCAGGTATTTATTTATTTGATCCATCTATTCTTCTGACAACTTACACAGCGTTTTAGTGTGTCTCGTTGGGCATAATATATATTTCCAGAAATCACTAAACCAGACAATAATTTTGTCAGTTTATATTTATTCGAGGAAACCGTATGGCAGCTTAAGATTCTCCTTGGACTGTTTAATGGTTAAAGAGTTATACGCGTTCACGCGTGACATTCAGTGAAAACCGTCGATCGTGCTGGTTCTGGCGAGATTAATCCAAATAGGTAGCAACAAACTTGATCAATACTTAAATCGGTATACACTTAAGACCAGCTCGTAAACTAGTCTCTCTTGTTCGTTTTCTCGACTACAAAGTTCGATCTGAACAGGCAGTCCTCTCTCTTGCGATTAGTTCTATCCATATATTGTTTATATAACTTTTGTTATATGTGTTATATGTGACAACCAGTTAGATTTCGAAAATTTTGTGATGTCATCGAACACTTGTTGTCACTTTTGTTATGTCAACGAATACTGATTGTCAATTTCTTCGTTTTAGTAGGGACTTTTTAATCGCAGATACAACTATAGTAACACCATTGAACAATACTGGTGTCAGACGCCTTCGAATAACGCTCGCACTAATAGTACTTACTCGATAATTCTCGTTTGAATTGTAATCTGAATAGAGAAATAGTATAGTGAATAGATTAGAGAATCGGGGTCCGTATAGATGATAGAGCAGAAATTCAAATCCATATAGTATAGAGGATAGACTAGAAATGAGGATCTTTTGGACGTTATTCTACCTCCTACTTACGTTTTTCCTCTATGATCACGTAGTCTACTTAATTCACTAATGGCTTGTTTGCTTATTGGCGATCTATGTTCGAACTCAAGTGTCGGCAGCGACATTTTATTCCTATATAACAGAAAAGGTTTAAATGTGACGTTTAACTATTTCCTGTTAGTATTCTTAATATTGCCATTTATTAGCAATATTTCAGTCGATAATATTTTTAATTCAACTTTTCTGTAAAGAAAGAATTTATATCCGCCTTCAAATCCCAATATCCACTTCAAAGAAAATGCAGGGTGTGGCAAAAATATACCCACCACAAAATAATATATTAACCAGATGAACATCCCATTGTCACTAATCTCTTACCATTATGGAGTTATTTCTGGGAGCTATATAGAGGAGGCTTTTCAGCCGCAAGTATATGAGTGTCAAAGCTCGAATGAAGTATAGTTTGGTTTGGTTCGTTTTACGGCATATAAGCCGCAGTGGGTTATTTAATGCCGACAAAATATTTATTTCTGGTAATATTTTTTCTTCAAAAATGAATAACTGGTAATAAATTGCTTTTTTACAAAGTATTTCTCGTATTAAAACCTAAATTTACAGTTGCATAGTGTTTAGACCATAGTTTGGGGCTTAACTGTTTGCCCTCACCTCAGACCCTAACAAGTGCTACCACCCCGGATCAGGGTCGACTTGAGAATACCAACAATTAAGAGGTGATTCCACGCTCCTCAAAACCTTCTGATTAGAGGCCTTGCTGTCGGACTTAGTTTATCGTTTTACCAAGGACATTGATATAGTTTATCGACATACCCAGGACGGCCAATAAAGTATATAAAAAGATGCAATTAATAAATTTTACAATACAACAGAATGCTAAACAATCGGAATGAGATTTAATTATTACTATCGTAGGGGACTTAAGTATGAATAAATAAAAAAAAACAACATGGGAAGAGAAAAATAATAAAATATTTAGTAAGTACGGACTTGAATCAATGAATGAATAGTTTTATAGCTGCATAGCGAATTGTAAAATTATAGTTAACACTTGCTTTGGCGAGTACCCAAGACACCTGTGAGCATGAGAAAGCATAGGGAGAGATATTAAACACTTGATAGACTACGTAAAACTTAACACCTTTAAAAAAATACCCAAATTCGATCAGCGAGAATGTCCATTGTGCCATGTGTCCTTAAGGACATGCGTTAGTTAGATCCAGTGATATAGACCCAAAGAGTGTGAGTTCAATACCCGGCCAAGGCAGTGAAGAACGTTCAGAGGGAAATTAACAGGAGATAACTGATAACTGAGATCTATTAAGCATGACACGTGGAACTAGAAATCTACCCCAGTGAGCGAAATAAAGGGTTCAGTTCGACATTCCAACCACCCGAAGAAGGCCGGAGCATACAAATGCCGAAACGTTGTAGTAAATATGGCGACAAAGATGAGGCCAATAGTCCGAATAATGTAAATAGTGTACAATATCTCAGAAATATAGACAGATACTTAAGTGTTGTTTTTTTTTTTTTTACTTCCCTCTGCGTATTGACGTTTCCTCATTTCTACACCCTGCAGATGCCCAGTTCAAGTCATATGTAAAAAAAGATGAATAAAACTATAAAGGGTTAATCGTTATCTGCTATCGTTACCCCTTATAATCTTCACTTCCTATCAATTTCCCTACCGGCGACACTACCTCCTCCTCATTGTACTAAAGAGGGGAATTCAGTAGTTATACCGATGCCTGCGTAAACCACGGTTGAGCGCGATGGCCAATTTTTGGCCCTTGTCTGGGTGTACACTCACGGGTGTCCCACACTAAACCGACCTTGTGTCACATCACGTCATATAGACGGTGGTGATGGGGTGAGGGCGTGTAAATGCCATGAAAATTAACCCACTCTTCTACTCTACACACACAAACACATGACACCCTCACAAACGGACAAGCAGTAAACACGAGATATGACCAGAGTTTGGTGTTATTCACTTTTCCGGACACTGGGGTAACTTTAGTCTCTTTAACAACCAGAACCAAACTACGAGGTAAGAAATCACCAGAGAAATTTTTCTGCACGTAAATTATCTGGACACTCACTAAAAATATTATATAAAAACATACCAAATATACTATATACAACTAGCAGCATGGCACGGCGTAGCCCGTGCTTGATTCAAAAATCGTACGATAGTAATCGCTATCACTTGACTTCAAATATCTTTGCCCTTCCTTGCCTTGAAAGGAGTACCCGTTTCCGTGCTGATGTTGCTACATGCCTTACTTCATGCCTATCTCACACTGCGGATTTTTTCTAAGCTCTATACTAAACGTTAAATCTGTTACGAAAAAAGAACTAACCAAAATGAACACAAAACGATCAGCTTTAAAAAAAGGACTCGTAACTGGAAAAACCGAATGAAAAAAGAATGTTAACAACAAATAATTTTTCATCTCCAACCCAGTTCTGCGGAATCAGAATCAACGTTGAGTTTAAGCAAGCGAATGAGTCAATTGGAGTAAAGTGCCATGCTGATTTAAATTTTTCCCAATTGTAACGAATGCAGCTATCGATTTTGTTTACATGCTAGCATGTTAGTTAACATTCATGTCAGTCAGCTGTTGGCTCTCACGCTGGCCAATAGAATCTCCCTGCCTATTCGTGGCAGCCAGCTATAGGCTCTCACTCTGGCCAGTAGAAAATGGCCGCAAACTACACGAAAATCGCCGTAGAAGCATGAAAAAATCGATTATTTCCACAATCAATGGGAGTTGGGAAATATAAAGTCAGTCTTGGCCTTCCCGCTAATTTGGAGCATCTGCATATAAATTTTGGAGCAAATCCGTCGAAAATTGCGGGCGTGCATTCGTTACGCACACACACACACACACACATCCTGCCTTTTATAGATAGAGATTCCCTCAGTATTACTATCCCTCGTGTCTCTAACGCTACATAGCAACCACTTTCAACCACATAAAAAATAATGCTTTTGTTGTTTTCACGCTTTTCTCCTCATTTTCTCCGAGTATATTTGTATTTATAGATACAAATATTAGAAGGGATATAATTATTTAGCCAGAATTATAACTCCCCTACAACGTTCATTCATATCACACACCTCATTCATATAACAGTAGCTATCTACCATGAATTGCTCTTAAGAATTGTACTGTGTGAATTTTGGGGTAAAAGTAAGATAGAAACCCAAATAAAGGCCTAAACTGCAATACGACAAACTCCAAAACGAATTAATTAACAATGTTTTCATCACCTGTATATCATTCTTAACCCAGAGGGAAAAATATATCTTTTTGTGCAACACTGTCACTAGAGATCAAATGTAGGCTGCCTAGGACAATAGAAAATGTCAAGAAATATGTATAGCTCCAGGATAATTTACAACATTAATAATTCTATATTAGAAAAAAGAAAAAAAAAACTTTTATTTCTTTGAATTTGGTCGACTATGAAGGGTGGAATGCTTCAGGTACTGTAGTTACCCAATTAACCTGTTAGGCCAGTGCAGGTGTCACTTTTATAGTTTAAGAAATGCAAAAAATATTTACATTTCAAATAAAATTAAAAGCCATTCTCCTGCAAGGTAGCACTCATACAAACTTTGATTTTTCGACTCATCTCTACCAATAAAACTACTTTGCTAAGGAATGGAAAAGTCTACCTGAGGCGACATATTCACCAGATTTATCGGCTCTCACGCTGTCATCGAAAATGCAATTTGAAAATTTACCAAAATTTTACGTAGCTAGCAAATGAACTAGAGGAAAATGATGATGAATAAAATCTCAATGATCAGAAATTAAAGCAAGATTATTGATAATATATATATATATATATATATATATATATATATATATATATATATATATATATAATTATTTATTCGAAAATTATAGCATAAATATGTTATAAAATCACTACAAAAATAGCCATTTTGTTTCAGCGGTTCTGATGTCTTATCAAGTGATGGTGTTGAATCAAGACATCAGAAAGGTTGAAACTAAATGTCTATTTTAGTAGTGATTTTATAACATATTTATGTTATAATTTTCGAATAAATATTTATATTTATTGAGTACTCTTTTGTACTCTAATTGTATCTGTTGGTTATACACCAATCATATACTTGGATATATATATATATATATATATATATATATATATATATATATATATATATATATATGTATATATATATATATTTAAGTTATAAGGAACTTGGTAAACCGAATTGGTAAATCCAAAGAGGATGAAATCCTGAGAGCTCAATGTTAGGACAGAGCTAATATGTAATGAAAAACAAATCACTTTAATGTACCATTACGATAATTTATTTCACCTAAATCCTTTTTTAAGGATTCAGGATCATCAGGTAAATCTTCCAACAACGAAATGAGAAAAAAAAAATGGGATTAGAAATTGGTGGGTAGTGTAATTTTTGTAATTTAATAGAGGGGGTTGAGAGTGGTAGTTAACCAAACAATATAAAGTATAGGGAGGGGTTAATTTTATATCTCTCTTAAGTATGTTTTATATTGGAGTAGGAGGAGTGACAGAAAACTTGACCTCTTTAGATGGTTAATAAAACGGAAATGAATTGTAGAAAATGTATACAAGTGAGTCTTACGGTAAAGAGAGGGATAGGGGGGAAAGAGAGATGGAGTTGTTATAATTTTGTTTTAACAAAATTATGTAAAAGATAGTTTACAATGTTTGATAGAAAATTCGATGTCTGAAAAAAATTTTGTTATTAACCTAAATATTTAATTTTTTAAGTAAGTAGTTTCAGGACTAAATATAACTATTATTGTAATCAACATATTTATCTAGGACATAAAGAAATATTTAAAATCTTAATAGTTTATTCACCCGACTAATTGTATTTCAAAAAAAAAAAAATATATATATATATATATATATATATATATATATATATAACATCTATTTTAATATTCAAAATTAATTCATGAATGCAATTTATTTATTACATTGGTAAACTAAATTAAAGATTAGGTTTCATTATTTAATAATAGAATTTGAGGGTAATTTAATTTTCATTTATTCATATAGGCCACACAAATGCATTCATGTGAATCCCTACATACATACGATCATTAACAAGTAAAAATATATATATATATATATATATATATATATATATATATATATATATATATATATCCATATATATATATATATATATATATATATATATATATATATATATATTTATATATATATAGTTATGTTGAGACGAAAATGATTTGAAAATGCCTTAATCGCTAGGTAATCGACGGTAAGTTTGCCTCCAGACTCTTAAAATGCATCACAATTTTTGCTAGATTATTTGTTCTCAATGTGGGGTAGGGACAAAAGTGATGGAGAGAAAAAGAATACAAATGAATTTGGCTAGATTGAAAAAAAAATATTCTTTCAAAAATATTCTCTCAAAAATCTGGAAACTACCAGCGTCTCTTGTTTCGTGCGCATGTGTAGACGTGGCAAAATCAACAAAGGCCAGTCTGACTAAATTCTGACGGATTAAATGCGTCACAAAACTTTATCCAACTAATCATGCTATTTTTCTAAATGCTTTTTGTTGAAATATAAGATTATACAAAATTATATATCGTTATATCACACACACACACACACAGATATATATATATATATATATATATATATATATATATATATACGATCAATTTTTACTTTTATTTTTCGTGGGAGTGGGGTTGCAACCACCGATGTCCAGTGCCTCCACTGTTACAAATTCTGAGTATCAATTGTTTGCCGAGTCATCTCCATATCCACTAGTGAATTACAAGACAAAACCTTCTTCGAACTCTATAGACAACCATGAATTAAATGTATTTGAATAATATTCGTGCTTTTTCATTTTGTTCGTTTTAATTAATGTTTTCCAAACAATCTTTATATTCTTGTCAATTCCTGGATTTTACTGATAACATTCTCCGTATATGGATGCACCCTTGGATTCGACGTATCCTATGCTCATGTTTTTTTTTCAAGTGTGTATTATTTCTTTTTCATTTCCGTTTATTTTAAAACATGAACCGAAGATTTCCATATTGAATTTAATTTCTTTTCTGTATTTGATCCGATCTGATATTAGTAAAGTGTCATCAGAATTTGTCTTAAATATTTTCCGTTTATATTTACACCTTCTATTCCCTGTTTATATTACGCATGATATTTTCAAAGATTGCTGCAATTAATTTAACTGAGATTTTCCCTTTATCGAACTCCTATTCCATGACTGATTTTATCTCTATCATTGTGTAATCCAACTATTTCAATACTGTGATCCTATATATTAACGAGAAATTCTTAATACGTTTCATTAATTGTGTGGTTTCGCAGTGCCTTTAAAACTGCCGAGTGTACTACTGAATCAATTGCCGTTTCATAGATTACAAAAGACAATAAAAGTAGCTTGGTAAAATTTGCTTTGTTTTTTCGATTATTTGGTTTATTGTTTGTAGATACTACTTAGATCATCCATAATTGCTGGCTGTACCCTTGACCATTAGAGAGTGTTAGACTTTTGTACGTTCGAGAATATTTTGTATTGGACAACCATGTGAAACCGTCTTTTTTATCCATGAAAAAAATCGCTAGATCTGCCACAGAAGTTGTTGTTTATAATTTTTCTGCATACAGATTTGCATTGTATACCAGGGTTATCCTTAGCATATTGTCTTTAGATTTATTTGTAAAATAGTGTCCCTATATTTATTAACGTCTCTGTTTCTTTAGATGTTTGACAACGTAATCTTCACATCGATCTTATTCGAACATTTTTCTTACTTTATCTCTTCTTCTGGTCGTCCTGGCTATGACGATAAACTACGTTCGTGTCCTGGGTATAAGGATAAACTACATCTGGATCCTGGGTATGACGATATACTACATCCGCGTCCTGGGTAAGACGATAAACTACGTCCAACAGCAAGGCCCTGATCAGGAGGTTTTGAGGAGTGCGGAACCGCCTCTTAATTTCTGGCATTCCCAGGTCCACCCTGACCCAAGGTGGTGGCACCTGTTAGGCTCCCAGCTATGGGCAAATAGGTTACACTCAGATTATTCCGCGTCCTGGGTATGACGATAAACTACATCCGCGTCCTGGGTAAGACGATAAACTACGTCCAACAGCAAGGCCTCTGATAATACGTTTTTGATAAAATAATATTACCAGCTATGTTTTTGAAAAAATAATATTACCAGCTATACGTTTTTGAAAAATGATATTACCAGCTATACGTTTTTGAAAAATAATATTACCAGCTATACGTTTTTGAAAAAATATTACCAGCTATTCATTTTTGAGAAAAAAATATTAAAAGAAATGGCAAAATTGACAAAACAAAAAATATTATCATGAAGAAAAGTTGTCGGCATCAAATGACCCATTGAATTGTTGATATGCCATAAAACAAACGAAACGAAACCAAAATCTTCTGCTTTCATTTTGCTTGGTTACTGAAATTGGTTTAATTCTTATTGTATTAAATGGGATATCTCGTGGATACACAGATTCCAGTGGATATCACTGTTTTTTAAACAGTGTAAGTGTCGGCCTGGGCATTTATTTCTCATTACATTAAGCAGTTTATATAGTGGATAATCATGATTAAGTAGACCTTCCTATGTTTAAATAGTATAAGTATACGTCTATCGGTCTGTGCATTTATTTCTTTTTAATTAATCGTTATATTTATTGGATACACATGCTTGGTTAGATATCGATATATTTTATTTTTAAATAGGGGAAATCAACGTATAAAGGACTAGTGCTTTCCAAAGCCTTAATTAAAGAATTGTGACTTTCGAACCCGTATCCCCATTGTAGAGGAAACCACCGTATAGCTAGGTAAGCTTTTAGACCGCCCAGCCAGAGGACACTTTTTCAGTCATGCAAAGTTCAGTCATCCTCTTTAAGTTCGGATCTCTCGAAATCTATGTCTGCTTAATTTTATTTTCATATCCGAGACGCAAACAAAGTAAAGTGTAAGGAATAAATGGATTTTATTTATATTTCGACATTTATTATTTTTACGATAAATATTAAATTTAGTATGTTCACACGTTTAAGCGGACATCCTAGGATTTTAAACTGTAAATTTACGTCTATTGCCCTGTGCAGTTGAGAGTCTTAATAAAGTGTAAATTTATAAGTATGGTCTCTTTTGTTTTACGGCCTATCAACCTGAATGGGTTATTTAAAGCCGACAAGATTTTTATTGCTGATATTTGTTTTTTCAAAAATGTATTACTGGTAATTTTTTTTCCAAAATATATTGCTGCAATCATATTTTACAAAAAATTTCTGGTGTTAAGACCTATTTTTTCACTTTCATAGTGTTTTGACCCAGTTTGGGGGTTAACTATTTGCCCATAGATAGGACCCTAACAGGTGCTACCACCCTGGGTTAGGGTGGACCTGGGAACACTAGCAATTAAGAGGTGCTTTACGCTCCTCAAAACCTCCTGAACAGAAACCTTGCTGTCGGATGTAGTTTATCGTCATACCCAGGGTTATCCTGTTTAAAATCTACTCAACAAATTACATGCGGTAAATGTGAATTTTAATTAAATAAGTAGCAACATTGGTTTATAAATAAAATCCAGGAATTCTTTAGAAATTACTTTGAATAATTCTGTATATTCCATTTGATTTCATTTAGTTGTCAAGACAAGTGATGAGTTCAAGTATTTTTTTTTTTTATTGAAATTCACGTTTGGTTTCCGATTATCTCTGCTTCTTCCTTAGTTATTGACGTCAATTTGCTATTAATATCTTCTGCGTTATGTTGGCTTTGTCTAAAAATCTGAGAATCTGTTCTTGACATCTAACAAAATTCTGGTCATGTTTTCTCCAATATTGTAAGGGTTTTTTTTTTTTTTTTTTTTTTTTTTCTGAGAATCATTTTCTTTCTCTCGATTGTGAAGTCAATTTTAACCAAGCAAACTAGCTATGTTTCTTTTTCCTTCTATATAAACTTTGCTGAACTCTTTATATTTTTAATGGCATCGCGTTTATCAGCAAGAGACGTTCGCCTATCGCCCGGTTCAAACAACCTTTCACATCTTTTGAACAAAACTATAGGTGTATCCGTTGTTTCCTGTTTAGGCTTGGGTTTCCGGTTCCTTCTCCTAGATACTTCTTATTCTCTTCCCTCCTAGTAGACCACCCCTCGTCTTAGCGTCATTATAGCCTTTCTCGGGTGGAATGATTTAGAAATATATAAAGTAAATTTTCTTTTTCCACATACAGACCTATATAAAACCGCACTCATTTGTTGTGTGAACGACAGTGGCTCATGAAGCCAGCCATGGATCTACATTTCTTGTTTACATATATGACATATCAAATCATCTCCAGGTGGTGGAAGTTGACGTTGAACATCATAACTACCATTGTGTCTATTTATATGCCTTGTCATGTCTGACCTGGACCTGCACACTCGAGTACAGATGGGGAATTCAAAGCAAGCTATTACGAAATAATATTAAGCGTAATACTTAGGCGTAAAAATGAATACCTGACATATAAGTCGAAAGCATCAGAGAAAACATCAAAAATAGATTTAATCGTTAATTCCGAGGTGCTAAATCCCAACAACCAAGAGGAGACACATGCAGAAGAACAAATAGAAAACATTTGTAATAATAACTATGAAGTACACAAGCAAATAAAGGAAGATGATGACAAATATGAGAGAGAGATGGGGAAGACAAATACGTCTGATATAAATGAGAGACTGTAAAAGAAATGTTTTTCTAGGAAAGGACAACAATTCCGAAAATAAGAAAGAACTGTCAAATGAACGAAACCATCAACCTCGGTAACCAAGCAATTAGAAAAATAGGAGACGAAATGGAATCACCGACAGAACGTGATCGAAATGAATCAATTTTTATACGCGGCCTCGGCAATTATCGCAGAAATAAGTGAAAAAGTAAAAACAACGTAAAAGAAAATTTCTGTTTGGAAAAAAATAGAAACCGAAATACATCGAGGACAACTGACACTTTTAAGTTAAGTAGAAAAGTGCTTCGAAAGGAAAGAATGAAAAAAGACACAACTGAAATGAAGCTTTGACATGAAGAAGAAGACTGAAGTACCAAAAGTTAAAGAGAAGATGAAACAACAAATTCAAGCTAGGAAAAATATTCTTCTGGCAAAACAAGTACTTCAAAGAAGATGCCAAAAAATTCATCGAGAACTGGGAAAGATATAATAGAGACAAATAACCCACCTAATATTCAAGAAGTTGAGGAGTTCTCTTGTAAGATGTAGGAAAACTGCAAAATGCACAATGAAAGAGCTACTTGGCTCAAGCAAGAGCGGAAACAACGCACGCACATAGTCAAAAATGGACGGATACAAATATTACTGAAACAGCCGCAGCAATCTTCAAAGTACAAAACTTGAAAACACCAGAAATAGACCTAATAGCTAAGTTTTAAATAAAAATAAAAAAAAACCTTACTAGCACCCATAAAGATCTTGCACGGGAATACAATGATATAATCATAAACACAGAAAAATGCGCCAAATGGCTCATGTGGGGAGTAATATACTTACTCCCCAAAACTGAAGAAACGCAGAACCCGAATAACTACAGGCCCATCACCTGCCTACCAACAATGTACAAACTCCTCACTTCTATCTTAACAGAGAGACAAAACAACTTCCTTGTGAAAAACAGTTTTCATTCATCAGAAGAGAAGGGGTGTAAAAGGGGAAGTTACGTGTTATGGGACCTTACCAATAATAACATAATGGACTATTCCATACGTAATAAATACTGCGCCTCAAGAGGAAGCAGGGAGTTCCGTCTGAAGTCGGATGACCGGCTGACTGGCAGATCGGTTGAGCTCTCTGCCTTCGGGCGGGGAGGAACCCGAACTAGGCTACGCTGAAGGGCGGAGTCTCTTTCGGGGATGTAAACCGACTATGAACCCGTTTATACGGGTTCAAAGGGCATATTTTCGGCCGAGCCCACGGCCTCGGAAATGCCCGTTAAACCGGCCTTGTGTCCCACACACACACACACACACACACATATATATATATATATATATATATATATATATATATATATATATATATATATATATATAAATATATATATATGGATCGGTGTCTGCGCATGCGTGTACAATTTATTTAGTAAGTCATCTTATTTAAAAGTATGTGCAGGGAAACGAAAATAAGGAAAGAAATTCAAACACGTGTACCACAAAAAATAACGTTTATAGTAATAATATTATAATTATATATACATACATCTCTCTCTCTCTCCCTCTGTCTTCACTCTCTCTCTCGATATATATATATATATATACATATATATATATATATATATATATATATATATATATATATATATGCATAAATGAATCTTACAAGATGATTACAAACTTTGACGCATATATGTCATAAATAAATTGATTCCTGTTGTTACTGATTTTTATAATGTAAGATCTTTATATTTAAGTATTATATATTTTTGCAAATAATGTATTCAGTTAACAGAATATTTAAAAATTGATGTCATGATGAAAACAAAAAATACATTCTAGGATAAAAAAAATTATAACAGAACGAATTAAAATAAAATAAAAAAATGGTATTCAAATCAGGTGAACATTATTTCAACTTTTCGCAAAGAAAACCAAGTCCTGCGTTTTTATTAAATACGTTGATCAAATTGTGAAAATTCGATTTTTTTCTCATTTCCACAAATAGAAAAATACAAAATATTCTGCGTGTTTTTAAAGATTTCCAATATTAGGACAAAAAAAGTATTGAGATAGCAGAGTCTGTTTTCTCTTTTCTGCCAACGTCATTGTGAGCGTTGTTAGAGCTAAGGAAAAAAATAATTGCAATTTTGAATTTGATGAAGGTACTTATAATGGCACAGTATAATTCCCTGAATCCTGTTATTTTAATATGTCGTTACTTGTAAAATACACAAACTGTAGAAGCCGTATTTATCATTAACAAAAGCATTTGCAATTTTATTGGCATATCAAGAGATATTACAATTTATTCAATATCTAAATTCATTAGAATCGAATATCGAATATGGATAAAATTTGTTTAAAGAATTAATGGAAATTATTAAAAATTGAAAATTATAAAGTATTTTTAAAAAGATTACGAATAGGAGCCATTTTGATTATGTATCAGCTAAAGAAATAATGAACAGAAACCATCAATTTTTTATTTACTTAATTCGTTAAAGTAGACCAATAATACAACACGAGAGTATCTCTGTATAATAAATCGCATCGTTAGAAAGAAGGAGCAGCAATGTGAGGAGGATAAAATGTAAACAAGTAGAGAAGTTCAATAATGGGGACATTACATAATTCACACACTCTGGCGTTGACTGCATTCAAATAACGAAAGTAAAAAACATGCACAACATATCAAATTTTACTGGCTAGAAAATTGTAAATTACTGTTGTGTACAAATTTTGTCATAGAATGGTTGCAGCTGTCTTCATGTTCTACACGATGAAGCTCAAGGAAAGAGAAAAGAAATAAATCTAAGCTCGAGAAATGAAAAGAAAACTGTAAAAGAAAGAGATATCTTCGCTAATTTGGTTAAGAATCATTAACATTCCAAAAGTTGTTCGGAATGCTGAACAAAGAAAAGAAAAGTAGTAGCACTTATATGGCAGCATATGTATGCCGACATTTTGTGAAAAATATGGAACACGCTGTCTTTCCTTATATAGTACTATACCTGGAATGCATCTTCCGAAAAGGTGAGTTCACAACTAAAATAACACGAAGGATATGTTTAATATTCCAAATAAGTGTAAGAATGAAGAAAAGTCGTCTCCACAAGAATTAGGGAGAGTGAAATAAGAATATTTTGTAGGGAGAAGGAAGACGATAGTGACACATGGAAGTGTAGACTGTAAAAACTCCAACCATTCTTTTTAAAATTGACAGAATTACCGAGGAATATGCTCACAATAGAAAGAATACTTTCTCTAACACGTCCACCTCGATATGTCTTATAAGCACTTCTATAAATAATTATTAACACTTTCCATTATTATAAACAATTTTTGTTGCTTGTTCATGTTTTGTTAATTAAATTTTATGCAAACATGAGTTACACTGGCCAAGAAAAGTGATAATCTGTTTTGCTGATCGAGGTTTGCGAGTTTGCGTTAATTTTAATTTCTTGATAAAAAAAAAAATGGGATCTATTTTTGTCTTTCGCGTCACCCTTTTTGTTCTATGATAAACTGATCAATTTTCAATCATATTTATTTTCTATTGTGAAATAGAAAATATGATACCGGATTCAAAACGTGCATTGAAATAAGAAAAGATGCCTTCCAAAAACTAAGCAAACGATTAAGAAACATAAATAGTTCGCTACAAAATAATATTGCTGAAATGCTGTGTAATAACAATTTTCATATATGATAGTGAATGCTGGACATTTTCCTCATAGATGAAGAGAAGACTTGAGGCAAGAGGAATGCCGTTCTACAGAAGGATGATGATAATACCGGAGCCCGTAAGCAACAAAGAAGTCTTAAGGGAAAAATGAAACAAAATGAACACATACCGAAAATCAGAAAGAGAAAAAAAAAACTTAAATCTCTGAGACACCCAACGATGAAGGATAACTTGGAAAATTTGACACTCACATAAACATAGTCAAGTGAAAAAGCATAGTAGGATCATGCGATCACCTAACTGATGAGATTATGCGCATGAATGAAAGAAAGGGAATGAGAAGTGTGATAAGATAAATGTTACTGCATAGGATAAGCGGTCGTGGAGAATTAATATCGCCTATTTGCTGAAGGCACACGGTCTGGTGAAGAATATGCAATTTTAAATGAAGTCAGTTTTAACTCAACAACCCCAATTGTGTTTCAAAATGAAGATTACATTTTTTTTTTCATTGTGTTTTGCATGTGATATAACCCGGGTATAAGAGATCCGCATATAAGAGACCCCGATATAAGAGAAACCCGGATATAAGATAGATTTTCTCTGGTCCCAAATTAGAGCCATACTTACCTAAAAAAAATAGACCAAACCCGGATATAAGAGACTTCTTCTCCGGTCCCGACAACTCTCTTATAGCCGGGTTGCACTGTACAAACAATTGGTCTAAAAGGTAAGAAATGTAATGAAATTGCTTAAGGAACAAAGATAAGTTATTACAGTCTCAATATAAATTTCAGACAGAGAATGTAATATATATATATATATATATATATATATATATATATATATATATATATATATATATATATATATATACGCATGTGAAATATATGCCTGGTGGCAAACGCTGCTGGTATAGCGCCAAGGGGGTGGCGGTCCCGCTATAGCCACCGAAACTGTGATATCACCCCTGGTCGGCGGCTGATGAAGACAGGGTATCGCACCTGCTAACACATGTTGTATATTATATATATATATATATATATATATATATATATATATATATATATATATATATATATATATATATACCCAAGCATAGGATTGGTGTATACGGAAGTATTGAAACAAAATGGCTATTTTTGTAATTTTTTTATGAGATATTTATGTTATAATTTTTAAATAAATAATTATATACATACATGCATATACATACATATATATATATATATATATATATATATATATATATATATATATATATATATATAACTGCAAACATCAGTGTGTCACACTTTTTCAATTATACTCCTAGTGGCCGTAGCCCAACATATCATATTATTTTGGAATAAGGCCGACTCTGTGAGCAAAATAACAACACCCCGAACCGGAGACAGATCTGCGATATTGAAATTTTGGATTTTCAAGTGTTTTTTACTGCGATAGTTTTCGGCGATTTTTTCCCGTGACTTTTTGCGACGATTTTTTCGTACGATAATAATTTTTACAAATTGGAAATGAATTTGGGAATAATTGATATTAATTGCGAAATCCAGTGAAAATCGTCCATAAAATAAAAATAATAGTCTGTACGGAAAGTAAGGACCTACGTACATCAAACTGTCTTTAAATTAAGTGGCGACAGAAGAATTATCGTTGAACTTTTAAAAGGTAAGTTTAAATATTAATGTAATACTCAAATGAAGCGATTTGAGTTCTTCTGTAGTTTATTGTCGACTATCGCATACGGCAGCAGTATACCGCACAAAAAGTAATCTTCGCCAACAGCGAACCAGATTGCAATGAAAAGAATCAATCCTGCAGCGAGGAAAGAAGAACCCTGAGCAAATGAAAAGGCAGATCAAATAGGACTTATGGACTCTTAAACTCCTGAACAAGCTGAAGGCCCAATCAAGTGCTAGCTTAATTGCCGCCAGATAAGGTGGATTTTAAGCTAGTAATATAATACATGAATAGAATAGCTTCAACTCGACGAAACTACTTGAACTGTTTACTTTTTTGGGGGCTCATTTTGTGAAAAACTTAAACTACTAACTTAAAAGAGGAACGTTAGTGATTTCGTGACGAGAACATCTTTGACATATTTTTTTTAAAAAGTGGTGATAAGTACAAATATTTGGCACCGCAACAGATTTACAAGTTATGTATAGAGCTTTTATGTCAGACGATAAAAATAACCAGAGGCAGGCTAACATTTGCTCATCCTGTCATATGGCAAAACTCTTAAATGATTGTAACTTTTGCCTCACTGAGATTTATTGTTGAAATAAGAACTCGGTAGAAACTCAAGTAGATATCTGGTTTCAATAACCCGCCCAGCGTCTTATTCAGAAGGAATATCCGTAACTGGTTTTACATGACTTGCTTCAGTAGAAAATAAATCTAATACCAAAACATCAGTCGATAATTCTTAAAAAACGATTGCAAAATGGAGTTTATATATGCTTCAACTATAGAGAAGATTTAGGAAAATAGTGTTTCTCCGAACTTTTAATTTCAAAATGGAAATCCAGAGTTTATTCTAAAATTGTGAAAAGGAAATATTTTATAGCCACAAAGAAAACAGTTGGTGGTTTTAATGAAGTACAAATCAGATAAGTAACGAAAGACCCACATTTTATAAACCTAATGACTGAAATTAAATAAAGAGCACGGTAAAAAAAAAAATGCGCCTGTCATGAAAAAGCGTCCTATTTATTAAAAAGGCTGAAAACTACAACCTTCTACTTGAAATATTGCTTGAAAGTGTTCATCTTTTGAGATGTAACATGAACAACCCATTGCTGAGCAGCCATCTTGATGAATCTTCTGTTTACATTTTAATATGATTCAAGATATTAATGTCATGAGGCAGATGAAACAAACACATGATGTCAGATGATTGTTAGAGAAATCAAAAACACTGAACTCGTTTAAGAAAATGTGTCTCATGAAGATGGGCGAACACTTAATAAGAAAACAAAGAATCTCCGTTGTCCGTGCGAGCGGTTATTTTGTACAGTGTAACCCGGATATAAGAGAGTTTTCAGGGCTGGAGAAGAAGTATCTTATAACCGGGTTTCTCTTATATCAGGGTTTGGTCTATTTTGTTTAGGTAAGTATGGCTCTAATTTGGAACCAGAGAAAATCGCTCTTATATCCGGGTTTCTCTTATATCAGGGTCTCTTATATCCGAGATACACTGTATTTTGTTCTTGTGATAACGCTTGCCACTTCAACTAAACACTAATGAATTTTTCACAGGAACCGACCCAAAAATTGAATTCGCCACTGCCATGTAACTTGATCCGCTTAACTAAAGCTTTTGCCCCTTATATCAGCTATCCAATAGGATTCACAGTTATAGAATTCAAATACAAACGTTATTATTGCAATGAGTCTATTTTGATTGTGCATTATTGTGGTTTATATCATTGTTTTCTGTTTTTTTTTTAATTTCATTATCGTTCAAGACCTTAATGATCACGTCTCTCTCCAGATTTCGTTTCTCTTTCTGAGAACTTTCTTGGGGAAGATATTGGGGTGTTGCCCCGTTTTTCCCGCAACTCTGAGTCCAGAGAAGTTCTTTTCCTTGATAGGCTGCCAACCAAGCCAAGAGATACGTATCTATTTAAACTAAAACTGGTGAGGGGAAAAAGAGATAGATTCATACTTTCACAAGCATTTGTACAAAATAAACGCAACACACGGGAACAGAATTCGATCTCCGATTTTAGATTCCCTGTCTGCGTCGATAACCCTCATGCGAAATGCATAGTAACTATTTACTAATTTTATTTTAGATGCGGCACAAAGACGAGGATCGAACTCACTACTCACTCGTAATTGATCTCGCAAAGACAAACTTACCAACCATTACACCACATCGAAGTTCCCGTAAATGATTTGCTAAGCGTGGCTTAGACGTAGCACAAGGTCGGCAGTATAGTACTCGCTTCACGAGCAAAAATACTTCCCACTGGTCCAGTGAAAAAAGCTTCTTGACTATTAAACCACACCGAGTTGCCCTTAAATTATTTTCTAAATGTAGCACACAGTGAGAATCGAACTCTCTACTCAGTCGCAATTAATCTCGCAAGACAAACTTACCATCACACGACGCCGAAATACCCGTAAAGGATATATTAAGCGTAGATCTGGCGCAAAGTCGGCAGTATAGAGTACTCGCTTCAGGAGCGAAAATACTCCTCACATATCTAGTGAGACAAGCTTCTTAAACATTACACCATTCCGATGCGCCCGTAAAATTATTTTCTAAGTGTAGCTTAGATGTGGTGCACAGTGAGGTTATAACTCACTACTCAGTCGTAATTGGTATTGCGAGGAAAACTTTTTTTTATCCATTACGCCACATCGAAATGCGCAAATGCACGTTAATTACATACTGTGTCTACTTCATAAGATATATATTTTTTTTATCTACGTCCCGGAAAAGCACAGAATATACTGGTTACGTTGCTATGCCCATGTTCAGTCTATTGTCTTGGAAAGTATCGACCGCGGCTGGAAGGGGATTTGAAAAAATAGAAAAAAAAAAAAGAAGGAAAACACAAAGAAAACCCAACAAAAAAAAGTGATGGGCCGAAGCTTGATAAATAAATAAGAGAAGCAAAAAAGAAAGACAGAACCGCAATTAAATTTGAGCGGATTGCTGAAGGTTTCTGGTTACTGCGAAATTTCTGCTTGTGCGCATTGGACAAGGTTTTAGGTCACGTGCCGACCGAAAGCCTTGGGGAAGTGAGAAAAGTTGCATGTCAGGAACAGAATCGATACTCCATTAAGAGAGACGCCTTGCAGAGAAGTGGTCGTTATGTACATCCATTCCGCCAACCATCTTAGGGAATTCGCTCTTGGATCTCAAAACCAGATTATTTCGACTCAATGCGCTTTCTTTTTGCGAAGATTTCTTGCCGTTATTTGTTTTATCTGACTTATTTCTCCACCTCTTCTATCGAACTCTTCTTTATTCACCACGTCTTTCCTCTTCAATTCCCCCCCTCTCTCTCTCTCTCTCTCTCTCTCTCTATATATATATATATATATATATATATATATATATATATATATATATATATATATATATATATTCTCCTAATTTGTTTCTTCATTTCTTCCTACAATAATGTTTTCTGTCTTTGGTTTTCCTCGTTTTGTTGATTTTCCTTTGCTTTCCCTTTCATTCTTTCTTTCTTTCGTCCTTTTTTACTTTCTTTCTTTCATTCATTTTGCTTTCTTTCTTTCTTTCTTTCGCGTGGGTGTTATCATTCTTCTCCGCGATTTTTCTTTCTTCTTTCTTTCATCATTCTCTTTAGATTTTTCTTAACCGGTTCCTTTCGTCATTTTTTGGTGGTGGGGGGGGGGGCGAAGAGAATGTTTCTTCTTTTCTTTCAATCTTTCTTTTTCTTCATTGTTTTCTATGTTTCTACTCTTTTCTCTTTTTTTGTGGTATTTCTTTTATTTTTTCATATTATATTTGTTTAGTGTTTCTATCTATGTATCTATCTATCTATCTATCTATCTATCTATCTATATATATATATATATATATATATATATATATATATATATATAATGATTCTTTCATCTCCTTCAATCTTCATTAATTTGGTGTGGATTTACTTTGTCTTTTTTTTTCTTTTTCTTATTTTCTTGCTTGATTTTCTTTCTTTTTTTTCCTTCATTTATTTAATTCGTTTTTCTTCATCAATATTACACTTTGAAACAATTCCTCAATCCGTTTATTTTTTGCATAATCATTTTATTAATTTAAAAACTATAGTCCTGATTTTCTCATTATATTTGTCCTCTCTTCTAACGTTCCGTATTCTCTGTATTTTTACTAGTTTTCTTCTTTCAACATCTTCGTCCTTTCTTACTTTCTTCTTTCCTGTCTTCATTTTCTAGTTTTCAATTTGGTCTTTTTCGCTTTATATATTTTATCATTCCTTCCTTTTTTTCATTACACATTTTGAAACATTGTCTATTTTTGTCTACTTCTCAACTTTTTTTTTCTTATTTCGCTCTACTATTCACATTCATTCATTTTGACTCTAGTTCACGGCTATTTTGTTTTACTCTCTATGAATTTCCCTGAAAAAAATGTCTACTATCTTCATGACGCCTGGAATCGTTATGTTCGTGATCATTTGGCGCGCTTTTGCGGAAGGCAAGAATCAATTTGAATGGGTTTCCGCCCGGGTCGTTAAATCATGTATCGATTATAAAACACATCCATAAATTTTGCAATATATTAGTGCAGAAATACTCGCTCGAAGGGACTTTAAATTCCAAATCAAGCCATTTACTATTTAGAAAATTTACATTGCACTTATTGGAACATTATATAAACGAATGAATAAATCAGCGGAAACGACTCTGTGATTAAAGTAACGTAAAGCACATTTCGAATTTAAAATTAATTTTATGTGTTATCATTTTGAAAAAAGATAAATGTAATCAGTTTTGAGAATTCTGTACGTACATATATTTCTCGATGAACATTCATTTATCGAGTCTCATGGCTTGTCTTTACTGCCAGTGATATTCTGTTTTACGATAGTAAATTTTATACAGGCGACGACAATTCACAGATATTAGTTTCCTCTTGTTTACTTTGTGGGAGTAATAGATATCGTCTCGGATTGAGGAATGGAAAAACTGAATTCGAATCCCAGTCAATCCATTGCATTCGCTAAACGTATTATTAGGTTGGTGCAAAAATAATGGCGTAATAATGTCGTTTTTTGACGTTAAAGAATACGTCAAAAAACGACATTATTACGTCATTATTTTTGCACCAACCTAATAATACCGTTAGGAATGGTATGAATCTTCTTCTCCCCCACCCCGCTATGGGTAAATAGCAGAACAGACTGAGTTCTATAGCCTTGGATAGCAACTGGTCTACCGTAGAAAAAAATGGCAACCTACTGCGGTAAGAAAAGATATATGATCGCCTAAGCTTGTATCACGCATGGCACATAACTGACTGACATGTTTATTTAGTCCAACAGAAATAAAAAAAAAAAAAAAATGATCCTCTCTTGTGTTTGAGTCATATTTAAGCAAATAAAGTCAATAATTTCCCAAAAGACCCCGGGATGAATGAATAGATATACATATCAAACAGAGCATTGTTGTTTTTTTGTTTTTTTTTTTACAAGTGGCGCTAAACGAATTTCGTCTTGATTGAAATAATGTAGAAGGGGATTTGCCTGTAACTAATCGACAGACAAAATTCATTCTTTGGTCATTACTTGCTCTTCCTTGTTGAGATTTTAATTTAATTTTAAGAAGTAAATTAGAGAAAAAAAAATTAACAGAGACTTATAAATCTAACTTCTAGTAGTTTTGATGTAAATTCTAAAAAGTTCCCTCTTATATTCCCCGTATACTGCTGTTTATAAAACAAATTTTCCCTATAAAATATCTAAAAAAAAACAAAACAAAAAAAAACACTCTGCTTCTTATAATTCGAAGGTCTTTCACGGGAGTTATATTTTTGAGGTGGGGTGAGTTTTAGCAACCCAGTTACATTCGATTCTGAGCCCTTCAAAGCAAAACAATCCAGTGATTCAAAATAAATTAACATCGACTGTTTATTTTCGATATGCACAATGGCCGCATCGGACGGCAAGGGCTCATTAGGAAAATTGTGCAAAAAACGTCAAAATCTGAATTTAAACTGGATTCGAATATGATATCAGCTGAAAAGGAAACTATCTCAGCAGCTTGAGCACTGCTAATTTTCTGACCCCTTGAACAGTGTTTGAATACAAAGAATAAATTAGAAGACTGACATTTGATCGAAGGAAAAATAAATATCGTGTTACTCTCACTTTTTCTAAGAAGAGAGCAGCTTGCCTACAAAGAAAAGTTGGAATTCTAAAAGTTGATATAACTTAGGTTCTAACACTAAATATTGTTGCAGATGGCAAATTATCGCCTATGAACTTAAATTGGGTGTTTATTTTCGATATTCCCAATGGCCACATAGAACGGCATGGGCTTATTAGGAAGACCGTGCTAAATTTTCCGTATTAGGTTTGATTAACTCCTTTTCAAAACCTACCATGAATTTTCAAGATCTAGCCGAAAATCACTCTACAGAAATTCCTTTTATATTTCATGTAATTTGCTATTCTTTAGAAGATATTTATTCATTTGGGATAAGCTTATTTCTGTATTCAAAGTTACATGTATCTAATTTACAATTTCTACTCCATCCGGGTTTTGACGAAATCGTCACGATTAGTGAGGATTTCAGGCTGCAAGAAGATTAAGTTTCTTCGGCATTACCCACTCTAATTTTTTTCTACTTATTACATTCAAATATTAAATAGTTAAATTTGGTACTTCTACTCTCTCTGTGATGAATTTGTCATCAATAGTCTGGATGGTAACATCTGTTATGGTCCCGGATATAGGCAACTAGGGAACTCACAAACTGGAATCAAAACACTATGAAAATATAGAAATACATTTTCGTAGAAAAATACCAGCAATACATTTTCATAGTAAAACAAAAAAATACCAGCAATACATTACAGGAACCGCTCGATTAGTACGGTTAATGTGTACATTTGTAATTATAAAAAATCAATTTTCAAATACATGGTTAAACTGAAGAATATTTTACCAGATTGGTGGAGGAGTTCAAGGTCGGGACGTTACGTCTTCACATGATGACGAGGGACTCAGTCAATGAGTTCGTCCGTATCAAAACTGACACCGAATGGTCGACAGTAGAAGCTACCCAAGAAGCAGAATCCAGCCTGCGAACCAAGGAGATTTTGAGGGCAACCCAAACCAATCGAGCCGGCCGGCCGACATGCCTAAACAGAACAAGCAAACAATGTTTCTCCATACAGGGTCTAAAGGGAAAACCAGACATGGTAATTGAAGAAATCAGGAATATTGAGGAAGATTAGTGAATAACTGTTTCTGTTTCTTAGTCCAAACAATGCTCTACAACTACATGAAATGATACTGATCCAATGAAGCTATCATGGAATGCCCTAATTGCAATGGAGTCCTTGACAATATCATTTCTCCTGTGCTCTACCCATGACTTCTTGCTAAATGCGACCAACCTCAAACTTTGGAGGTACACTGACGCCGATGTATACTCATTATGTTAGAGTGATTGAAGCGCTTTACATCACGTGCTCTCTGCATGCTTACAATCACTGTAGATATACACGTAGCGTCAAAACAAAATCCTGGAAGTGGTCATGGACTTAGTCATTATACAGTGTGAAGCAGGCAGCTAATAGCCAGTAACCTGAGCTCTGTTTTCACAAGGAAGGCGAACGCCTTGTACGGTAGATCCAAATAACTGCCAACATGACGTTACTTAGTGGAGCACGTGATTGAAGGCTGCTAGTTGACCTTAGAACACTGCTTTAATTTCTAGTATAAATAATTCTGACAGACGCCCGCCCTGTCATTGTAGCTTGGTCTGATTCAAAGAAGTTTGTTTTCCTAGTAGAATTAGCGGGTTTTATGGGAGGAGAACAGGGAGGGTGTACACTAAAAAGGGGTGGACATGCTGTAGATATCTTGGACAGTCAATCGTTTCCTTCCTTTTGAATTTGGGCGAAGATTGACGCGTACTTCGCATCATCTCCAGGCCACAGCTCAACAGCAATCGAGCTGGATTTGGTCAAGATCACAAATAAACCATGCTCCTAAGACAGTGCGACTTCCGACGTGAAATGCATCTGTTTACCTTCCATTCTACGTCATTGATAACGATCACAAACAGCACGTCGTGCATTGATTAAAGATCAAAAGCAAACGTTTGACTTACAGTTGAAAAAAACCCTCAAGAGACTGACACCTCTACACACAAAAAGCAATACGCTGTCCAGTGACAAAAGCTGTTAATGGCGTCAAGATTTGCCAGTACAGACTTAGCCACCAAAACTATGTAACCTCACCTGGTTGGCGACTGGGCAAGGGTTTCGCACATGCTTTCACACATTGTATGTAGAAAACAGGTATTTTATATAGAATGTAATGCTGGTATTGTTACAACAAAAATGTTTTTTTTTATACTTTCGAAGTGATTTTCTAATAGCTTGGACCCTATCGGGTTCTACCACCCCGAGTTAGTGTGGATCGGGAAACATCAGCAATTAAGAGGTGGTTCCACACTCTTCAAATCATCCGGATCAGAGGCCTTGCTGAGGATGTAATTTATCGTCATACCCAGGACTTGCAAGTGAAGGATCACTCGCAATCTGTTCTCCTTATCCTTAAGACTTTAATATCATCTTTGATTCCTATCGCACAGTGGACACTTCAATGCAGTGTACGTGTTAGCAAGCTTGTCTCTCGCTAGCTGAATTAAGGCAGAATAATGAATTCGATCGCTCACCGGATACCCCATACATACGTCCTTGCGCCACATGTAAGCTACGCTTACAAAATAAAAAAAAATTACACGCATCATTCATCATAACCATTCAGACTGTAACCACTATACTGAGGGGCTCTTGAGCCTTGTATCAGTTGTAATTAATATTAACGGGTACGAATCTAAAAGATGAACCAAATGAATCCATGAAAAAGGAAAGGAGGACAGTTATAATTGGTGAAAGTATATTTTAAAAGCTGATACTTTTGACAGCGTGTGTAAATTAATATATATATATATATATATATATATATATATATATATATATATATATATGAACTAATGTTATCTAGCATTGCCGTAAGGCCTTATCTTTTCTCACAAAATGTGCTCGGGTCATTTGACCATAAAAATATCGTTAATGGATTCTTGCCTACTAATGTAACTTATTGCAAGTCAGTCGCCATGTTTCTGAAATCTCGTAAGGAAGATTGCCAAATATAAAACCAAGGTAGGTACGTAGGGAATGTAAAATTATTAGCCATACAATCAGTATGTTCTTGTCGGGAGATGTGCTGTCATAATAGTAGCATTTAGTAGGATGAATCGCAGTCGTTTAGGGCTGGGTCTATCGGTAATTTTGCTTCGCGAGGATTTATCTGTTGTAGCAATTTCTGACTAATTTTTCAAATTAAATCTCAGGACTTGTTATTTTCTAGCTTAGTTCGTTATTTTCACCTAACTTTGATAAAAGCCAAGGGGTTTCGAGCTGATCTTCTAAAGAAGGCTTACAAATAAATGTTGCATAATGTTTATTCCGATATTTTCCGATTTGCCTGTTAATGATAAAAAGAATCGAATAGACGAACAGAGTTCAAACCCAGGGATTGTGCAGTTATCTCACATTCGCAATAATACTTTTGTCAAAGTCATGGATCCATTTTTCTGTCGGTTATATTTTAATTAATAGACTCATATCTCTATATAAATACTTGGAAACCCTTGTTCTATGACCTGTGAATTATAACCCCGATTCCGTAATATAAACGCTAAACTACATTTTCTTAATAATAATAATAATAATAATAATAATAATAATAATAGCAACAATGGATGGTTTACATATATTAAAATCAAAAGAAATAAATCTTTGAATGCAGTTTCTCCATCTTCATTGAAAATGAATGTATTTTGGCTTAAAAATTGTCAAGGTGACTGAAAAATGTTAGTCAGAGGCCGAAGGATCCGGGGAACACGGTGGATCACATGGTGGGTCTCAGAGTCTCATATCCTAAGCTGGTTAGATTCTACTGTGTCAACATGTGTTCCAAGAAATAACATGAAGAAGAATCGGACTTCGTCGATTAGCCAGAGCCAGTACCAATTTTAATGTGCATTTCATCCAGTTGCCTGTCGTAAACGTCGGCAGTGATGCTTTGGCTACAGTCCGGAAAGCTCTAAAGGAAAAAGTCAATGGTGGACCACCAGACAGTCAGCTTAATCTTCTGCTGGTGCAGTTTCGGTTTTGTAAAGTGTTTAGATCCTTCGTCATGATCAACGTATCAAGCCGATCGTTTGCTACTGACATAAAGGATTCATTTCACATCACAAGTTACTATTCGATCAAGAAATAGATCATTCGAATTTCGCAGATAGAGCATTGGACACACTTATCAAAAGTCAAACTGTTGGAACACATCTATCGAGTTTTATGATATTACCAATTTTTCTATCAGATTCAGTATTTTTGATATATCGACAGATATTATCAGAAACATTTCTTTATCACTTTAACGTGGATTTTGCTCGAGTAGTTCTTTTCAGATATCGATGATCAATCGCAGATTGATAATCTCCCTCACCTTGATCTCCATGATACGTATCTCCACTGCGGTACTTCAGAAACCAGCACTGTACTGCCCGATCACAAGTTGGGCCTTCATCCCACCGTCCCTTAAAGTTGGCAGTAGTTTGAGTAGAATTATGACCAACCTTGAAGTTATTAAAGAAATAACCCCGGTCTTCTTGTTTCATGTTAAGATCAGAGTTTTTTATTGTTTTAAGTTAAATTCTGAAAAAGATTAATATAAAATTAAAAAAGAGAACAATTTAATCATAAGGAATGCGTAATATATTTGTTAGTAACTAGTACAATAATGTATTAGAAAACAATTAAGAGGTTTATTCTAATATCGAAGATTAATTTTGAATAACCTAATAATTAGATCTGAGTAAACGATCACAAAGCGGTATATATATATATATATATATATATATATATATATATATATATATATATATATATATAGATAGATAGATATAGATAGATAGATAGATAGATAAATAGATAATGAGAATGAAAATAATATAAGTTACAACGTTCACAGCATTAATTCAATAGAGGGCTCAATACCAAGAGTTGAGCAATAATTATTTTTTTATAATTTTTATATACGGTCAAAACAACTTACACACTACAAAGATGCATTATTTTTTCGATGTGCATGCATCTCGACTGGCGAAAAACAAGTATGGTTATCTTATAAAAAGGGTTATCATATAAAAATGAATAGATAATCATTTTTGGTTCTCACCAGTCGAAATGCATGCGCATCGAAACAAGAATGCATCTTTGTAGTAAGTTATCTTGTCCGTATGTAAATATCATATATATATTTATATATATATATATATCGAAAGATACAGAGATGGTGATATAGGTTACAAAAATAAGGTATGTATGAACACTATTCAGAACTTAATTTTATATTTCCTTAAAACATGATAATAGTCCTGCATTCTTTATATGCATCGTACAGATGAGGAATAGCACCCTGCAATATATTGCTTCATGTCTCTTGAGCCCTAAACACTTTTGACACACAGATTTTGTCTTTCATTTTTTATAAGCGAAAGTCTTTCACGATATGAAAAATCATGAACAAATCTCAACAATATCCTCTCTTTTGTTGGTCAAAGTAAATTTTCCATCTTTTACCATCCAATTCCCTTTCTTCATTTTTCACACAAAATCATTTGATAATATACTCATCGCTTCCAGCTGCCTGTTAACCCTCCTTCCGTCCTGTGTTTGTTTAATTCTCTAAGCTCACCGTCTTACGTCACTCGGAAATGTCGTCTTTTTCTGATTGTAAATAATGTTGTTCCTATTTTTCTTAAGACTTCATCGTTGCTCACGTGTCATCCCCATCTTATTCTTTGCATTCGTCGGCAGAGATGGGGCACTTGCAACGTCGTGTAATGGTCAGCAAGCTTGTCTTGCTAGATCAGTTACGTCTGAGTAGTGAGTTCCCACTGGATGCTCCACACTTTCGGCTTTGTGCCACATATAAGCGACGCTTAGAAAATTATTTGGGCACCTCGATGTGCTTTAATAGTTATCAAGTTTTTCTCGTTCGAACAAAGACTGAGTAGGGAGTTCGATCGACACGGTGTTTCCCATTTAGGAACCTCGATACGGTGTTATTGTAAAAAATCTTGTCCCTTTAGATCAATTACGAATGAAGAGTGATTAGATCCTCACTGGGTGGCCCACACTTTTCAGCCTTGTGTCACATCTAAGTGACACTTAGAAAACCATTTGGACACCTCGTTGTGGTGTAATGGTTAGCAAACTTGATCTTGATTGATGAATTACGACTGAGTAATGAGTTCGATTCTCACTGGGTGCTCCATAATTTCGGCCTTTTACCACATCTAAGCTATTCTTGATCTGGTGTAATGGTCAGCAAACTTGTCATGCTAGAACTATTACGACTTAGAAATGATTTCGATCCTCACTGCGCGCCCCATACCTTTGACCTTGTGTCATATCTATGCTACGCTTAGAAAATCGCCAGCTGTGCAGCAATTGACCGACTTTCATTGGAATATAAGCGATTTGATATTACATAGCTGTCCAGTACTCTTCCCTTTGTTACTATCATTAATTCTCTTGTCTTGATACATTTTCTAGATATCTTCCTCGTAACAAGGAGCTCCTTAACACTTACGTCTCACGCCTTTCGTCGTCTCTTTGTACATTACAAAGTGAAATTTCTATACCTGATTGATTTAGACGTCTCCAACACACGTAACGCGCATTGAAGTGTCTCTTTTGCGGGAAAAAATGTACATTCTTTCTTTTTGCACGTTAACATTTTTCTTCTTGCTCCCCTTTACAGCCTTAAAAGAGATATTTCATTTTATTTTCTGTGTTTGCTACCACAGCTATATCAACTCTCTATCTTGTGTTCGGCTTACGTTCGCCATTAATAGCCCCTTGTTGGTTTTCAAGTTCGTTTAAGATAATTTGGCTTCTTTTCTGTAAGGCATTTTTTCGATATACACTTGTGCACCTTCGAATTCTTCTGCCATATATTCCGTGTAGAGATCCTCAAATGACTACAATACTAGAGTTTGTTTGAAAGTGTATTTTGCCTATCTTAAAAAGCAGGATATGCCCTACAGTGTTACCTATTTTATTTTAAATTCCTTGTTAGATTTAAATAAAACAATGAACTTCAGTTAATATAACAGTTCTCACAATGGATAAATTTGAATTAAATTCCTTTCAAGTACTGCAACCCATTAAGATCGTGAAGGCACAACGTTTGTTCCAGCCATAATAGGAATGGCGTGCCTAGTACAAGATAGCCTGACGGAACCCATTGCTCTTTAGGTGGATTTATTTTCAGGTTTCTCTTTCCTAGGCTGTTTGTCACATCAAAGCAATACAGCACAATAAGAAATGATATTTAACCCATAGCTGGGAAGATAACAGATGGATGTATATATTGTCCATAAGATATTTATGCGAAATTGAAAATGAACTCGATTGAAATTCGAACTCAGTCGAATTCTCTTTTCGAGTTGTACACCATATGCTCCTCTGTTGAACACAAATTAGTTGAAACTAAATTCTTTCAATGTTATGTGACCGGGGAAGAGGACTAAATCTTTGGAAAACTAAATATATATAACAGGAAGTAGAAGTATAATTCTATAGATCACCTAATGAGGACTGAACGTATGTCTTCGGAAATCCTCTCTAGCCCTGACAAGCAAGTGTGCTTTTCTTCCGTAAAAGGTAGAGAAAAAACTTTGATTTGCAAGTAAAAAGTAACAAGGCCAATGCTGTTATTTTATGAGTAAATTACTGTTTCGACGATATATTTTTTGTCTGTAACGTATTTTTTTCCAACCTAATTTATTGATCAGAACGGCAATCAGCTTTTCTTTGTTGATCCGCTTTGCCTTCGGCTTCCAACTGGGAAACCCTATTTATGCGATGATTTCGTGACTGGGATGGAAGACTTGCATTTCCCGGGGTGTCGTTCGGCAAAAACATGCTCCATCCACCACATCATTATTTATTTGTGTCTTGTATTTAGTTTCCTTTATCCATTTATTCACTCTTTTTACTTGGCCCAAATGATGTTCTGGAATCGACTTTTCTTTTACATATTATCATTGTTCTCTTTTACCGTCTGTAAACAACGTTGCGCTCTGTACAAGGGGTATTTCAAGAAACTTGAAATTGCCTCAGTTATTATAGAGGAATAAAAAAAGAAAACGGTTTTCAACTGAGGATTGGCTCTGCTCGAAGGAACTAATTAAAGTCAACCGGGACACAAAAATGCATAAATATCCCCTCAATGCAAACATATGCACTAATACTCACATACAAACACACGAAGCACAAACGTGCGCGCATATAGACGTATAATTATCGTGTTTTAAATCTGCTGTATTCAAGAGAAAGTATGCTCAATAGAGAGATAGAACATCTCTCGATATAAAGTGCAAACAGTGAGAATAATTTCAGGGGCATTATCAATTTCACACATTAAGTGATCATTATAGATTCAAATGATCGCTTAAGGCGATCACTAATCATCATACTATGCATTATTGCTTCCAATATTTTCACATTCACACACAGATACACACTCACACAAACATATATATATATATATATATATATATATATATATATATATATATATATATATATATATATATTAGGTTGGTGCAAAAATAATGTCGTTTGTGAGAAAACGACATTATTTTTGCACCAACCTAATATATATATGCGCATTTCATTGAATACGACAGAAAAGGTGCTTTAATTTAGTTTTTTTTTAAATTTCTCAAATTAAAACAATTTGTCTGTCGTATTCAATGACATGCGCATGAAAGAAGGATTGCTACCTAAATAAACACACACACACACACATATATATATATATAATATATATATATATATATATATATATATATATATATATATATATATATATATATATATATATATATAAATATATAATGTGTATCTTAAAAATAAAGATTTATTAAAAAGAACCGGGTATTATTAATATGACTGTTCTTTCTCTTTTTGAATTTGTCGGTCTGATGGTTTGGCTCGTGATGTCGATTCCAATGTGATAAATTATAACCATGGAATATTCATGTTTGAGCCTTTTATAATATATATATATATATATATATATATATATATATATATATATATATATATATATATATATATATATATATATATACTGGGTTCAATGGGTAAATAGAAAGCTCCAATATGAAAATTTCAGAGTGTTTGGGTGTCAATCTAAGGATAATGCAGAAGATTAGGAAAGGGTTAGATGAGTCTAATAGTGATTACGAAGGTGTTTGGTGTGATCACCAGTAATAGCGACGTTATAAACACATTCAACTTTCCACAGGGCCTCACCCTCAACAAAAAGTCTACATCAAATACCTTGAGTCAAGTGGGTGTCTGCTTGTAGAGGCTATGTCCGGCAAATGGACACTCAACCATGACACACAAGCAGGAAAACCCACTCATTGCTGTTAGAAAATTTCTTTACCCACATGACCACTTACCTCAGGTCAGCTAAGTCCTCGGACTGCAATCTCCTTTATCATTATGTGTGTGGCTCAGTTGAGCGAGAAAATAAAAAAATATCTTTCTAACGCCAAAAGGTGAACTCAAAGCAAAGATTATGGCCGCATTTAGCAAATTAAACAAGGACACCGCCCAGGAGATTTACCGGAGATTCCGAAGTCGTTGGCAACCGTCGATGAATCCAATGGCGATTTTTTGAATAAATGTACTGTTTAATATATCAGGATATTTTTTTATATAAATGTGGCAAATATAAATGTTAGTGTTATTTTAAGTTTTGCTTTAATTTAGACGAAAATTTATCAGTCGCTCTCTCTCTCTCCAACTCTCTCTTTCTCTCTCTCTTTCACACTCTTTATCTCTCGCCCTCTTTCACACTCTTTATCTCTCTGTCTCTCTTCTTTCTATCTCTCTCTGTCTCTCCCTATATAGCTATCAATCTAAATATATATATATATATATATAATGTATGTGTGTGTGTGTCTGTGTGTGTGTGTCTCTGTGTGTGTGTGCAGGTGCTGGTAAGCGACCTACCTTTCAAAATCTGATACAATGACCAAATAATAGGAGAGGAAAGTTGTTCTTTATTGGGCTGGAAAATTATTAAGCATCGTTGAAAAGTTTTTGGCACTGGTAATTTTCTGACTATGAAATTTGGAACCTTTAAAAGAACCTTGTATCGCTCAAGCTACTGGACAAAGAGGTATTTTTTAATTAACACTCCCCTACACTCATGCATATCTGCAATTGCCACATGTTAAAGACGCAAATCTTTTTCAAGGTACAGTGTAACCCGGACATAAGAGAGTTGTCGGGACCGGAGAAGAAGTTTCTTATATCCGGGTTTGGTCTATTATATATACATTAACACAGGCTCTAATTTGGGACCTGAGAAAATCGCTCTTATATCCGGGTTTCTCTTATATTCGTGTCTCTTATATCCGGGTTACACTGTATATTCTTAGAAACAGGCCTCAATAAAGTGTGTATGAACACTATTGAGAAAGTCATTTTATTTATCTTCTTTTAACATAATAATAGTCCTGCCTTTTTTATATGCATCGTTCGGATCACGAATACCACCCTGCAATATATAACTTCAAATCTCTTGAGCGGTAAACACTTCTTACACACATCTTTTGCCTTTCTTCGTTTATAAGCAAACGCCTTTCACTGTATGGAAAATCATGACTCTCCACAAAATCCTCTCTTTTGTTGCTCAAATTAAATTTCCACAGTTTACTATACAATTCCATTTTCGTCATTTTTCCCACAAAATCATTCGCTATTTTACTCACCGATTCCAACTGCGTCACTAGTTACCCTTCTCTGTCTTGTGAGTGTTTCATTCTCTAAGTCGACCGTCTTACGTCTCTCAGAAATATCGTCTCTTTCTGATTGTAGGTATATTGTTCCTATTTTCCTTAAGACCTCATTGTTGCTCACGTGACATATGCATGTTATTTTCAGCATTCCTCGGTAGACCCAAACGTCTGTCGCTTCTAATAAGTTAATCTCCGAGGAAATTGGGACACTTCGACGTGATGATTTATTTAGCAAGCTTCAAAGCAAAAATAAAATTGATCCTTACCTCTGTTATGATTGTTCTTGAGGTAAACGACGCCAGTTAAAATTCTCACTCGGTTTGCCGTTTCTATGAGCTGAAAGCTCAAACTTTATTTCGAAAACTTTATCTCACTAATGCACTCGCATAAATACATATGCGAGTGTGATAAAAATCAGTCGGATTAATAACCATAAATGTGTTTACGTTTGGATACGAAAGTATACTGATGTGAAAAAATTCGACAGATCTATGAGAGGATACCTTTCGCTTGAAGTTAAGAAATTTGGCCCAGTCTTGATCGGCTGTTGCTAAAATATTAGTAATAGTGGCCAATCTGTACAGGATGAAGCAAATAAAGGAACTTTTAAAAGCGATCACACTTTACAAGGCCCATGAACCAATAAAAATATAAAGCAAATGAATGAGGGTCATGTATGAAGAACTGATTATGAGGATATGTAGGAAAGATAATGGTTGATTGAAGACTTGAAGAGGTTATGACTTTAGGCGGCCAATTACTAATGCTGAGACTTTTCAACGATGCTTTTCAACGAAGAACTACTTACCTCTCCTATTATTTCGTCCTTGTATCGGATCTTGAATGGTACGTCGTTTATCAGCACTTACACACACACACACACACACACACACACACACACACACACATATATATATATATATATATATATATATATATATATATATATATATATATATATATATCGTACGGGAACCGATGTTTCAGCATGATGTGACTGTAAGCTATATATATATATATATATATATATATATTTCGGTAAAAATTTAGAGAGGGCAGTGCTGTTACTATATTTGATATTGCTTACTGTCATTTGGTGGTGGTAGAAGGGCAAACTCCAATGGTTTTCCGTAGAACCTACATAAAACTTGGCCTCGTTGTCATATTTGATTTCAGCTTATAAACTAACGATTTACACATACATTTACCGTTTAATTGGCAGGAGTTTTTTTCTGCAGTTGCAATTATTAGTTGCGGGGATGTTTTTTTTAAAGTTGTTAAAGTATTACTTTAGAATGGAACAGTTGTACTGTTCTATATACGGGCCCATGTTTTTAGTACAACTGTAGCTAACTTTGACGTTGTTTTGTTAAACATTTTATTTAGCGTTGGGTAATGATTGCAGTGCTTATTGATTAATTTTTTTTAAAAAATCCGATATTAGTTTTGACATTTTTTTAAGGACTGGTTAAACCATATAATATTACGTTTGCGATGTTTTTGTTTGTTGGCGTCATTATTGCTATTAGCTAAGTATTCGAGGTTAATTTTATGGTTACAATATTCCAGTGTTTCTACGTATTTCATTTTATGTTTGTCAAACATGTCCTTATTGCTAGAGGTCCATTTTCTTATTCCTACTATTTTTTATTAGAATTGCGTTTATTATTATTGTTATCTTATGTTTTGTTTTTTCTCTTACGTTTAGTCTTACTACCAGTGACGTATTTATTTAGTTATTTATTTTCACTTGTATTTATTATTTGTTGTATTCAGTTGCTGTATTTATTTATTGTATTTATGTTTTTGTTGCTTCTTATTCTATTTGGTTTTCATTGATATTTATTATTTTTATTAGTAGCCTAATTTTTATTTATTTTATCACGGCATATTTTATCTTTATTGATATCACTACCCTTATTTAGTTTATTAAAATTAATAATATTATTAATTACTTTATTGATTTTCATGGACAAACATAGAGTTGCACCCCTTGATTTTCAAACGTTTTTTTCCTTTCGATTACAACAGCATCTTTTCAAAGTAGAATTTATCATTTTTATTTCAATATACATTTTCAATTTTAAATGCTAATCTGGGCAAAAATGCAAATCTAAAATTAAACTACAATTCATTTAAATATTCAAACAACTATAATAATCCACCCCTACAATAATATATCTCGCGAGAGACAGAAATATGGCAGAAGCGGTGATAACCCCAAAAATGGCACTTGAAGAATACAGAACGTATTTTTTTAGGAATGTGAGGCGTTCTGGTGTTTTTCAGACTTTTAATCGCGCCAGAAAATTCACTCTCTGCCGTAAGCTGTAACTAAGGTCCGCTCGGCATAGTTACAGTATAAACTACAGGTGCTCTCCGCGGGCGTTGAACAAATACAGATGTGCCTGAGCAAGATTCGGCATAAGAATTGGTTAGCTACCCTGGCAGAGAGGCATACTCGGATACAAGCGGCCAGCTATTAAATCGTTTTATACTAAAGACTTTTTTGCAGCAACACACAACTTCTTATATAGTATCGTTTCAGAGAGACGCCATGACTTTTGAATTTGTATCTCAAATATTTTCCATATTTATATTAACACAAAATTTAATATAGCGCTAGGATTCATTTGTAGCAGGAATTCACACCTATGTAATTATTAATATTCCTGAATGAAAGGTTTCTCAAAACGTCTTTACAAAAGAATGGTGAGACGTAGTTTATAAAGAACGAAAGATGTTTTCATGAGGGATGATGTCTTAATTTTCCACTCGAGATTAAAATTTTCTGAACAAAGCGGAAAAGCAAACGTTAAGTGACGCTCAAATATATGACTTCGAACATCGGGAAAATTAATTTGAAAAGGTAATTGAATCGTAAAAATTCTAAACATTGTTAAATAAATCAGATTTAGCGGAAGAAACCATTGTAACTTCAATGCGTTCAAAAGGGAATTTGATTTTTAGAAATATGACATTAATTTTAATTTAAAATTAAATAAATCAGCTGGCTCGTGAGAATGTTTGGAATTTGAAACGAGACATTTGAGAAAACATAAAGAGATTTTATTAAAACCGTCGATCATAATTTGAGTTTAGAATTCGGAATCTCAATTATAGAATGATGGTAGAAGTTTTGTTGTGAAGAGATTTGATTAATAACCCGCTAAAAGCAAAGGGATGGCGTAGAAAAGTAAAATAAATTGAAGTAATATTAAGGCTTTATCCGATTATGCAGCACGTCCTAAGGCGAGGATTACGTATAAATTAAACAAGTAGAAAATAGATTCCCGCTTTTACACTATTTCAAAATAATATTGACAATCACATACATTTTTAACATTGACTCCTACCAATACAGTAAACATATCATAAAACTGTTAATTTTCCAAGTTATTTCAACGGCATTTCTACTCACCAGCAAATGAAATATATTCTTTATATGTTGCAAAGTTTTATATATATATATATATATATATATATATATATATATATATATATATATATATATATATATTGTTTATATTTAGGCAGCAATTTTTCATTAATGCATGTTTTATTAAATAATATAGACAAGTTTTGTCTATTTATTTTAAGTAAGTTCCTTTCATATTGTCTGATAAGCTTAATAACATTATCACTGAAAGACGAAAGGAAATCACCATATTGATACATGTTTAAATCCAATCTAAGCTTTCGGCTTACATAAGCTATTATCAATGATGACAATTACTTTTCAATATATCAACCAATACACGGACGAAATAATAATGTATACGAAACACGGAAGCGAAAATCGCGTCGCAGCTCATGACGTTACACATGACCACCCGTGAGTGAAAACGAGATGTATTAAGTATGGGAAGCCGTTGATATAAAGCAATGGCTTCTGTTATCAATTATGGGTTAAAGAATATTTATGTTGGTCACACCACGAACTCGCTTTCACGACACTTGACTCTACATTTCAATGATAACTCTAACATTTTTAGGTATTTAAAACAGCATTTAAAACAACATGCCTGACCGCGTACGCAATTCCGGAAAATACTTGTTGAAAATACAGCTATACTTAAACATGAAAACAATAAACAAAAACTAAAAAGTCTTGAACCTATATACATAAAACAGTTGAAACCTAACCTGAACAAAATAAACTACGAAATCTCCATAAATATTCTTAAATGCCTATAATTGATAACAGAAACCATTGGTTTTTATACCAACGGCTTCCCATACTTAATACTTCACGTTTTCAGTGTCGCGTGGTTATGTGTGACGTCACGAGCTGCGACGCAATTTTCGCTTCCGCGTTTCGTATAAACGAGTTAGTCGTTGCTTTGAAAAAATTTCATGCAACAAAAACGGACTATCATTAGTGTTCCGTGTATTGGTTGATATATTGAAAAGTAATTGCCATCTTTGATAATGGCTTATGTAAGCCGAAAGCTTAGATTGGATTTAAACATATGGTGATTTATTTTCGTCTTTCAATGATAATGTTATTAAGCTTACCAGACAAAATGAAAAGAAGTTACTTAAAATAAATAGAAAGAACTTGTCTATATTATTTTAGGAAATATGCATAAATGAATAATTGCTGCCTAAATATACAATATATATATATATATATATATATATATATATATATATATATATATATATATATATTAAGGGTTTCACCACAAGCAAGCAAGGCGAGAAGACACTAGGACGCAAGGGGTTACAGAAGATTTGGAGCAAGATCAGATAGGAGTGACAGAGGAAATTATGAGGAGAAGGAGAGTGGATAGATCAAGGCAACTGGAGATTGACATTACATTTGAATAGTTGGAGATTATAGCTATCAGGGAAACAGGAATAGGGAAGGGAGTTCCACAGGCGAGAAGTGCGAGATATGAAGCCTATGGAGTAGAAGAAACGGCTACAGTTAATAGTTTCAACAGTGAAAGTGTGAGAGCGGGATGCCAGCCTCGTAGGACGCTCGAATTCATGGAGCCTAGGAACCAGCGAAAGCAGCTCATCGGAGCAATTACAATGAAAGTATTTGTAAAAAAAGATAGAGAGAGGCGACGGCGAGTCTGTGAGAGAGCGACTGTAGACGAGATGCCAGATCTGGGTCATTTATTTTGCATATCCACCTCTGGATCTTATCAAGAACCCCGAGGCAAACAGAAAGGGACCCAGACCATATATGGCAGCAATACTCCATGCAAGGGTGAATCGTTGATTTGTAGATCTGGAGGATAGATTCTGGGGAGAAAAATTTCCTGGCGCGACACAGGGAGACAACTTTCCTTACGGAGGACGAAGCAATTGACTCAATGTATTTGTTCCATCTCAGGTCAGCAGTCAACGTGAGACCGAGGAGCCCCAGAGAGGTGCTCTCGAGAAGTTGAGCGCCAGACATTCTAATGGGGCGGGGGGCAGGGAAACATCTCTGTGGTGATTAAAAGAGAGGAGTTTTGTTTTTGAGGCGTTAAAGTTAACCAGCCAATTCCTGCCCCAGTTCACAACCGATTGGAGGTCCTTTTCGAGACGCATGGCCAGGTTAGTTTTCTCAGCGACACTGGATTTGTTTTTGAGGCAGAAGTAAATTGTAGGACATCCGCGTAGATGCCAACTTGGGAATCTATGGCGTCAGGAAGGTAAGTGATAACAAAGAAAGAAGCACTACATGGGGACTGTTCTTTTGCATGTCCGTTGCAATCATTATATAATGTTATCCTCTTTAAATTGACACTATACATAGGTCTCTGATTGCCTATATAAAATGGATGAAAAATTGTTCTTTTCTATTTTCGAATCGGATTAACATTTTAGATTATTTATAGCTCCTACCTGCAGGCTGGATACTTTATCATTTTATTTATTATTTTGCTTACTTATTTATTTATACATTTTTTGCTTCTTATATTTGGTAAGTGAAATAATATTTGTAAGAATGTGGTTACTCATCTTCAGTTATTCAGTTTTCGGAGCCGTGATGTTGCGTATAGTTTAGTAGAAATGTGTTTTCATGTGTTTTTTTTTTTTTTTTTTAAATGAACTCTGACAGTTATTCAAGAATTTAAAGTAAAATTTATCCCTCATAAGACGCCAATGGCCTTCTATTCACACAGAAAGATCCGTCTGCTAGGGATTTGAGTCTGGGACTTTTTATATCTACATACGTCCTCTTCTTGATATTCTGAATTTTTCACTTATAAAGATATACCATTTTAAATAAAATTATATATATATATATATATATATATATATATATATATATATATATATATATGATTCAAAATCTATTCTATTCGTAGAGAGTTCGCATTATTTCGTACTAGTTTAGTTCTAGTTTTAATCTTGACATTTTTCGTATTTCATTTTTGCATCAAGATTTAAAACCGCAAATAACTGATTCTCCTTCGTTTTTTTTTAAATTAAACACTGAAATTGATTGTTTTAATATATTTTAAAAACTCACTCTGTGATCCATTTACAATTAATTATCCCATAAATTATCGAATGCTTTTCATATTTAATTCTATAATCAAATATACCCAATGTGTTCTCCAGGCCCCACAGGAATTAATTACTGAATGGCATTCCGATCGATTAGAATAGATTTGAGATCGATCGGTACGTTATTGGAGATTTCCTGGATGTGTCAGTCACCGTTTAAAGCATGGTATGTTCAAAGATTATTTGAATAATATAATTCAAAAGAAAGCCGAATAATGCATACGCTAAAACATTGGGATAAGATTAAGAAACAGAGATATTGGTCAAAATAATTCATGATACAAAACATAGCTTCCGATAATTATTTAAAAAATACATTATATGTATCCTTTTGATTCTGCTCATATCAGCAAAATCCAATCATACGCTTATAAAATGCATGGAATTGCTAGAAAAATGAAGAAAAATACTCAGAATTTAATATGTAAAATTGGCGTGATCTTAGGTGTGTTTGACAAATATGATCAGTAATATAAAGAAATATAAAGCCATTTCTGACATTATATGTGTGTTTCGAGAAATAAATATTGAGTAATTAAAAAATACAATTTTCGGACACATTGGGTTGTATATTAATATTTTTTGTTTTAAAACAAAAAATGGCATAAAACAAATGACATTTATCTAGATGAAATCCTTCGGAGGACGAAAAGGGACGGCTATGATAAGTTTTTTGTCTTTATTCATATTGACATTTTGCAAATATATTCTATCTGAAAATTTTACGCATACGCATATGTATTTACTTTATTTGTTTAAACGTCAATTTAAATGGATACTCATATTTTAGTAGAATTATTTTATTTATCTATTAAACAATGTATTAATTTATTTGCATCTACCGGCATGAATATTCGAGAAATCTCGTTTATAGGCGCCATCCGCTTTTCTTTTAAAATAATATTTCAACAAATAGCTTAAAAATATGCTGTTTTTTTCCATATTTTTATATATATATATATGTCTGTTTGCGTGTGTTTGTGTGTGTATGCATATGTATATATCTGTATATATATATGTGTGTGTATATATATATATATATATATATCTGTATGTATGTATATATATATATATATATATATATATATATATATATAGATAGATAGATAGATATATATATACTTATAGAAACGCCGAAAATATGGGCCTTGAAATAACTAGATACATAATCTATTGATTGTCATAAAAAGATCGGATGATACACTCTGTGTGAATGGAAGTCTGAAAATTACGACTGCGCTAACAGGCTAGTAGATGTATATATCAGAGAGAAGGATTTATACGAAACCAGACATTTCCATGTTCATTTTATACTCACTGAAGTTTTGGGAAAGTATATCTATAAGCATTCATTTATTTTCCATTGTTGACAGTAACGTATTTACAGTGTTGGACGCCTTAGCGCATCAGGCTATGTTATTCGTCAAATTTGCGTCAGTGACAATGTGCAGCGTACAATGATACGAGAGAAAATGGATCATTATTGCATTAACTTGCCTGCCAATTTCGTTATTCCTTCGAAAGCCTTTTGCAAAACTTATTTACGAACAGCGTTATGTTGTTTCAAGAATGGAGCTCGTGTTTTTCTGCCGTTGCCCAGAGCTTCCCTTTGCACTCATTATCCTGCCGACCGTGTTCATCGTTAAAGGAAGCGATTCTCTTACATTTTTTTTTTATATATATTCGCATTTATGAAATGTATATATTTCTCAGAAATTCAGAGCTCTGAAAAGACTTCCCAAATGTCATTAATTTGCTGGATTCATTCTGTGAATAATACTTGTAATTTAGCTATGCAATTTGCCGATGTCAGCGCCCCTAAAAAATGCCGTTATCTCTAACTTGATTTTAACTTTTTCCGTTTAATGTACAGTGTAACCTGGATATAAGAGAACCGGATATGAGAAACCCGGATATAAGAGAGATTTTATCTGGTTCCAAATTAGAGCCATACTTACCTAAACAAAATAGACAAAACCCGGATATAAGAGACTTCTTCTCCGTTACCGACAACTCTCTTATATCCGGGTTACACTGTACTTACTTTTTCAGTTAGGAAGATGTTGGTGAAACTTTAATGTCAAAGCTGTAGTTTTCTTCCTGTAAATTCGTTCCTAAGTTAATTAAGCTTAGAATAGTTTGGTACAACAAAGACACCAAGAAAAGATAAAAATAGCCACAAAAAAGTCATGGTTTATTAGATTAGTTCAATAAACATTACTCAGCAGTAGAGTGGGCTGATTTACAGAAAAGAAAAAAAAAGGTATAATTTTGTCAAAAAAAAGTTTAATTCTGGTATGAGGTCTGGAGTACCCAGTGAGGTTCGTAGGATAGCAATTATCTGCGAGTCGAGCATACAGACCATTTCAAAAGAAGGAGATGCCAACAGCCCCTACTCGTTTATTCTATAACATGAAAGATATTGCAGCTCATTTACTTAATTTCACATTGAGCCTAATTCTCAATGCTTTCATATAAAGTAGTTTGAAAACTGGTGTACTTATGGAATAAAAGGCTTCAATATCGGAGATTAAACTTTTGCAGATAGGGACAGAGAAGGACATCAGGAATCCACATTGTCTGAACATAATTTGATAGGTGAAAGTGCGTCAGCATATGCTATTTATTCGTGTGTCTGCACTCATTCTTTTCCTTCTTTATTTCCATATTTTTATATAAATGTTTGTATATATATACATATATATATATATATATGTATATATACAAACATTGTATATATATATATATATATATATATATATATATATATATATATATATATATATATATACAAACATTTATATACAAATTTTAAATAATGCTATTTATTCGTGTGTCTGCACTCATTCTTTCTTCATTTCTATACTTTTTATATAAATGTTTGTATATGTATGTATATATATATATATATATATATACACACACATATATATATATATATATATATATATATATATATATATATATATATATATATATATATATATATATATATATATACAAACATTGGACACACGAATAAATAGCATATGTTTACGCACTTTCATATATATAGGTGTGTGCGTATATGTGTGCTTCTGCGCGTGTTTCTGTGCGTGTGTGTAGTACATTTTCAGAAAACTTCTCTTTCTGTCTTGATATATATATATATATATATATATATATATATATATATATATATATATATATATATATATATGTATCAGTATCCAATTAGAGCCTGATAAGTATAGTGTTCGTATCGTAAGATTCCCCCCCCCATTCGAGTTGCAATTAATTAGAACTAAGCACAGGTGTTGTTTTTTCTGGGGGTGGGGTGGCCAATGCCTGATGATTATTGATTGGTAGTGATGTCACTAAAACATGTCACGTTGGCAGTAACATCATCAAGTTTGAAATAACTCATCAAGCAACCAAAATTGGAAATAGAAGTACATGAATGATACGTAATTGTGGAATGGTGGACCAGACTTCCATTATATCCGATTGGATCGGTCCTGAAAAGAGGGACTGATATTGAAATATCCGAAGCACGCGATGATCCTGGTTAGAACACATCAATGAAGACACGTCCTCTCCGTATAGTAATGGCGTATTTTGTCAAGTTATAGTGCGTAGCGTTTTGTAATTGAATATCAACGACAGTGTTTGTATATTTGTATATGGATTAATTCAAACACATATGTGCCATTGCGTTCCATTACAGTTCCCTATTTCTGTGTCAGCTTCATGATAACATCCTCTCAGAAATTCATATCTTAATGGCTTTATAAGTGGTCATTCGAAAGCGAATTTTCATGTCTTCATGGAAAGTGCAGTAAGGCAATACAGAAAAGTTGTAACAATTCCCACCAGATCTGCAAATAGAGAGAGAGAGAGATTTTAGAAGAATAGAAACAACTTAATGATCAGTATTGAGGGGAAGAGTGTTGTGGCATACCTATGGACGATCATGGCTATGTCTTTATTCACATAAAATAGAGTAGTAATTACTATATGTTGGTCTGCAGTTGGAGATCCATCTCCCGCTGTGTTGATCAAACCCTCTACCTCCGGGCAGAGACGATCCCCAGACGAGGTAATGTCGAAGGGAGGATGGTTGTTTCGGGAAACAGCTAACCAACCCCGTTTTATACGGGTTTCTACGAGGAGTTTTAGGCCGAGCCTACGGGCTCGGATACTCCACATTAAATTCAGCTTTTTGCCACATCTGACTGCGTGGGACGGTTGGTATATATCCTACATTTAAAGATTCGTTGTTGTATTAACTTGAATCACTTCTAACTATTGACTATTACTTCTACGCGCCGTTGGTGAATCTTATATGTGTTGTTCATGTCCTAAGTATTATCGTTCATTACAAATCTTCGTGTGATTATGCTATTCAATAACTTTCTCTAAGTTTCAAAACAGAGATAGCACTATATATCGACAGTGGGAAAGCAGTGAAATCCATAACACTTCTGGAGAAAAGGCAGTACCAAAAACAAGTTTGAATAAAACATAGATAGCAGCATAAATGCAGTTTTGAGGAGAAGTGGCTGTGTCATATAACCAGGGATAAGAGACAGAACTCTAAAACCAGTGCAGATACGAGGAGATGTATCCATAAAACTAATTTGGAGAAGAGCAGATAGCCATAAATTCAGTTTTTAAGGAGTATAGACACGGCCATGAAACCAGTTTGGAGACAAAATAAAAGAACCATAACTTCTAAAGGGAAAAGACAGGATCGCTAATCACGCCTGGAGACACATCTATGAAACTGGTTTGCTGAAGAACAGAGAGAACGATAAAGTCACAGAGCCATATAATCAGTGTTGAGGATTAGATACAGAAGCCTAAGACTAGTTTCAGTGAAGAAGAATCCTCTGCATACAAGTCAAACATTTGTTTCAATATATGCCTGGAATTTAATGTTCCCTTAAGACATTTGAAGGTCTATACAAGATGTTAAAATGTTTTCTTCTACAACCGTAAAGATTTTATTTGTTAATATCTAAAATTAATCAAGCATTGAAAGAATATTATATTAATAATTATATATTACATATATAATTATATAATATTATAATTATAATATATATATTATAATATAATATATAATATAATATAATATAATTATAACATAATATAATTATAATATAATATATAATATAATATAATATAATTATAACATAATATAATTATAATATATAATATAATATAATATAATTATAACATAATATAATTATAATATAATATATAATATTATAATATAATTATAACATAATATAATTATAATATAATATATAATATTATAATATAATATTATTATTATTTAATGATTAAAATTATTATATTATTATATAATAATCATATTATATATAAATAATATATATAGAATTATTTAGAATAATAGTAAACTAGAAGGACATGTAAAAATGTCAAGGTTTTCTTATTTAATGTTTCTGATGAATCTTAATTCTTAACTCTTAAGTTAATGATTGAATAAGCTCATGGTGAGTTCTACGACAATAAAATATACGTAGACATTCCCCTGTTGTATTATTACATATTTAAGCTTAACATAATTAACTGAATTTTGCAATAACATTAACAACCATAAATATGAACGGTGGTCGTTATTTGAAGAAGTGGGTAGAAATGAAAAAAAATTGACAACTTTTACTGAAACAGATGTTAAACACTTCTATCTTCTCTTCTTATTTCTTTCTTTCATTGTCTCACCGGAATCAAGTCATGACTTTTTTACCTCTTTCTACGCGATCAAAACGAAATAGTCCATTATTTATGAGGTATTGGCAGGAGCCGTTTAAAAGACTTTTATCTGCTCTCATTTCTTTCTCTCATTTCTTTCTTTCTTTCTTTCTTTCTTTCTTTCTTTTTTGTTTCTAGTCAAATCCCCGGCTTACGAACAAATCTAATAATAATAATTCTAAAATTATTCATCAGGCGATGATATTTTATTTTATTCATTACAATTGAATCTTTGACTATTGCCTTTCACGATTTCAGTCATTCGATATTGTTTGTCTGAAAATTGTCGTTTTATCGCGGTTACCATCATGTCTTGGACCTTTCGGTTGTCAGCGAGGTTAAAGATTTTATGAACAAGACCCCAGGTGGCCTTCGCACCAGGCAGTACCTCTCCTGCGGGAAGGATCTGAGTTTATTGCCCAAAAGTTGAAGTGCTGAGGGTGCTTTGGCAATTTTCCAACATTATTATCGGTAAACGCACTGTAAACATCGACCTTGTGTCACATTTGCTAGCGATGTGGGCACGCTGAAAAAACACCATCACTTCTCAGGCTTTTGGCTGAGATCGAAGTGTAGTATCTGTTCTTAATCTGATTCTCTCTGCTTCTTCTATCTTCCATTCTTTTATCTTTCTTTCATTTTCTCACTGAAACCAAATGATGTATTTCCCCTCTTACCACGTGATCGAAACGGAATAACCCATTATTTATCGGCGTGGTGTAATGGTTAGAAGGCTTGTCTTGCTATATCAATTACGACTGAGTAGTGAGTTCGACCCTCACTGGGTGCCCCATACTTTCGGCCTTGTGCCACATCTAAGCCGGACTTAGAAAATCACTATTTATGAAGTATTCGCAGTAGACGTTAAACATTTTTATCTTTCTTTCTTTCTCACCAATCACTGTCTTACGAACATTTCTCTTAATAATAATTTTAATATAATTAACAGAGGATTTTATTTTATTTATTGTAACTGGATTTGTGATAATTGCTTACTCGGTTTCCATCGTTCGATGACGTGTATCTGAAAAATGACATGTTTATCGCGGTTGCCATGACATCCGGACTTTTGTTTGAGATCAAAGTGTAGTATCTGTTCTTATTAGCTTAATTTGACGTTCTCTCTCTCTCTCCTTCTCTCTTTCTTTCTTCTTTATATTTTTCCACTGAATCCAACTTATGTCTTTTTGCCTCATTCCATGTAAACAAAACGCTAAATGGTCCATTATTTATGAGATATTGACAGGAAGTAACGGTCGTACTAACTAAAGAAGGGAAGGACAAGCACAATTATTATATGATAAGTGGGAAGAAATTAAAAAAAATGTCTGAAATATTGCCTCTGTATAAAAGATTAAAATGTTATCGATGCTATAATAGAAGGGCGATTAATGATTCATCTTTTCCAATACTTTTCCAATTTGCAGTGCCAAGATAAGTATAATCATTTGGCTGAGGTACTGCATTAATGAATTCTATCTGTGATACAGCCGACTGCATAAATACCAAGTGAGAATTAATATGTATGATAAAAAAAAAGTCAAACGCAAGGTCTCCATATGATTTGCGTCATTTCTGCAAAATGAATAAGTTTTGTCGCTGTGTGTTTATCCGCGTGATAGCTGTGTAATTTGCTTTACTTAAAGAAAATGAAAAATAGTAACAAGAAGTATTTTTTAATAGACAGACAGACAGACACACAGGCAGATAGATAGATAGATAGTGGAAAATGAACAAAAAAACATTAATTTTCCTTATACGTAAGTAATCATTGTATTTTGGTAATTTTTTTTTTAATCTTCTACAATATTAATTAATATATATCTTGTACGAGTGTAAATGAAATTTGTATTGACGTTTATAGCGGTAAAATGTGGGATGATTTTTTATGCAATTAGGAAACATCTCAATCCGAAATCAACACAACATCCTCACGACACGATGATGTATTGTATATTGCATTTCTTTAAGTTTATTTATATCTAAACTTATGGGTTGTTTTTCAATCAAAGGTTAAGAGAAAATAATGTTGTCGAAACCATATAAAACTTGATTCAAGGCTGTTTTGTCATTCATTATCAATTGAAAACGAAATAAATATAACTTCAAAATAAGACAGAATTGGAATTTTGTTAATGAAAGCATTTAAATGAATCAATCAATCAATCTATCTATCTATCTATCTATCTATCTATCTATCTACGTTACTCTCTCACTTCGTTGTCCATCTATATTCGTGTCTCTCACTGTTCTCTTAAGTCTCTCTCTCTCTCTCTCTCTCTCTCTATATATATATATATATATATATATATATATATATATATATATATATATATATATGTGTGTTTGTGTGTGTGTATTTGTGTTTGTTTTTATCTATCTCTATCTTAATATCTGTGTGTATATTTGTGGCTGTTTCTATCTATCTATCTATCTATCTATCTATCTATCTATCTAACTAAGAGACTGTAACGGCATACTACAGAAGAAGAAAAAAGAAACAATAAAAACCTTTAAAATCCTAGGATTTACAATAGATATAAAATCAAATAAAAAAATAGTAAATTTCCTAAGTAAAACATTCATCCTATTCAACGGGACATAAACTTGACACAGATAACCAAAGAACAATCAAAAATATATTAACAAAATTTCCAACTACACCACTAATGTAATCAAACAAATACCTATATGTATAAATAAAAAAGACATACAACAAATTTTAGTAGCCTTAAAATATTCAATGAAAAACCAAAAATATGAATCATTCTTAACTAACAACGGATATTCAAACAAACTAGAATACAAAAACGAAAACAAGTGAAACAAAAACAATGGAAAAAGAAATATAATTGGATTCATCTCTTACACACAACAATAAAAACATAAGGCAAATATTCTTCTATAATTGACGAACACTTCCCTAAAAACAGCAAATTATCAAAACTTATGGACAATAATACAATAAAAGTAAGTTACAGTTGCACGGATAACATAGAGAAAATAATAACTAAGCACATTAAGAAAAATACTCAACAAAACCAATAAAAATTACAACAACAATAACAATATCACCCAGCAAAATAACATCATTAAATTAACAGCAGAAAGAAAAATTTTCCTCCTTGACAATAAATGTTTAACCAATAACAAATTATACAAGGATATCTTAATAAATATTCATCTTAATATCATCTGATCCCCACGTTCAATTTTTTCGGATTTGTGTACTTCAAACTAACATCTTTATTATATTTATTCTCTGCTCCTGTACAACAGTTGATGAATTTTAAATACTCTCCTTTTTATAACGCTCTAATCACCGGCAAACCTTAACACCTTTTACGCATTTGCGTATTATCTATATTCGGTGAGGATCTTTTTGCACGCTATCCTGTTGCAAATATGTGGGTAGTCAACAACAATGTAGGAATTCAAAATCGCGTATATGCTCGAGAAAATTCCAATAAACAGCATGCACGAGTGTATACTAACTTTATTAAAGAAAATTGAAATCTTCCTTTCTAGGATGATGCGCAAAGCATTTTGTGTATTGCGGAGATATGCTAATAGCAAGGATAATAAAAACATTCCAGTTTAAAACCAAGCGATACCCCCTGCCAATGAAGAACTATCTGGCTTTGAAAAAGACTTACTTGGTGTGATGGTTAAAACAACAATGTAGAAGAAATAAGAATATCTTTCATATAGAGAGGAGAAACAGTGAAGAAAATGAAAGGCACCAAAGATCCTATTCAAAGGCGATAAAACTAAAAATATATATGAATCCCATGGCTTACAAACCAAAAGATAACTAAGATGTCACTAGATATTATAAGAAAGCATCAGCATTACACACTGATAACATCAAGAAAGATGTTAAAGACATCACGCCTAAATTATGTATAATAAGCAAGATCCATATATTGTACGGAAACTAAGCTTCTCCAACGGTTAATGACTATAAAGATGATTTCTCTAACAGCCCTTCTCTTCGTTTAATCGATTCAACTAAAACTGAATTGGATATTGAAAGCCAGAATCTTACGAAATGTATGCGGCTTATTAAGAGTAGCTACACAAGTAAACCAATGGAATAGAATAAATGAATGCCTCTTCTGGTTTCATGATATTGAAAATAAAAATATATATGAATTTATTAAAATATGGCATCAAAGATTTCTGCTCCTCCATATCGGAGAAAAGACTGCTTGAAGCAATTAAACTACGCCAATTGCTTTATTAATATTCCACCCGAGTACATTCAGATAATCTTACATTGTCGCAAATCTGTTTTTATTTCATAGCGGCGAAGCGTGGGTTACGAAATCCGGCAATGGTGACTTCGATGTCCAACAAGGGTCATTTGATGGAGCCGAGGTTTCGGAACTGATGGGACTTTTTTATATTTAATAAAATTAACAAAATTGCTCATATTGGCTGAAACGGCCTTTATAGAGATTGGCAAATGATAGTAGCTAACAAAAGAAGATAAAACGATAGAATGAGAGAAATGCTTTTCCAACACTTCCAGGACCTAGATTTCGATATCACGGTCATTATGAATAAGTTGTACAATATTTGGAGCCAGTACAGTCTCCCCATATACGAAACCAAACACAGTGTCGAAGAATGTAAACTACAAATCAATCTACTCAGCAAGTGTAACCAAGCATATTCCGAAAGGAATTGCGTGTAAACTGTCGAGAAATTCCTCGTCTAAAGAAACTTTGCAGAAAGCAGAAAAGAATATGAAACAGCATTGAGAAAGGAGGGGCGCACACTTATATTAACCTTCAAAGCTCAAATAAATCAGCAATTGAGGAATAGTCACATATCGAGAATATTTAACATCGAAAAACATAAAGGAAAAAATAATTATTTTTAATAATATGTGGAAACCTCCGCCTTTTACCTGATGACGGTCGCGAGACCAGAAACACGTGTAGTAAAATTATGGAAAAAAATGCAAAACCAAAAACGTTTTCGGTACATTTATTTTTTTTAATATACACCCTTTTCTCTCGTTGGAATCACAATAACCTCATTCTTATATATATATATATATATATATAGGTAGGTAAATTATAGCGGTAGGTAATTTGTCACAATTTTATACTATTAATTTCATGCATGCGTGTTTTTCTTTATTTTAGCATCTGCACAGTATAGTGGTATCAGTTGTGCACCGTCTGTGAGTAAAAGAGCACCATGCCACAATTTACTCCGCCAGAAATTTGGAGACGGCATGCTGTACTGTTTGGAATTCGGCACGGAATCTACAATTTCAGAATTTTTGGGGTGCCAATCTTAGGACAGATAAGAAGATTCGGAAAGAGGTGCATGAATTTAATGGTGATTATGGAGACAAGAACTCCTGAATTTGTTCGTGATTGACTCAAACTCAGCACAGAGGCCTACATCAAATGTTTTGCGGGGGTAGTGCTGCTTGGTTCAAGAGGCTGGCTGCTGGCAACATTACTCTGCATCATGCGATAAAAAGCAGCGCGACATATTCATGACTGTCTGGAAATGTCTGTGACCTCATTACCCTCTTACATCTAGCTACCGAACTCCCCAGATTGCAACCCTCTTGATTATTATGTGTGGGGCACAGTTGAGCGACAGACCAACAATACTCCTTTTAACAAAAAGATGAACTGACGGCAAGGATTATTGCAGCGTTCACCAGCTTAAACAAGGAGAATGTTTAGAAGAGATGTAACAATTTCCGAAGTTGCCTGGAAGTCCTGGTTGACGCCAATGACGATTTTATTCAATAAATTTACCATTTATTATTTGTTTGTAATTTGGGTAAATATATATGTTAAAATGAGATGTCAATATCATTTTCCTTTTTACGTAATTTAATTTTATTTTAAATTTTATAAATAACGACTGACATTGTTATGTGATTAAGATTTTCATTCCATTTTTCTTATATTGATACAATTATTTTCTTTTCTAAAAATAAAATGTGTAAAATCAACCCAGATATCCAGAAAAGAAAACGCAAAAAAATTAAATAAAACGATTAATCACAGTGGCTTCTCCGATGTTTTTAATAAAACTTGTATAAATGAGGGATGCTACCGAAATACATAATTAATTAATTCATTCTCTAATAAATTATTTATCTATCTATCTATCTATCTATCTATCTATCTATCTATCTATCTCTGTATGTGTGTTTAACTAAAAACAAGTACGCTTAAAATTCACCTTCAAACAATGGCTTTGGGGTAGATCCTACGACCGAAACCAATTCAGCCGGGTTTCAATCCTAACTAGAGGCAACTGGATGTTTATCAACACTGATGTACTGTGATACAGCGAAACAGTCTGCCAGTAGATTACTATATATATATATATATATATATATATATATATATATGTATAAAAAAGGTAGGAATGCAAGTAGGTCATCAAGAGCTAAAAGTGTTGTTATGTCGATAAATATGCTTATAGACTGATTCTGTTCAAATTGATAGACAAACAGACAGACGAGGGAAAAATAAATAGATACAAATATCCTTATATATATGTATATAAGGATATTTTTATCTATTTATTTTAGCCAATGTATGTCTGTCTATCTATCAATCTGAACAGAATCAGTCTATAAGCATATTTATAGACATAACAACACTTTTAGCTCTTGATGACCTACTTGCATTCGTGCCTTCGATTATTTTTAAAGCCGGCCTTAGAGTCTCATAATATTCCACAATATTCCATATGCACCGCAAGAGAGACAGCAATCATTGTGAAGACTCCAGAGATGTGACAACTCTGTCACGTGTGCTACCATCTACTACGTACATGTTGAAAGCGTGACCTTTCAAACGTTGTATTGATTCTATGTACATACTACATTTGTCACAGTCATAAGCCGCTCCATCAAAGGACTACAAAGAGATGTCTTAAGAATTTAGGTTTTGTTTAAGTTCATGCTTCTACCTCAACAGGTGTCTTTCTAATTTCCGATCACCGTCAGTCGCGTGCGTCTGTGAGTGTGGGTATGTGTTTATGCGCTACGACATCCATATCGATTCGAGGTTTTTCATAAAACTACAATGAAGTATTTTGTGGCCGTTTTATTCACAGTTTACACGCACACAAAATATTTGCACTTTATCATACAATCACCCACTGTTTTAAAACGCAATGCTATTAGTCTCTAATCTTTTATTCTTCTTTCTATCTTATATTTATAGTACATATACACAATTATTAAATTACCATGACCCGATAGCCAACAAGGAATGTAAAAGCAGTAACTTTTCAGTCGTTTTTAACGAAACTTGTATAAAAGAGTGATTACTGCCGAAATACATACATATCTATCTATCTATCTATCTATCTATCTATCTATATATATATATATATATATATATATATATATATATATATATATATATATATATATATATATATCCTAATGAGCCAGGTACATCTTTCCTAGGTTTCACCACATTGGATCATCAGGGTGAAATCCTTAATAAGATACAGGCTTACGAAAGCTTGTTTATTAGAATAAAGATGATTTTTGTTTCGCTTTTTATTTTTATTTTTTTTTTATTCACTTGCTTTTAGGACTGGTGCTAATTCTACGTTTTAGCCGTAATTTTATCAATAAATGTGTTCCTCGTTAATTCCTCTTTAACCAGTTCGCCCTGATGATGCCATGTGTTGAAACCTAGGTAGGTAGTATCTGGCTCATTAGGATTTATTTATTTTACCTTTGCTCTACTTAGTGTATTGAGCACCTGACATTTTAACTTATTATTCGCTGTTTTGTTATTCTTTGTACCAGAAATTTAAAGTACTGGGCGCTTGCTGTCGCCCTGTTCGGAAGTTTCTCGTTTTTTCTTTTCTTTTTTTTTTTTTCAATTTTCCCTCGGATTCCAATTTGTTTAAAAATTGTGCTATCCAGGTTTTTTCACCTAGCGAGTTTATATATATATATATATATATATATATATATATATATATATATATATATATATATATATATATATATATTTGAATAAAAAACAGACTACTTTAAGGTTCCATGCAATAAATTATTACACCACAGCCCTTTTAAAGGGCTCTGGATCATCAGACTTTACTTCCAAAGGTTGAAATGAAAAATGTCTCTCTATATATATATATGTATGTATCGATCTGTCAATTACTTAGGAATATCAAGCTACCGCACTTATAAGCTCGATGCCATATTGATTCTCAGTTATTTAAAAAGCAAAAAAAAATACATAGTATTCAGTTTTATCCATTTTCCCATGGACTTGTCTATATCTAATTTTGCAAATTTATTTATTCTTAATTCTTTCATGGTAAATATACGTGTTCTATAGCAACACCAATAATGTTGATCATGCTTGTAAGCACTTCCGGTCAGACCAGAGAATTCTAGAAGCAAACGGATCGAGCTCAATTTTGAATAAAATAGTTTATCACGTATTGTCTCGTTTTGCGTTATTTCATCAGCCAGCCCATAATGTATCTTTCCACCATAGCCCTGTGGAACAATACGTATATCTACGTTCGTACAATTCTCCGGCTCACATTATGCCTTGTATCTATATCCACGTCTGAACTAACTACGCCTCTAACAGCTTAAAGTTTCTTGTAATTCTCTCTTTTGCTCTCTATCTTTCTTTTTTTTCTCCCTCTGTCTCATTCTCTCTCTCTCTCTCTCTCTCTCTTTCTCTCTCTGTATGTGTGTATGCGCGTATGTGAAATTAAATTCTTGCCAAGGAGATAATTTTTATACGTATGCCCATGATTCTTTGACCTTCGAGATAGCGTTATTGACGGAAGTTTGGCAAATATCTGTAATGTGGAGAAGCTAAAAATTCATAAAGTCGACCGTTTATCGCTGTAAATCTATTGTAGTAAGGACAAGTAAATCAATATACATCGATTTACGCGCGGAAACCTCGGTTATCACGAGCCTTGATATTGCTCGACTATTTACAACCAACTCGACGATCAGGAGTTATGCTTCGGCTCAAAGCCATAAAGAATATCGACTACTTGCCGAAATTGACGGACATAGAACAATGGCTGAACAAGTCCAAGTCAAATAGCGCAGTCGGTTTCTCTACTAAGCGATCGATTAATTGAAAAACCAAACTATTTTCGGCGTCCAATCGGCGTTGGTGATCTTCTAATCATGTGGCAGTGGCAGCGAGAATCTTCAATATGTCGTGATAGGAAGGCGAAAACATCCGTCCAGTATCATTAAAATGCATATATTTCGAAGGGGCATTAAAACTAATTTTAGTGGAAATGTTTGACTCAAATACACATCCAGCAAAATAAAAAAAAAAAAAAAAAAAAAATACGGCGGGGGGATAAAATTTAGTAAATAAACAGAAATATAGATAGTAATCCCTGCGCCTTATGCAAGATGAATAACAGAAACAAGAAGAATGGCCTAGTGAGCAATCTAAGAAAAGAAATAAGAACAAAAAAAAAAAAAACGAAACGAAAGCTTCAAGACAATGACACTCGGAGGTTTCGCTTAACGGAGTGACACTCTAGGTTTAAAAAAGTTTATTGTCTCCCTTTCGTTAAGATAATCACGACAGTCATGTAACGGCTGGTGAATGACGTCAGCGGATAAAGTGGCAAAGGTTTTGAGATGTAGAGCACAGAGAAAAAAAAGACATCTCTAGCCCACAGCGGTAAGTCTTATAGAATAAAACCAAATGTCCTAAACATGTTCATAGAGTAACGACCGTTTTCTTCGTGAAATATTGCAAGTCAGATCCCCCTATTTACACACCGTTTGTAGTTGCATATATATTATAATTTCTCTGCGTGGGATACGTATATATATATATATATATATATATATATATATATATATATATATATATATATTATAAATTAACTGATTTAAAATATGTTTTTTCGTTACACAGTTCTAACCATGTTTCAAAAATGGAAGCTAAAAGCTTTGAATTTAATTCTGTAATTGAATTAAAGACATTACTTCCATTTCATCCTGAAGCGAATTTTGGTGTAACTTATAAAACTGGGGTTTAAAGGCAGGGCAAAAATCATAATTCACGTTTCCAAGGATACAGAGAAATCTATTCAACCAGACAAGGGGTGTTTGGCTATTCATTATCGCTGTATTTTGATGTATCAGCTATTAGTTACGTTTTGGTAGGGGTAGGGATGTATTTTTCAATGAATTCCGACATCCGTTAAATGCATGGCGTCAGGATTTTCTTTAAAAAAATTACTGTTAACGGCAAAAATTCTTACGGCATTTTTCTATTTGTATACTTAAAGATTTTTGTGAAGTACGGTGTTATTATAACACACATAGCCATAATAACCAGATGACCATATCAGGGGAAATTCAAATAGGAAAACAAATATTTCTTCCATAATAACATCTCGTTATAACACAGTACAAACAATTAGAAGTTAAAATTAAAACAAGATTAAGCATGGTAGATATTCTGGGATTTTGATTAAAATTAAACAAAATAACTTTTCCACCATAGCACCGCAAATAATGCTTTGGTTAATATAAATATTAGATCAAGCCATCTAAAGAACGTACTTAAGCAAAACCCTAAAGAAATACAATAAAAAAATAACTATAATCACAACCGTAAGAGTATATTTAAAAAAGCAAAAGAAAAATTTGAAATTGCTCTTAAACGTTAATTATCAGGCTAAATTAATAGACGTACGCCTTTAAAATATGCTATTGTGTTGCATACTCCCTCTCTTCTTGAAAAGTCTTGACCACTAAACCAAATTGAGCAAAATCTTGTATAGCCCCCTCATTCTGGGGATCTCTCTGTTGACGTTCTTAAGGCGATCATAATAAAGTTGTTTTTCACTCTTTCTTCTATTAGCCGCTAGTTGGATTTTAGTTCGGAGGTAAAATGAGAACTTCAGCAAACGGAATGTTAAACTTATCTATTTTATTAAACACGTCGACGTGTAGATTTTTAACTAGCCAGTGCGATCGCTCTGTCGTCCACACCGGGGACCAGTTTCCATACACGAAAATAACACGTCTACATTATTCGACGTGTAAAATCTTAATTCTCTGAAATCACTTTCTATCTCTCTAGCATCCCCAGGTTCGTCTCAGCCAGTCAAAATCGACATCCCTATTTTGTCTATCATCTGACCTTAAAGGTCAGCCAAAAGAAAGGTCTGCGCCAAAACACACTGCCATTAAAAAAAATAATAGTCTTAAACTATTATTTAACTATGACCAGAATGCCCAAAGGACGTCATATTATTAAAAGAGGTTACAAAGTTCTAAGATATATTATAAGAAGATGTTAATAAGTTCTGACAATTCTCCCTCAAAATAAACAAAAATAAACAATTAGTTTATTCGAAAATCTGGAATGTAGAATTAATATTAAAATAGAATTAAAGATCGCGGTCTTCCTGGAATTTGCATTACTTCTGAAGAGAAGATAAATTCTGTCTGAATGTTTGTGATACAAGTTATCATTATCTACATTCGGATTAATATCATTACCTTTGTTGTTATCATTAATAATAATAGTGCTAATAACAGCAAAGATCAGGTGTTATACTGAATGCAAGTAATGAAAATACACTTTGTCTTGCCTGTTCCTTTATGCGATTCAATATGAACCTGGCTTATGTTAGATCAAATGACCCAAAAAGGCATTTAAGATTATCGCTGAAGTACTACAGTACAGGTTATCAACGAACTCGTCCGGTGTTGAAATATTCTATGGAACAAATTTGTTTATGGCATTTATAATTCAGGGATCAGTTAAGTTATTGCATCAAGAACCCCATCTGATTAATAGAAAAAGAAATCCACTTAAGCTTTTGCCTTCATTCAAAATTGGGAGACGGAAATATGAAAAGTTCACATATATCATTGGTTCCAAGAAAACCTGTCGAATTAAATGTGTATGTCGAGGATACCTCGATGTGATGTAGTAATTAGCAGGCTTGTCTCGCCGGATCAATTACGACTAAATAGTAAGTATGATGCTCTCCAATGTGCCCCTTTATTTTCGGCCTTGTGCCACATCTAAGATACGCTTAGTAAATCGATATATTTTGTTTACTGTATATTGCTTGGCCGATAAAAAGGCTCAATTCTAAAATAATGGATGCACTAATAATTAAATAGATGTTGTTTATAAGACACGTCATCACCGCCTAAGCTAGCAACCTTTTCAGAAGATAATTTTATTCGAGAGCTTTCAACTTCTAACTTAAAGAAACGCCTTTACAAATTTTCGGCCTCACTACTTTTACATTTTGAGAAGTCGATTCCAGATATTAGTTTCTTTTAATCCTCGGCCTCTGAAGAGATTAATGGATCATTTTCTTATGTGTATGGAGTAACTTTGGTGCCCAGATTCCAATAGCTCCTTTCAGTAAACCGACTTGATCCAAAAATGATGGAATGCATTACATTTGAGACCGGTTTGGTGTCAGGAGATGGCGTAACAAGGTTGTTGGAAGGCGTTGTTGCCATTCAATTCACTCTTCCTTGGCAAAAGAAGCGTTTCCAATGAAAATGAATTTCGAATATCTCAGTTAAAAAAAAAAAAATTATGACTCCTTAAGGCTTAGAAGTAAAAATTTTAAATACATCTGACGAGGATTTTTCGCCTGGTGTCTAAATAAATATAAGCCGCGCTAATAGTTTAGTATCTAGGTACAACCCGTTTACTATTAAGATAGCCAAATTCAACCGCCACTTCTACACCAATAGTTTCATTTCTCGCACTTCACTCCCATGGAACTCACTTTCGTTTACTTCCCTGATAACTGAAATCTTAAAAAATTTAAATGCAACATTAGGCGCCATCTTTTACCTTCTTGAATGCCGTTTAATTTCGTCCTTTCCCCAATCCTCCTTATTCTCAGTCTTCCTCTTCACTTTACCTGCCTGCGTACTAGAGACATTACCTCCTTCCTTGGGGTGAAAGGATTACAAAAATATCCGTTATAAACTAATGTGTGATTACAGTTTAAAAGAAAATGAAAAAAAAAATCAATAATTTTGTGCTGTAAATATCCGAGTGACATTTCGAATTGTTCAAAATTGGTATATTTACGTTTTAAAGGGGAAATGTGTAAACACATTGTTTCTTAACCTAAGAATAGCATTTAATATATCCGGATTTAGAAGATTAGTATAAAATCGACGTTTATTTATGATCTAAAATGTAAACATCTATATAAATTGAGCCTCCAATAGGATTTTGAATATACTATTTGAAATCAGGTGATTCTTTATAGTGTAAAAACGAAATGACATAATATATTTGTCTCCAAATCGCAATTTGAATATATCCCTTAAAAAACATGTGGTTCTTTCTATTTTAAAAATAAACATGTGGTTCTTTCTATTTTAAAAATAATCCGCGGAAAATGTTGAACCTAAGCTTCTGAATCTGATTTAATCTCAGCGTATATACTATCAAACAATTAAAAATTGTACCTAAGCCTCCAAATCACATTTAAACCTCAGCATATACCTTATAAAACAATTTAAAAATTTACCTAAGCCTCCGAATCTGATTTAATCTCAGCGTATACACTATCAAACAATTAAAAAATGTACCTAAGTCACCGAATCAGATTTAATCTCAGCGTATACCATATCAAACAATTAAAAGTGTACCTAAGCCTCCCAATCTCATTTAATCTCAGCGTATACACTATCAAACAATTAAAAAATGTACCTGAAAAAATGATTTAATCTCAGCGTATACACTATCAAACAATTAAAAAATGTACCTAAGCCTCAGAATCTGATTTAATCTCAGAGTATAACCTATCAAACAATTAAAAATGTACCTAAGCCGCCGAATCAAATTTAATCTCAGCTTATATCCTATCAAACAATTAAAAATGTACCTAAGCCGCCGAATCAAATTTAATCTCAGCTTATATCCTATCAAACAATTAAAAATATTCCTAAGCCTCCGAATCTGATTTAATCTCAGCATATACACTATCAAACAAATAAAATTGTACCATAGCCCCCGAATCTGATTTAATATCAGCGTATACCTTATCAAACAATAGAAAATTGTACCTAAGTCTCCGAATCAGATTTAATCTCAGCGTATATCCTATCAGACAATTAAAAAATGTACGTAAGCTTCCGAATAATATTTAATCACAGCGTATACACTATTAAACAATTAAAAAATGTACCTAAGCCTCCGAATCCTATATAATCTCAGCGTATACCCTATCAAACAATTATAAATGTACCTAAGCCTCCGAATCATATTTAATCTCAGCGTATACTTTATCAAACAATTAAACATATACGTAAGCCCTTGAATCAGATTTAATCTCAGCGTATACACTATCACACAATTAAAAAATGTATCTAAGCTTCCGAATCTCAGCCTATACCCTAACAAACAATTAAAACATGTACGTAAGCCTCCGAATCTGATTTAATCTCAGCGTATATCTAATCAAACAATTGAAAATTGTACCTAAGCCTCCACATCAGATTTAATCACAGCGTATACCCTATCAAACCATTAAAAAATGTACCTAAGTCTCCGAATCTGATTTAATCTGAGCGTATACCATAGTAAACAATCAAAAAATGTACCAAAGCCTCCGAATTTGATTTAATCTCAGCTTATACCCTATCAAACTATTAAAAAAATGTACCTAAGCCTACGAATCAGATTTAATCTCAGGGTATACCCTATCAAACAATTTAAAATATACATAAGCCTCCAAATCTGATTTAATCTCAGTATGATCCTATACATTCATGGTATACACGTTGAAGATGATCTTAGAAATGATTAAAGATATCTTACTGCATTTCTCCGAATTTTTGTAACACTATTGGACTCCATTTTGAGCAATAAGAATTTATAATTACTCTCCAAGCTTAACAGAGGAATTGTGATGAAATTGATCATAAACGAAAATAACATGTATACCATAAATTAAACTTAGCTAAGGGTCGGAAGCTCATGCGGGATTGAATTTAAGTTCATATATATATATATATATATATATATGTTATTTCAGAATAATTTCCCAACTTATTCAAGATGATCTTCGCCCACTCTAACCTTTTAACTTTCTGTCCTGGTGTAAAAAGGTGCCTAACAAGTTTCACGTACGATTTCATTTTCAAGTCTTTTTCACTTCTCTTTGAACTGTCATAGTTGAAACTCCTTTCTCACGTACCAAATCTCTTATTGATTGAGTTGGATCAAATCTAAACTGATCTCTTGAAATTATGATCCTTCTTCCTGTTGTGACTACTGATCCAGTTTTCCTCTCTATTGTTCCCTCATTTTTAAAACTTATTCACCGTTCTGTTGAGTATGAATGTTGGTACCATAACGAAAGACCTGCATGATCTTTTCCCTCTCACTATTGCTCCTTTGAGAAGACAGTGGGGTTGACACAATACATTTTTATCATGTACCCTTTCTGGCTGAATAGCTCCAAGGGTTTTTCAGTGATTCTTACGACATTTGGTATTAAAATGGCTGAACACTTTATCTGAAAACCTGGAAAACAGAAACTGAATTAGGTTAGTAATTTTTTTAGATATTAATCATTTTGATGGTTTACATTACAGCAGCTCGGTGACTCACAGTGATCGTTCTGATAAGAAAAGAACTCCCGAATTTGTTGGGAAAAGCATCAGACTCATCAGGGAGGCCTACATCATGTGCCTTGAGAAGATATTGCTGCCCTTGCTCAAAAGGGAGTATGATGAAAGAGTCTCTGTTGTGAAGCAAGATTCTGCACGATGCTACCCAAGGAGGAGAAATCACTCGTGGCTGCCAGAGAATTTCTGCGACCGTATAACCCCTTATATATGGCCACCTAACTCCCCAGACAGCAACCTCTTGATTATTATGTGTGGGGCGAGTTGAGCGAGAGAATCGCAAAACTCCTTGTAACACCAAAGATGAACTGAAGGCAATGATTATGGTAGCATTCCCCAACTTAAACAAGGAGACCGCCCAGAGTAAATGCAGGAGATTCTGAAGTGATGGCGATTTTATTGAAATTTTCTCTTTGATATTTCAAGATAATTTTGTGTAATTTTGGTAAATATATCTGTTAAAGGGAGATGTCAGGGTTATTTTCAGTTTTGCGTAAGGTAGACGACAATTTACCCATTGCAACCTATGTATCTACAAAAATATTTTTTTTGTATCCATAAAAAAAATGTATAAACATAAAAATGTCTTAAAGTAATGGTTGGACTTTGTCCATTTCATAATGTGTGACGACATTTGTTTACATTTGTATACGCTTTGAGCAGATATGAATCTACGTGAGAGATTCATGGAAGATTGAAGTTTAAAAGCAGTAAAATCGACCTTGCTAATCGAACGATCCTCGTGGCTCGATCGGTTAAGGCACGTCAGGCTAAATGACGGTTCAGTATAGGATACAGGTTCGATTCCTGTCGGAGGACGAAAATTTTCTAAGAAAATTTCTCTGACATTCAGGCCGGTAAATGTTATTAATACTGTTTATTATAAAACAGAGCATTTACTTAAATATTTGCATCTATAAAAAAAATGTATAAACATAAAAATGTCTTAAAATAATTGTCGGACTTTGTCCATTTCATAATATATATATATATATATATATATATATATATATAAATATATATATATATATATATATATATATATATATATATATATATATATAAAATCCTTGAAAATGGCTAAATGTATAGCCGAAAGCACTCGGATAAAAAGAGCATTCGAACAGTTATATATAATTTATCGAAAAGAAAAAAATATTAGATCGCATGAGAAATTCAAAAAAAAAACTAAATAAAAGCATTTTGTCTGTCGCTTTCATTGAAATGTGCATGAAGTAAGGATTGCTGCCTAAATACACACACACACACACACACATATATATATATATATATATATATATATATATATATATGCGTGTCTGCGTGTGTGTGTCTGTGTAATAAAAACATAGACTTAAAGTAAGGTGTATTCCTGAAAATAGGTCGTATAAAATTGGACATGGGGTGGGGGGTTTACACTCAGAAAATACAACCTGTTTCATGTTGAAACGAATATAACGAATATAAACTGGCCTGTAGATTATTTTTAAGCATAAAACAGACCAAACCGTTGCCCCTGGGGTTTGACCTCAATGCACACTCTTATATATACACACATAAACTCACACACACATATATGTGAATGTGTGTGTATGTTCGTATGATTGTTTATGCATATATAATTCCTAATAATTCCCGGTGTGTACGTTGTATTCCTTCATAAATGTTGATATTTGTAACCAAAATAAAAGTTAGACCAGTTTTAAGAGGCAAAAATAAATGTATATTATAGCGGATGTGACGTACCTTTGAGAACGGTTAGAATGCCGATCAGCTGAAAATAATCACGAAAACTTTAATGATGTAGGTGCTCTTTGAAAAACTTGATCTAGTATTGGAAACATCTCACCACAGAACATTAATCTGTGTAGATCCGCCATAGAGCCCCTTGTTAATTATGATGTATTATTTATTTCCTGCAAGTAGATTTTTTTTTTATTAGAAATTTGTTTTATTTGTCAATGTATTTGATTCTATAAAGAACATAATACATTGATGGAACATTATATAGCGATATTTTCAGATCAAAATTTAGCCATGTGCCATTTAAATAGTTTGCTTATCTGTTTTCGTATAAATAAAAACTTGTCTTGCGTGATTAAATCTTGTTTTCATTAAGTTTAAAAAAAAATTTTTTTTTCGAAATATAAATTATATCTTTCCACTCATTTCTGTCTACAAGTAACTTTCAACCAGCATCCAAAATGCCGGAGAGACTCTACAGCATGTAATGGCCTATTGTAGACTGAAAATTTGATTAGAAAGTTGTTTATTCCCTTCTCTTCCTCCGGCCACCTATGCACAACTGTTCTTAAAAAAGAGGTTCGTTGTTTTCGCTTGAGAACACGGCTTTGCACAAAATCCTCCGAGGAAATCGCATCAGGATAATCCGATTTCAGAGACTTGCCGAAGACGGATGAATTTCTGACTCTTTTTTTTTTTTTTTTTTTTTTTGTCTTTCATCTTTTGGATAAAACGTGAAAGAGGAAGCAGACGATTACGGAAATGCACATGTGCTGGTTTTCCGTTTTAAAGAATTATTTCCCCATCGCCCGCCTAAGCCAACCAAATTTACTTGCGAACAAGCAAGAATGAATTAGAATTACTATACTTTGATTGTATCTGGCATGAGGCTTTTTTTTAAAATATGGGAACCCATACGTACGTGAATAACAGAACAAAAACTGTCACCAGGATAAAGAAACAAGGAATACATCCTTCCCAGCCTATCAGCGTCAGGTTGCAGAAATCTGACGTTGTTTTCAGATGCAGATAGTTTTAACCTCGAAACTATTTTGGATCCTCGATCTGATTTGATGTATAGTGAGGTTAGATTTGTTGACCATTGCTACAATAATGAATTTGATTCATATAGGGGATACATGCTAAATTAGTCATTAAATAACCCAACAAGAATTAACATATCATAAAGTCAAGTATACCAAAAATCAGTAGTGACTATGATTATAGAGACTTGTCTTGTTACCATTAATATTGTGTAGTGACTTTGATTCTCACAGGGTACCTCGTACAAATAAAAGACATCAAATAACCCAGTGTTTCCCAAACTTTTAAGCAACGGCTGACCAAGAGAAAAATTAAAATATCAGACTTAGTAAAAATTTTAAAGGGTATATATTTAAATATTATGAAATAGATTTTTAAAAAAAATAGGCACATAAATATGCCTTTCTTTCAATGTTTCTATTCAACTGCAGAGTGCGATAGATAAATTGTCGTTTAAATTACGCAAAAATGAAAATAACACTGCCATATTATTTTAACAGATGTATTTACCAAAATTGCAACAAAAAAAATACTTTGAAATGCTAAAAAATTAATTTATTCAATAAAATCACTATTGGCTTTAACCACCGCCTTCAGAAGACTTAGGAATCTCCTGCAACTCTTCTGGTCGTTTTTCTTGTTTAAGTTGGTGAATGTTACCATAATCCTTGCCTTCAGTTCATCTTTGGTGTTACAAGAAGTATTTTGGTCTCTTTGCTCAACTGCGACCAATACATATTAATCAAGAGGTTTGCAGTCTGGAGAGTTAGATCACTATATGTAAGGAGTGATATGCTTGCAGAAATTGTCTCAAAGTCACGACTGGGTTCTATTCATTATGTGGCATCGTGAAGTGCCCTGTTTCAAGACAAAAGGGTCTTTCAGCAGTCACCCTCTTAACCCAGAGCAGCACTACCTCGTCAAGGCACTTGATGCAGGCCTCGGTGTCGAGTCTTAGGCCCTTACCAGGAAATTTTGGCGTTATCAGAACGATCGGAGTGAGCATTTCAAGCTGCTGTACCGACGTAATCGCAATTAAACTCATCCAACTTTTCCGAGTCTTGTGCACTGTCATCAGATTAAAACACAAAAACTCTGAAATGTTCGTATTAGAAATTCCGGGGCGAATGCCAAGCAGTACAGCATACAGTTTCCAAATTTCTAGCGGAATTAATTGTTATGATAATGTTTTTCTTACACATGTTGGCCAAATGACCTCACTATACGGTGCAGTTAACATCAAAAACAAACAAAGTACATGCGCGAAAAAAAAAACAACTAAAAATGGCGATAATTTACCCATCACCCCCCCCCTCTCTCTCTCTCTCTATCTATTTATCTATCTATCTATCTATATATATATATATATATATATATATATATATAAATATTTATATAACATAGTATATTTAGTTGCAAATCCTTTGTTTAACATGCTATATTTGTGGAATAGATTTTTTCTATTTACACCTGTAATTAAGCGAGTTATTCGACAATAAAATCATTACTTCGCCAATCTGTTTAATAGAAGACACACACATACATATATACATATATGTGTGTGTGTCTTCTTTTAAAGAGATTGGAGAAGTAATGTTTTTTATTGTAAAGAGACATGATCGATTACGATGCGTGAATCGAAAAATGCGATACATGAATGACATATTTAAAAAGTGGAAGGGATTTTTCAAATATAGAGAAGGAGATTAAGAAATACGTCAACTTCCCTACAAACAAAGGAAACATATCTGGATTGTTAACCTTCGTTCACAGGGGTTCATCTCGACCAGATGTAATCGCCATTGAACTGTAGAAAATTGGCGCCTTAACGCCTGATCAAATTTCTGTCGTCCGTTTCCACCTTTTTTCGGGCAGACGGTAGAGTTCTTTTGTGGGCAAGGACTGAAACTGAAGGTGATTAGAATGATTTTTGTAGGAGCACTAATCTGATACTACTCTGGGAAGTCAGTACAGAGAAGTCAAAATCAAAATCCGGGGTGCATTCAAGAAGTTCTCAGATATTTTCTGCAGAGGTAATTATAACTTATCTAAATTATTATAGCTTTAGTCTCGAATTACTATAAATCTAATCAGATGACTTTCCAACTGTTGTTACTCCAGACTGAAGGAGGTGTTTGTAAACGCTTGTTGAACACACCCTACTAAACACTGCTTGTCACTGAATGCAGCCGAGCGTGAATACATTAAAAGCTCGCTGTGCAATAATGTTTTGTGTTAAACTAGACGAAATTGCTACAGAAACATATGTACTGCTCCAGACTGATTTTGGATTAACGTGTATGTGCCGAATATCTTATTTTCCCTGGCACAAGTGGAGAGGATGTAAAAGAAGATGAACGAAGTTTAAGGGATACAATGTGAACGTGGACGTCAGAACTGGTTGAGAAAATTCTTAATTTTCTGGATGAATATCGTCATGTGTCTCTAAAGACAATAACCATACAGTTTGGTGTTGGTGTGGCAACAGTACAAAGAATTATTCATGAAGATCTGAACATGCGCAGAATTTGTGCAATGTGTGTTCTCGGGGTGTTGAATGGCGAACAGAAGGAAAGGCGCGTTGATGACAGCATGGAGCCGTTTAATGGTCATCAAAAATGTCCCTCACTCACGCGAAAGTCCAG
>OZ010582.1:42593350-42670850 GCA_963932145.1 Acanthosepion lycidas | reverse complement strand
TCTCTTGTCATTTTCTTAGGTTTTCATTGTTGCTTTCTTTGTTCCGTCCATGGAATTTTCAGTATCTTCTGTAGAACCAGATTTCTTCTGCTTACAGTTTTTCCTCGTTCCTGCGGAAATTCTCCAACATTAACTCTCATGTAAGAATATGGATAACACATAGCGATTCAGCACTTCTTTCTTTGTTTCCAATGAAATATTCCCCTTTCTCGGTACCTTGACAAAGCAGCACTGTTCGTGTGCTATTTCCGGTCGAATTCTCATTCGCGTTATAGTAATCAGGATTCGTATCGTTTGTTTCGTTATGTGGCTCGTTAAACTGATTGTCGAATGGAGATCGCATTCGTTTACACATGATCTCTTTGGTAAGATGGATTTAGTGAGGTCCTCCGATATGTGATCACTATTGTATATTTTGTTTATTACTTCTGTGATCTGTGGCTGAGAGCATTTCAGATACGATCCTTCCAGGACCTGCTGATTTGATGCTGCGCAGCATCGCCAATGCTGATGTTTCTTCTTTTCGTATTTCTTGTCCGCCTGCATTTCCATATGCAGGTTTTTCTCCCGCATCGTAAAATAGTTATTTGTCATATTCACACCACCTGAGACGTATTCTCCTTTTATATAATATCGGTGATCTTTCTTTTGATTTTATGGAGCCTTTTGTCTAGGCCGACTTTCGTCATGTTAATTCTTTTATTCTGTTCTGCATACATTCTGTGTTTGTATTGCGTATTCTCTCTATTTCTGTGAACTATTCATTGATCTATTCCTCAATAGCCTGTACACATTTGTTTTTAATTTATGTGTTTGGTATTTCGTATTCTCTTCTATTCCGTGTAATTGTTTGTTGTCGTTTTTTCATCATCTCTAGAATTTCTTGTCCTCCATTCGTTCATTTCTTGTCTAGTTATCTCGGAGATAATCTTGTTCACCCATGTCACTCGCATTACTCTCATCGCTTTCCACTTATATTTTCTATTCTCGTTCAGATTGTATTCGTTTATAACTTTGTTTTTGTATGTCTCCTTGCAACTTGTGTCCTTCACGACTTTGCCATTTTGCAGTTTTTCTTTGGGTTTCTTTAGTTTTCAGAGTTTTACTCTGATGTAGCTCGCTATTGGAAGCTGGTTATGTTTTACCGTGTACAGGATGTCGCTAAAGTCTAGACACATAAGAAATCACATTACCTATATTTTTTTACTTCCACAGCTTAAACATGGTTTTGTCGAAAGAAGAAAGAATCAATTTATTTTTTGCGTGTATTCTAAAAGAGAATGCTTACCCAATGAACATCACAGATGCAACACAATTAAACGCATAGTTAATGTGGAATTACTGCATTGAGTTCACGTGAATCTTGCAAAACGCTTCAACCTTTGCATCACAATTGAGAGAAATCACATTGTTAATGTTCCAATTCAATAAAATTTTGCTGAAAATTTAATTTCTTGAAAATATGCATTGTTGCCTATGACCAGACATTAAGGACACCTTATAGAACTCTGTTTCTTGATATTTTGTCGATAGTTACATAATTAATCTTGTTTTTTTTTGTGTGTGTAATCTGCTAATTTTGTTCATGTCCACAGGCGTTTTGGGTGATTCTGGTACTAGATATTGGTGATTTCTTGATAGTTTACTTGTGCAAGAATGGTCCCATCTTTCGCCGGTCTCGTTTCGGGATCCTAGTCAGAATTTGCCGTCCATTTCGTCTCCTCGTTATTTCCAAACTTGGCATTCAGATCTTCCATGGTGATTTCTTGTGATTTACATAAGGCCATGGTGCTGTCGAGTGAGTTGTAACTGTTGTCGATTTCCTCCTCCGTACTCTGTGCTGCCGATGCATATACAACGATAATTGCTATTTTAAAATGTTTCTTTTTTAGTTTAAGTAACAGTATTCAGTCTTTTATCTAATATTAACCCTACTACGCCTTAACTTTTCTCCCCTGCCTGCATTTTTGTCCAGTGTGTTGACCATCTAATTTGCTACATACCTAGAATGTTACTATTTAATCTATCCATTTCGTGTTTGATTTTCGCATGGTGACTACATTGGTATGGCGTCCTTGCGTTCCCTCTCCATATCACTATCTTTGTTTATTACAAACAGTTACTGGATAACGGTCCGGTAACACCCGTTGCTCATGACTTTTCTTACCGGACGAGGAGTTAAATCTAATGGACTTAAACCGATTCACACTGTCTGTAATGTTTTTTTTATTTGCTGACATGATTTTTCTTGGGATGTGTAGTGGAGTAGTTTCACGATGCCCACTCCGCAGTGTCTTTTTGTTTTGTTTTTTATTGAGACATCAACTCTAGGTATCTGGCTGTTGACTGATTGAGATTTTTTCCGCCCTTCAATAGCTCTTATTTTTAGTCCTAAGGGATTGCTACCTACGCTCCCCGCGTCAGGCGAAATATAGACTAGTGGGTAGGTTTAGTCACCGATAATTGTTCAAGTTCCCATTTTAGAAAAGAACAATTGCCATCCAGACAAGGGTGGGTTTGTGGGTAAGAAGAGAGGTGAAACTATCAGGGATCTAACAGGAGTTTACATGGGTGAAGAGTCCATCATCCCGAATAAGGGCGATAACTTTTGAAACTTAACGAGGAAAAATTGGAATGTAAATTATTATAACACAAGTATATACGTAGTGTGCGATTAATAAATTGTCGTCTAATTTACGCAAAAATGAAAATAACACTGGCATCTCATTTTAACAGATATATTTAACAATATTACACAAAGAATATATTGAAATACCAAAGGGTGAAATTATTTAATATATTGACATTGGCTTTAGCCTCCAGGTGACATCGGGATATCCTGCAACTCTTCTGGGCGGTCTTCTTGTTTAAGTTAGTGAATGATGACAAACCTTCCCTTAGTTTATCTTTGGTGTTACAAGATGTTTTGTTGATCTCTCGCTCAACTGCACCCCACACAGAATAATTAACGGGGTTGTAAATTGGGGAGTTAGGTTGCCAGATATAATGGTTGATGTAGTCGCAGAAATTATCTGACATACATTACTGACTTCTCCTGCTTGTGTGAAAGGTGCAGAGTCCTGTTGCCAAACACAGTATCTTCCTGTAGCAGCAGTATTGACCCATGGCTACAGTAACTCCTTAAAAGCACTTGATGAAGGCCTCCTTGTTTGGTCGGAGGCCTCACCAACAGATTTGGACGTTCTTTTTCTTTTAAGTTGGAGGTTTTTTTTATCCGGGTATTCGTATTCGTTGGTAAGCACCAAAATTAAGCTCGTTGGGCGGCAAAGTCAGATGTTGCAAGATTCTGCTTCTGAGCCATTCGCTAACTTGACATGTAACCTATTACTTAAAAACCGAGCAACTCCCGACTGAAGTTTTTTTGAAGTAGTTTTAACTTCTTCCTTAGAAGCCTTTATTTTTTTTTTTATTCTTTTTGACACTCACGATAATCACTAAAATTATAATACAACATTTTCTTTGTTTTCTATAAAACTTAGTTGGTCTTCTTCTTGTTCCCTTTACTTCTCTTTGTTTTAGTTCTACACACACAAACACACTCATACCCACACAAACACACACACACACACACACACACATATATATATATATATATATATATATATATATATGTATGTATGTATATATATAATTTCCTTAAAAGAAAAATAGGCTATAATTGATGATAAAATTAAACTAAGACACTAGGGTTACTAGAATAAGATCCCGGATTAGCGAGGCAATGTATATAAGCATATTTAGGAAAGACAATACTGCTCGTCTATTAGTGATTGATCAGGTACACATGGAATGTAGTCCGAGTTATAAACAATTCGTTTCTTCAACTCTGAAGAGTCCGGTCCGCATTCATGATGTTCCTACTTAAAATTCCAATTTCTTTTCTTTCCATTTACTTTTGTTCATTTTTTTTCACTAAACCCTAACACTCCAATATATAAATAGTAATACAAATTAAAAGGTAAATAAAATAAGTGAGAGCAATCGGGTCCTACGCGTAAACTTGACTCTCAAGTGCCTCTGTTTAGTTCGTGTTACAATAGTGGACGGCCATTAAAGTATATTTTGCGTTTTTAATTTAGTATAAGTTGTGATGTCTCCTATTAAAGTAGAATGGAGTGGAAAATCTTCTACCCTTATTAACACCATTTTGTACCATTTGCTCCAAATATCAATTCTCTCTCCCGCCATATAAACGTATGCTAAGTAAAATAATTTTTCCCGGTGAACAGTATTTGAAATGTATAAGCAATATAGGCAAATATACGTATAAATAATTCACCGTTCAGTTCAAATTTTGATTAGAGACTGTTTATGCTAGCAATAGAGGATTAGAAGCCCAAATATATACGTATACATTAAAAAGATTAAGAGTAAGTACAGGAGAATAAAAAATAAAATAAAGAAATTACAAACAAGATAGAAAAACTTCGCTGATTTCTCTTCAACTGAAAGTCAATGTAGATGCTCGACTGTTTCATTAAGAAAGAATAAGATAACGGTGACTATAACATTCCGTATTCAGGAATATTTTGTCCAATTTCCTCCCAACTAACACTTTCTTTTTCCTGTTTTCTTCCTCTATCCGTAGTTCTCAAATATCTCTCTCCCGCTCCACATACACGACTACCAAGTAAGACAATCTTTGACCCGATGCCTATTGTTTGACAAGTATTTGAATTATTTTGGTGAAAAAGAAAATGTACAAGACATATGAGAAACTATACATAGAAATACATCATAGCTCAGTCCAAATTTTGTTCAGACACTGATTGATTAACCATTAGGGTAATACAATAGACTTGCTAACCATAATATACACCATTAACCAGCATATATATGTAGTCTAGCGAAAACAAAACGCACATGGCCTGATGTTTATGTTCAGGCATGTAAAAGTGTTGTCGATCAGTATTGACCTCAGTGTTTACTTACACACAAACCCACATTGACATATATATATATATATATATATATATATATATATATATATATATATATATGTTCATAAATACATATATATATATATATATATATATATATATATATATATATATATATCTGTTAAGGGCTTCACCCCTTTTTAATACAAGTGGACTCGCCCAGTGTGTACTTGTACTGCTGTCGGTGAATACCAGAGAGTGATAAAATGACAGTGATACAGTAATACAGTGAGAGAGTGAGAGTGTGAGGTAACCGCTTTGTAGGAGTCACAGTTGCGGGCATGTAGACTCAGAAGGAAGCCATACTTCGATACTGAATTTCCCAGACTGTATATATATTATTATTGCTACTAACCGCATTTCTGGATCTACTAGCCGTATTACCAATTGTATTATTACGTCACTACATTTATTTGCGATATTACATTCCTGCGTGTGTCATTCATTTGAGACCTGATTTCATGCCGGAATCCACAACAATATATATATATATATATATATATATATATATATATATATATATATATATATATATATATATATGGTGGCTTTCTGGTAATCCACCTTAATTTTTTCTGGAGTTTAACCAGAGCATCACAACCGAAAATTACTGCCAGACACTGAAAGAAATGCACATTAATTTCAACCACATGTGACCGCCACTCGTTAATTGACAAAGTCCAATTCTGTAACATGACAATGCTTGGCCACATGTTTTCAGGATGACACTTGGAATACGTCATTTTGCCACGTCTACCATATTCCTCTGATCACTCACGCAGTCACAGACGTCTTGAATAAGGTTTTTAAGCCTAAGAAATGTCTGTTTCAAAGAAGACGTAGAAACATCAATCAAAGATTTCTTGGCGTCCAAATCATTACAGTGTCATCGTAAGGGGATGCATAACGATGTTATTCGATGTCAGAAATGTACCGATGTTCAAGGATTCTATTTTGACTGATTTAAGCACTGTTTAAATACTTTTATTCTGGAATGAATTTCATTCTAAAATTGGACTTTATTTTCCGATCCACCTAATATATGTGTGTATCTATGTGCGCGTGTGTCTGTCTGTGTGTCTGATGTGCGCTTGTAAGTGTGTAATATATATTTCGGCAGTAGTCATCCATGAATAGGAATCTATTTAAAGATTTTTCTTGCTTACGTGTCCAAGAATACATGTCTGGTATGTAAATATTATCTAAAATGTTATGGACTAGCCTATTCAGCCGTAAGTCTGGACGCCCTCAAACTCAAGGGAAATGAGGTATATCATTCGTTTTTCAATTACTGAATACGGTTTCAACATAAGTCTTGCTGTTTGCACAGTATGGCGTTTTCACACAAAAGGCGACATACAAGCCAAATTCTTTACTGAGCTAAATGTATTTATCAATCGTTGAATAATTTTAAAATTACAGTTCCCAAGCAGGAAATGTTATTTAGATTTGGTTTCTATGGATTAGTGAGAAAGGCATTAAGAATTCGAAGCCTTTGTGTTAAATTTCTTTACTATACACGTAATTCTTTTTCACCAGTGTTTATCGTGTATCGATAGATATATAAGTGCCTTGCAGACAATGTTTATTAACATAGTACGAATTTTATTTTGAATTGACTAATAGTGAGTTAATTTGAAAGAAAGTGTATTAGTTGCATGTCCAGGATAGGTATATGATACTTGTTTATGAAAATACCGGCAATAATTCAATTTCATGATAATCACAAACAATTTTTAACGAATATCAATTATACGACGTGTGAAATTTTAATTCCTAGAATCACCGCAGACTGTACTTTGGATAAGGTATCAAGTAAACATTTCTATCCGAGCAATTTCGGATGTGTTTTCGCTTAACGAAAACCAGATTAGATTTTGCCAAGCAGTAGAGGAAAATTTATGTGTTCCTGTCATTCCGTTTTGTGAAAAATGTGTGAAGGGAATCTGGAGCAGCAGATTAATATAGATTTTGTTTGAAGATTGGTAAACAGATTATTAAAAAAGTTTATGGTTAAAAATAGTCTGAAAAATCGAGACCTTTTAATTGGAACATACAATTCAAAGAATGGCAAAGATTCCTGCAAGTATAAACTACGAGCCCTGTAGCACTTAGATGGAATAATAAGTGGTAGCAGAAGAACTGAATATAAATATAGAAGTAGGGTTAAATATTCTATCAGATTATTCTGCTATAGGAATAATGATGTGTAAGAAATTCGCGAATACCAGTTTAAGAAATTCCTTACAGAAAATTGGCCACATGACGTAGAATACATGATCATTGTCTCTTTTCAAAATTGTAAAATTTTCCGACACGTATGTGATCCAGGGACTCGTGACTACATTGTTGAAAGATATTCCTTCAATGTCACGATCATCTTACAAAGAGCATATATTTATAAAGAGAGAATATTGAAGGTAACATATTCCAATAATTACTTCGTAAGCAAACTGATTTTGCAGAGTGAACTCGTGAATGAAATTGTTACAGGTCGGATCTTCTAACTGATAAAATAAGTTTTATGGTGAAGAAATATTTTTATTTTCTATTTTTAAAAAAATATTTTAATTTCCCAATAATAACAAAATATAAAACAATTTCATTTTTTCAAAACAAATATCTCATTCCTTCCAACTTGAAAACGCAGTAATAGATCCTTTTCTTCTCGTATCCGAAATCCCGAAAACAATAAAGACATTTTCATAAAACAATTGTATTCTAAATAATATATTCAGTAGACTAATTATTTGGGAAGACGGTATTTAGATTTAGGTGTATCGAAATATCCAAACGTGTCTACTAGGCCACGTCAGTAGCCCCCACACCAACACACACACACACACATTAGATTGGTGCAAAAATAATGTCGGTTTTTGACGTTAAAAAGACGTCAAAAGCCGACATTATTTTTGCACCAATCATATATATATATATATATATATATATATATATATATATATATATATATATATATATAGGCATTTAAAACAACATGCTTGCCTGCACACAAAATTCCGTAAAATACTTGTCGAAAACACAATTATACTTCGACATGAAAACAATAGAGAAAAACTAAAAATCCTTGAAGCATTATACATCAAGCATTTGAAACCCGATCTCAACAAAATGAGTTATGGCATCTCTATAAATATTCTTAAATATCTATAATTGGTAACAGAAGCCATTGGTTTATTTACAACGGCTTACCACACTTTATACTTCTCAATTCACTCTCGTGTGGTCATGTGTGATGTCATGAGATGCGGTGCGATTTTCGCTTCTAGCGTCTTATATGCACGTGTTTATCGTTGCTCAGAAATCATCTATGTAAACATTGATAGACTATCATCACTGTCTTGTCCGTATATTGTTTAATATGCTGTAATTGACATCTTTGATAATGGCTTATGTAAACCGAAAGCTTAGATTTTATTGAAAAAAATATGTGTCAATATTGTCAAATTCTTTCTTCGTTCAATGATAATGTTATTAAACTTATCAGATGTTACGAAAAAATTTTGCATAAAATAAATAGACAATACTTGTCGATAATATTTAATGAAACGTGTGTCAATGAAAATATGCTGCCTAAATACACACACAATATATATATATATATATATATATATATATATATATATATATATATATATATATATATATATTCTTTCTTCATATTAGCACTAATGTAAATTCATACGACAACTGCCCTAACACATATGCCAACATACGCATTACAGATTTCCTTCGATGTCTTAAATAATATATCAGTAGAAGAAAATCTGTAACTATATCAGTACACCGAGAAACTTAGAGAGTTCATCATTGCAAATGTTGGATATCTGAGGTGAATGACGTGTGGCGCGTCCTGGCCAGATAACGTCAGCACGATAAACAAATGTTTGGACATTTAAATTCGGAAGAGAAAATAAAACAGAAACCAGATATTCAAAAGCAGCTTTTAAAGTTACCTGTCATTCTTGTTTGTAAGACTGATTTAAAACTATCTTCATCCATCGCTTATTATCATTAACTTAGTGCTAGTAATATTTGTATGCACCACGTGAAATTGAACGCAAAGCTTCGACCAGAATTTAAATTCGTCCTGTCTGTTTTCATTTCCGAGCCGATGTGAATTAGACAACCCAGCACATCTCCATACTCAATACTGAATAAACTCGGCTATTTTCAAACAGAACATACGAAGGACATTTTAAGGAAAGCGGAAATTAGTTCATTCAATTTTTTCTTTTAAACCCCGTATATATAAGTAAAGTAATACGTATACACAATCTATCCTTGTCTCTCTCCACGTAAATAGAAATATAATCGCTCACACAAATTTCACAACCCGCTACTCAAATAATATTCAAACAACCGGCTCTGAATTGTGACAGTTCAAATTCTATATATTTACTTCTCTGCCAAAAATACAAAAAAATGGGATTATTTAGGAGAAACAGGCACGATGAATTTATCTTCGGTTCAAGAAGTATAAAAATATCAACAAAGACAACAACAGCAATTTACAATCGCCGCACACTTCAATCAACCGTCCCATAGCATTGATGACATCAGATGCGTGGTTTCAGCGTCTTCATTCAACAACGAACAAGAATGCTGCAGATCAGAGTTGAAACATATCAAAATAAAATCAAACATTGAGGGATTATACAGGGATTTGGGTTTCCTCAGAGAATATAAATCCAACACGGAGCCCTCTAACCACCAACAAAAACATTACTCGGGAGAATGAGTCCCACTTCATTGCTTATTTCTTGTCTCGTTGAGAAAGTACATAGGCCTGTCCGAAAATTCGGACTTTAAATCTGTCTCGTTATGCTTCAATTTAGTGAAAAGACTAATATATAATAAAGATCATGAATCTTATTGTCAATATTGGTATAATTGAGTTGCGGCTTTTTATTCCTTGAAATTACTAACCGGCCTATTAAATCTAATCTCTCTCACTCTCTCTCTCTCTCTCTCTATATATATATATATATATATATATATATCTATATCTATATATATATATATATATATATATATATATATATATATATATATATATATATATATATATAAGTGAACATTGCAGTCAACACTTAGAGGCGACAGGCTGATTCATGCTAGCCGCAATCGTCACGCTACGATTGCGGCTAGCATGAATCAGCCTGTCGCCTCTAAGTGTTGACTGCAATGTTCACTTTTATATTTACACACACTCTATCCATGATATTGAGCACTTTATCCCATAAATATAGCACACCTTAAGAGTATATATATATATATATATATATATATATTGTTAATCAAGTCTTTTCTTATGTTTTTATTATATTTTACATATATCCTAACAAGTGTTTCCATTTATAGTCTTAACGAGTCGGGAGATCCGGTTTCTCTAAAGAAGATTCTACAATCGAAAATATGGTTTTAAATAGACCACAACAGAGTGATGAGCCGTAAAATCAAATCAAACCGTTCAGGACTTAAGGAGTGTATAAACTGTTCAAATATTTGGAGATTACAGGCCCGTTCGGTCGGCTAACCTATTAGACATTTTCATGCATTTTGATGATACAGCTATGATAAAATAAAGAATAAATAGGAAATATATACCAATCTACCATGTTTTACTTTTATTAAATCTTCGTCAGAGATTGAGATAAAACAGACAAAAAGACAGAAACACTGGTATTTTCAATTATGTTTGGGTCAGTTCTCATTGGTTAGATGAGTCTCGTGTATTAAATCCGTAGATAATTCTATGTGTATGTAAGTTTGGGAAGATTCTTTTATGTATATGTTTGCACTGGGTAGTAATATGTATCCGTAATTGTGTATGTGTGTCTGTCTAGTGGAACTTGTGATGTCTTCATCTTTGTGCGGCAAGTCGGCACAGCTATGTGGCACCTCATTCTAACCCATGGCGAATCTTTTTAAGCTTGTATTCTTTGTACTAGAAAGATATAAGTTAAAATCTTTAAGAATGGTTTCAAAAAAAGATGGCGATATAATGGCCGTGTGTTCATAGTTGGTAATAATGTTTAATTAATTTCTCAAAGAATTTTCTCCTTAAAGAAAATTACTAAAATACTTATACGACTATAGTAAATAATGTGTACGTGTGTCTAAGTGTTGCTGGAGAGTAGACATATTCTTAATTCCTGAAAACGGCCAGTATAATTTAACCGTGTTCATGAAGATTGTTCTTAAGACATTTTGTTTCTTTTTTTTTTGTTTTTGTTTTTGTTTTTCATGATAAGAGCTTGTTTTATTGTAAACGCCTTTAGAAGTTTTATGTGTAACTAGTATTTCTAATTTCCTTGAAAATGTTTAATAGATTAGCGGAGAGAGTTCGAAATCAATAATTAAATAATGTCGGCACTTCTTTGCATACAAAGGAAATGTTAAAAAAAACTTAATTAAAAGGACCTTCTCAGTATTCGTTAACAAAACATGTATAAAAGGACTGTTGCTCAGTTAAAACTAACTATCTCTCTCTCTCTCTCTCTCTCTCTCTCTCTCTCTATATATATATATATATATATATATATATATATATATATATATATATATATATAATCGACTCTCCCGTCTAGCAGATCAGTTTCCAGGAAACCGACAGCCCGACACCGGCACACGAGAGTTGATTATAGTGGTGAAGGCCTCGTGCAGGACCATCCACACTTTTTGGATGGACGAATACAGAGACCTGGTGCACCGAATGCCACAAGGTTCCCAAACGCCCCTCCGCTGGTTTTGAATTCAGAGTTGTCCTTCTCTTAGACCAGTTGCCATCCAAGGCTATAGAACTCAATCTGTCCTGCTATTTTACCCATAGCTGGCGGGAGAAGAAGAGGATTCATACCTTTCCCAAGGGTATTAGCACGTAAGTGAATGTAATGGATTCGACTGGAATTCGAACTCGGCTCTCCGATTCCTCAATCCAAGCCGATATCCACTACTTCACCGTACCTATATATATATATATATATATATATATATATATATATATATATATATATATATATATATATATATATATATGCAATAGGAATTAATTTTACATTAGGTTAATGATCATTTTCACCTTGTAAATTGAAATAAAATTCACTTTTATTAAAGCTTCGTCAAACAGACAAAAAGACAGAAACACTAATTGTTCAAAAGATCGAGGTTGAGTTTGAACAGGACGATAAGCAAATTTACACTATTCACATGATTCGGACTGTTGTCCTCATCTTTGTTGCCATATTCATCACAACGTTTCGGCCGATGTACGCTCCGGCCTTCTTCAGGTTTTTGGAAATTTGAATCAAATGTAAAGAAATATGGCAACAAATATAAGGACAATAGTCCGAATCATGTAAATAGTGTACATAATACCTAATCTCAGAAATACAAACAGATACTGATAAGCAAACCTATCTACTCCTTTTAAGAGAGGAAAAAATAATAATTACTGAATAAAATTTCAGATTTCAGGCAGAGACGTCAGCATTACAGAGTTGAAGGAACTACGTACCCAATCTTAAACAAAAAATAAGGGATAAATATGTACACTTTTTCAGAAACCGTGGAGGAGTATGAAGCAATCGTTAGGCGAGCCTATCTATTCCTATTACTTTAACTGAAGAACATTTACAAGACATTTTGTATATATCTACTAACATTATGTTTCTGGCATATGATCAGCTTTTAAGCGTGGAAGACGGAACATTTCCCAGTAAAATCAACAGAGACACGCAATTTGTCATGAGTATATTTAGTAGCCCTGCTAAAATGTAAACGAAACTTTTGTCGCATTTTAGTTCAGAATATGTTAGATGTGTCCATGCATCTCTATAAATGATTTTATCAAAAAATAAAAAAAAATAAATAAACGAATGAATAAAATAAAAAACAGTGGAGGTCATCTGATAAATTTACCATGAATAATGGTAGAAGATTAGTGATTGGCATTCCACATTACATCTGTCGGGAAGAGGCAGCAGAATGGAAAATATGTAATCTTCTTTATCAGCTATTGTGATGTCAATCAAGGTTGGAAAGTGATATTTTTTTTGTTTTACATCTTGCTATTATTTTTTTTATACACGTCTTTCAACTATTTGTACTTTATGCACAAATCTTCGTGTTATTTCTTCTTTAATTGCTTTCACTTTTTTTCTGGTGATTTTGCTGTACATCATAGTGTATTCCATGACATTCGTCGCAGTTAACCAGCAAAATCTACTAAACTTACCTGTCATCTCCCTTTCATTAGGTCGAGATATTTACCTGGTATTTTCTTCTCTTTTCTGTTATATCTTCCTTCGGGATGATTTCTCTTACTGTTTTCACTATTGTCTTTTTTTTTAAAAATCATTTCACTACAAGTAAGGATGGAATACAACTAGTACGCGAAGGGTAGATTACAAAGAATGAAAGTTAAAGAGTAAACTGATTATAGGAGGGATTGAGGAAAGGACAAAGATGAACGTGATTCAAGTAGATACAAGATGGCCACTGACGTTGCACTTACATTTTTGCAGATTGTAGTAATCAGAGAAGCAATGACACGGAAGGGATTCCCATAGGTGGAAAGTGCTAAAAAGAAACTGTTGGAGTAGAAGTGGCGGTTACATTTAACTATTTCAACAGTAAAATGGTGGGACCTAAATGTCAATCTAGTCGCAGGCTTAAATTCATGCAGTCGGGGAACCAGGAAAAAAGCTCGTTAGACGAGTTCCTATGAAAATATTTTAATTGCTTTCACTTGTTTCTGATGATTTTGTTTAATATCATATATTATACTTTATTCCATGACATTATCCAGAGTTGACATGTAAAATCTACCAAACGACTTTATCTTTCATCTTTTCTTCATTAGGTCGAGACATTTTTTTCTCTTTTCTTCTATTTCTACCTTTGGGGTGATTTCTCTTAATGTTTTCGCCAATTCTACCATTAAGATATTCCACCTTCAATTCAAAACTTTCATATATATTATCTTAATATTTACAAAAATTACTTTGAGTTTCTTGAATATATTTTATATCTTTGTACTTAGTTCTTTTTTCTATAACTGAAAAGTCACCATTGTTGCATTTAGCAGCAGGTATATCTTGGAGTGCATAATTGTATTTGCAAATTATAGTTCATATTTAACTAGTCTATCTGGTTATACTTGCCCCATGATTTCTATTGATCAATGTAACTGCAATTAATAACCAACAACGCAAAAGATTTCTCTTAGATTTTCAAATTCCACAAGCATCTTGGGTATTCTTCCCATCAAGTGTTGTTTTTATTTACATTATTCGGAATATTGTCCTTATCTTTGTCGCCATATCTATTACAACGTTTCGGCCGTTGTACGCTCCGGCCTTCTTCAGGTGGTGGGAATGTCGAACTGAACCATTTCTTTCGCTCACTGGGGTAGTCTGTTCTAGTTCCACGTGCCATGTCTAATGGATGTCATGTATCAATTATCTCTTGTTAATTCCCCTCTCCAAATTCTCCACTGCCTTAACCGATTTTGAATGTGACATGTTCGTTAGTGCCAGCTTCGTGGGTTTGAGTATTCCCAACACGTCTGATCTACAAGGATTTTTACGCTAACTTCATGGATTACAGAGATGGGCAAGTTAAAGAAAAACTCCAGTGAGCGACAATTCTGTTGGCGGAAATATCTTGTTGGTGAAAAAAGTCAACGGAGAATTGTCAGACTTGTTCACGCTGATTTAAAAGGTCAAATATACACGCTTTACAACGGGGGTATGGTAGGATAAGGAAAAACCGGAAATGTTTAAAATTCTAACGTGTTTCGCTTTTACTGAAGCTTCATTAGAGAATGCAACATGGAAAAGAAGAAAATGAAGATTCTACTATTTTTAATTGTTCTGTTTGCTTTCAAAACAGACCTCACATGAATCTGTCCTGTAAGACAACGTCTGTGTGTATAATTCATATGTGCACGTTTATCATTATTCTAGCTTGTCTATGTGGTATTCGCATAATAATGTATATTTGTTGTGTGTGTATTTGTGTGTGTGTGCAAGAACATTCTGCCATTTTTAAATTTTGTGTTGTTTGTCTTTCAGTGGTTACGCAGACATGAAGTGCATCTGCCTCGTCAAGTACTATCCGTGTGTATAATTAATTTACGAATGTGTATTACAATCTCTGCTAGCAGCATGGCCCGGCGTTGCCCGTGCTTGATTCAAAAATCGTACAACCCATACAGCATTTGCTATCATTTGACTTAAAATATTTTTGCCCTTCCTCGTCTTTAAAGGAGTTCCTTTTGCCGTGCTTATATTGCTACATGCCTTACGTTTGCCTAAAGAATTAAAAATTTTCCCCACTTGTGAGGAATGCAGCTATCGATTTTTTTTGCATGCTAGTTAACATTCTTGTCAGTCAGCTGTTGGCTCTCATTCTGGCCAATAGAATCTTCCTGCCTATTCGTGGCAGCCAGCTATAAGCTCTCACTCTGGCCAGTACAAAATGGCCGCAAACTACATGAAAACTGCCGTAGAAGCATGAAAAAATCGATTATTTCCTCTATCGATGGGAGTTGAGAAATGCAAAGTCGGTCTTGTCCTTCCCACTAACTTGGAGCATGTGCAGGTAAATTTTGGTGCAAATCCGTCGAAAATTGCGGCCGTACATTTGTTACACACACACACACACACACACACACACACACACACACACACACACCCTGCCTTTTATAGATAGAGATTTTGTTTATGTAGGATTTGGATGATAATGTATATTCTTATGTTTGTATATTCGTCTGTGCGTTTGTGTCTATGTGTGTCTAGCATGCATTTTTATCCATGTTTGATGTTTGTCCGCATGGGGAATTTTAGTGTGCAGGGGAAAGTATCTAAGCTGTGCCAGTTATAGTAGCATGTACTTTTAGTCTAGATTCTTTCCATATGGATTGTATAAAAGTTGGTGCAATAACAAAGTGTGTTGGACGTGTGATTGCAGATCGCAAATATTTATCAGGACTCCAGCGAAGTATTTCCCGCATAAAGAAACACGGGTGTATTTAGTAAATCGAAACTAAATTAACTAAATGAAAGCGAAGGTATACAAAAAAAAAGCACCATTGAACGCGAAACACTCGAACTTTGAAGAAATCAGAGGATTTCTTTCACGTTGACTGTCACATTCCGAACATTAGATAGGGAAAATGCTATGTTTCTCATTTTAAATATTTTATTCATTTGTAAAAATTAAAAGAACAGATTTCACAACCGCACACAAAAGTTTTATATGAGCTGTGACCCTTCGGGACGCGTGTTATCATAGCTGTCCACAATGTTCTGTCCTTTTTAGCATTAAGTAAGTATTGCCTTTTTGATATCCCTACTAATCCATTTACATAAGCTCGTTAAGTAAGCTATTCGCTGATTTCCTCTGTCTCTTCTGACTTCAATAGGTCCCATTAGTGTTAACATCCTGTTGTATCTCGTGTTTTCGAGATAACAGGGAAAATAAATAATGAAGAAAAACTCTTAGGTAACTAATGAAATAGAAGGTTTAGTACACGAAGGTTTAGCAGTCGACCTAATGCAAACTCGGTAATTACCTGAGCTCCCCACAGAGCGGGATGTGGTACAAGGCCGGTTTAACGTAGGTTTTTTTCCGAGCTCGTAGGCAAAAATTCCCGGTAGAGCCCGAAATAACGGAGTCAGGTTTTTCTACATGCCCAAACGAGACCCTGCCCTTCGGCATAGCCTCGCCTGGGTTTCTCTCTACCCGAATGCGGAGAGTTCAACAAGCACTAAGTGCTTAGCGCGCGGCTAAGACCTAATACTAACTCTGTTCAACTCGGTTTCACTTCGCTCATTTACAGAAAACAGGTGATTTCATTTATTTATGTCCTATATGGCACTTCACAAAGCGCTCTTTCCTCATCATGTGCTCTAAAAAGCTTATTCTAGCTTGTTCTAAGTATATGTGTATTGTTGTTTCTATTTTCAGTAAAACCTCCTCGTTACTCACATGTTCAGTCTATGGTAATTTCTGCTTCATTACGTAGAATCTCATTTTTGTTGACTTACGTCTACTCTTCTACTGTGAGTTGAGTGTGCCTCATTCGCTGCCAGAAAAGAGGACTGCAATTACATACTAGTTTGATACACCTTTCTTTGTTTCTAAGGAAATTGTCACATTCCTTTGTACTTGCAATACGTCTTACAAAAGAAATTTAGAGAAATTCCAGTCGAATACATTACATTCCCTTACGTGCTAATACCCTTGGGAAAGGTATGAATCTTCTTCTCCACCCTCGCAGCTATGGTTAAATAGCAGGAAAGACAGGGATCTATAGCTTTGGATGGAAACTTGTCTACTGTAGAAAGAAATGGCAGCCTACTTTGGGAAAAAAAGATCTGGCTCGTCAGTCATGTATCGAAAAATACATGATCGCCTAATCGTGTATCACGCATTGCACATAACTGAATGATTAGAGAAATCTAATGCCTTTGGAGGGTGTGTGTGTCCAATCGTTTCTTTAAGAAGCAGGTTGTTTCGTTGAAAGAGAATCAGATATATTTTTCATTGTCTGGAATAAAATAGCAACCACATAACAAATTCTATATTTACATACCTTGACGTTATTTTGAATGCGTTCTTATCCAGTTCCAAAGTCAAAAAGCTAGAAACATTTCTGTGCCGGTTTGCCAACTTTGTTCACAATTTGTTTATAGATCTCTTTAGCACAGGCAAACGTTGCGAAATGCTGATTGTAGATAACACGGAAACTCAAGCTCACGTAAAAGCCTAATAAAACTTAATCATACAGAGCGATATTTTCCTGTTACCGGCTGTCTATATTCAAGGCAATCTCGATTAAACAGAATTAAGGTCACCGGAAATTGGCTGGCTTGTCGGCATGGGAACAGCTGGGTAATGATAAGACGAAATTCAATGCCTGTAGAAATGAAGAATTGCCACGTTATAATTCTATGATCAATCAATCAGACAGTGCATAAATTCCCTTCTGAGCGCATTTATATATATATATATATGAAGATAGAGTGAGTATGAAACAGCGACACCAGTGGGTACTGAACGAACCAATTGCATAAATGGAAAACCGAATATATATATATATATATATATATATATATATATATATATATATATATATATATATATAGATAGATAGATAGATAGATAGATAGATAGATATGGGAGCTAAGTTCGAATAAATAATAAATAATAAATAAGTTCGAAATGAAAAATGCCGGGCTTTGGACTTTAATATGGCATTCGCTGATCTCGTGAATTTCATACTATCTATGTCCCTTGTTAGTATAATTTCTCTGTTTTCTTAGATATAAAGTAGATTGGTCCCAATTTCGAATCCATATTTTGGAGACAGGTGATCAGTCTTCTACTTGAAATTTGACGCAGTATAATCTTTCATCATATCCTCTCCATGTAACCGAAAGCATAGCTAATTCTTGTATAATAAATATCGACGTCACAGGGAATTAAATGGGAAAAATAGTTTAGATATCGTCAGACGAAACTCCTTTGATAGTTATGTCCGATGGTTCTTTCTTTATTCGTGACTTTAATATACACATCTTATAATCATTTTATACCAAGCAAGGCAATAAAGCCACTAAGTCGCAAGAGGTTACTGAGTGATAGGGAATATGATAAAACTATAAAGGAGAGAAGACAACAAATGAATCAGAATTAATAAGGGAGGCGATAACGATCAATATTTCATTTAAATTTGAAGATCAAAGTTGACTGAAGAAATTTGAAGGAAGTTGCACAAGTTCCAAGGGTGATAGAAAAAACTGTTAGAATAAAACTAGCAGTTGCATCTTGCCATTTCAACTGTAACAGTCATTGTGTCATGAGTATACTTTTATCTGTTAGGAAATAGTTTAGTATTCACAGCCATATTTTTTTTTTAATTATTTCACCCCAATCAAGTTAATAGAGCGATTGGTTTCGACAGATTTCAGCGAAAGGTGGGTGACTGAGACGATTCTGGTTCGTATGAACGGGGCTAGGCTAGATTTTCATTTCTAGATTCATCCAAGTCACACCAGTGTTGTTTTTTTTTTCCTGTGGAGCACTACCTTGTTAGTATAGAGTTTTGTTTGCGTACCTACTTAATGAAAGTGTCGTTCCCCGTCTGTTCTCTGCTCGGGATTGCCAACCTCCGCATTTTGTTTTTGGCTCCTTTTTTTTCATCTCGACTTGGTCAGCTATTTTCCTTCCCCATAGCCGTATTTATTTTATCCTTTCCCTTAGCGAGAGAGTCTCTTGATTTTGACTAAAAACAGAATACAGCGTCCACTCTTAAATCCTTCGAGGGTTTGGCGGGTCCAACTAACATCAGTTACATTTTATTTGTTTTATGATATTTTTAGTTTGTTTTTTTTCGGCTCATCCCCACTCATCGTGTATTTTATATATAGATTTTTAAGCTCATTAAACTTTTATGTCATGGGGATGCGTTTTTGTAGGTCCCCTGGGAGTATTGCGGTATTATGGTATATGGTGGATTGAATGATGATGGAAGAGTTCTTATGGTGGATATGCAATTTGGAACGAGTGAATGGTTCGTGAATCGGATTATCCAGGTATAAGATGGTATGTAACGACCAGCCTCAGCCATTTTCCCTTTTATGACTTGAGCCAAATTTGTATTTGATTTACAATAAATCTCAACAAGTTAATAAAACAACTAAGACACAACGGGTTACTGGGTGTAATGACAAAAAGTACACAAGTACATATTTTAGAAAGCTTTATTCAATTAGGAATACAATTTTATCGTCCCAGGAAACAAAAATAGCTCTCTCAAAGAGGAGGGTAACAAAACAAGGAGAGACCACACTTTGTTATTCATAACATTGAGTGTTAGAGAATATATATATATATATATATATAAACTGCTATTAAGGAGAAAGGACAATAAAAGAACAAGAATTAAGAAGACAGACGATAACGATTGATATTGAATTTAAATTTTTGAAGATCAAAATTGGCTGAGAAGTAAAAAGCCGGAAGAGAGTTCCAAAAGTGAGAGGCACGATAGAATAAGCGGTTAACATAGAGATTATATTAAATAATAAGTGACTAAGAAACGAATGAATGTATAATCGACTGTGATCGATAAACAAACAGGATTTTGGTTTGGTTTATTTTGTTTTATGTCATATCAACATCAATGGGTTATTTAATGCCGGCAACATTTTTTTTTTATTGCTGCTAATATGTTTGTTTTGTCAAAAGTCTGTTTCTGGTAATATTTTTCCTTCAAAATTGTATTGCTGGTAATAATTCTTTCAAAAAAGTATTGCTGGTAATAGTTAACTATTTGCCCATAGCTGGGACCCTAACAGGTGCTACTACCCCGGGTCAGGGTAGACCTGGGAACACCAGCAATTAAGAGGTGGCTCCACACTCCTCAAAACCTCCTGTCAGAGGGCCTGCTGCTGGATGTAGTTTATCGTCTTACCCAGGACGAATAAACAAACAGGAATCCGCTGAAATGTACTTTAGCTTTTTATACTTTCGTGATTTTCCTGTTTAATAATCTAGATGCGTGAAGATTGTGTCCATGTCTTTTTGAACTGTGCGACTCAATTCGATAATTAAATAGAAGAAAGAATATCCACAAGAGAAAATAAAAGAAAGGAAAACATCTGTTGGCTCGTGACTGGAACTTTTCCTTTTCATTGAGTAAAATAAATTGGAAAATAACGATACACAGCAAGGATAGTATTTCTCGATATATTTTCGATATGTTATATTTCAGGCGTGGCAAATAGCCGGCTCGCAAGTCACATACGGCTCTTTGACTTTTAATATGCGGCTCGGGCAAATGTGTGGGCTGAGCATCTTTTTTTCATCACAGTTAATATAAAAGGTAAAAAAAAAAAATAAACTTTATAATCAAATACTGGGTATAGATTGATATTTCATTGGATTAAAACGTAAGTTTAATGTTCATGGTTAGTAAAAAATATTTAAGAATTTAAGCCTTAATTTGAATGCTAGACTTGAGAGAGGCATTGTTCTTTCTTTCGTGATGAGGGAAGAAATGGTCGGAGAGAGAGAGAGATTAAAGAAATTACTCGCCAGCAGAGAATTGTTAGAAGACTGAGATTAAGGATAAAGGGATTAAGGGGACTGCACTCACGTAATGTACATATATAATTTTGTGTTACTGAAATGCAAATTAGCACATTTTTCTTGTAATTCATTATCGTATATTAAATGCACTCAATATAGTTATAACATCATCAGTCATGATTTTGAAAACATTTCGTGCATATATATATATATATATATATATATATATATATATATATATATATATATATATATATATATTAATTGATTCATCGAGTCTGATAGAAACCTCAGGAAGCACTGGACAAATATATATATATATATATATATATATGAAGAAATATAGTCTTAGTCTCAGAGATAGAGCGAGTGTAAATATAAAAGTGAACATAGAAATCAACACTTAAAGACGACAGTCTGTTTTATACTATACAACTGTGGCCTGACGATTGCACCTAGCATGAAACAGACTGTCGTCTCTAAGTGTTGACTTCTATGTTAACTTATATATATATATATATATATATATATATATATATATATATATATATATATGTGTGTGTACATGTGTGTATGTATGTATGTACTTTGTGATTACTGAAACCAATACAAATTAATAGTTTGAAAACTGCATACAGGAATAAATATTATTGCATACATGCATTTCTTAATATTTATATAAACATTTTGTAAAAAGTATGTATGCAAGGAAAACGTCTGTGTGCAATTTATTCATGTCTTGCAGCTCTCATACATCTGAACTTTATCGTTTGTCACTTTTACATTAAGTAGGTTTGCTCATCCCTGTATATTTCAATGTTGAAACTATTTTACGTCTGATATATCTGCATGTTTTCCTATTTCGCTATTTTTCTGTGTTCGAACCTAGCGATAAAAAGGAACATCGATCAATGTTTTCAAGTAATGTAGATTTGCGTTCGTATCTTAAACGATTTTGCGTTGATTAAACAGAATAATATTAGTATAATATGTACATTCTTCAGATATATGGACCAAAAGATTCGTAGTATAATGAGGAATAATATATTTAAGAACTACATATTAACTTTTTCCGGATATATTCGAGATGATATTGTACAAACAATGGATGCATAATGAAGTATATAAATAAAAAGACAAACACCTCTCACGTCCCGAGTCCTGTTTTTTTTACTGTAACCATAACAACAGTATTGTGTCTAGGGCAAGGTATACTGAAGGAGCCATTCCTCTTCAGGTTAGTTTGGAATTCAGTTTTCCTCATATTAGAGGGTTTTCATCACAAAGATAACAGAGCCCATCATGTCCTTCTATTTAACCCACAACTGGGGCGAGATTGATTCAGGCCATTTACAAGGGCATTAGGGCGACGTGACCGAAACAGAATCAGGCGGGAATTGAACTCGCCTCGAAGATTTCACTTTCTCCGCCGATGTTCTTTATACCATCTACGCCTAGGATGATGTAATCTACATACATCTTTTTAATTAAATCACACCGGCTAAAACGTTGATCAAACGTTAAATGTAAGTTACATTTAGCTGCTATTAATCACAAAATGTTACTGTGCATTACATACGATAAATGATAAATTCATGTTTCTTGATTGCTGTATAGTTTTATATAGAGCAGTTAGCCATTCTAGTCATGTCGAGGCAGAAATCAAAATGCTCGATAATCCCTTGTTTTTTTTTTTGTCTCCTTCAATATTTGCTTTGCAAACTGTCCTCAGTGTTTCGCTTTCTTTGTGATGACTGCCGCATTCATTCTTAAGCTCTTAGGATAGACATTCATATTCATCTATTTCCCCAGGGTTCTGGCATTTAACTCCGTCTAATGTTTGCTGAGAATTCATTTTTTTTTCTCCTTCCGGTTTTCCAGCTGGGTTAAGCTGATTCGTCTGAAACATAAAATCCTGAAGAATTTTCTTTCAAAGAAAATTTTTATTATTTACCATTTTTTAAAAATTTCTTCAATATCAAGACATTTGCATTCTTCTCAGTAGTTTTGAAAACTATTATATAGCTTCTATATTATCGGTGAGTAGCTATGATTTCTTCAGAAAATTGACGGAGTCATGTCATTTTTAGATCTTCCAGGTTTCTGAAGTCAGATTTATTCTTCTTGTTGTAAACGGTCTAGAAGAAGTAAAATTCTGACCATAAAACACGAGAAAGTAGAGACTGACTCAGTGGGGGGATCAAGTAAATCTCTACTTCCTCATGGTTTCTGAAGTAAGACTTTTTCTTCTTCTAGTAAACAGACTAGAAGAATAAAATATGACTTCAGAAACCACGAGAAAGTACTAACTGACTCAGTGGGAGGGGGCAAGTAAATGTCTACTTCCTCATGTTTTCTGAAGTCAGACTTTCTCATCTCCTAGACTGTTTACTATCCAAGGCTCTGAACACTAGCCTGTTATAGCTGAAAGATGAAGACATGGTTGTATGACTTCTGATTGGTATTTGTGAGAAAGTAAACGCAGTAGACGAGGCCGAAATTTCATCTTGCCCATTTCACTTCCAGTTCTATAAAACAGCTATGCTACCCACATATCTCTTCTCAGTAATCCTTAAAGGTCAGATTTCAAAGACAAATTAAGAATTGAACAATTCATCTTGCTTATGTCGTTACGTTTGAACTAGTAGAATCATAGTGGTTGATATATTCACAATGTTTTCATATTCCTAGACAACGGCATTATTTATATTTCTGTGTATATAACATGAAAGAGGCACATGGATTATTTGACGTTGCGTAATGGTTAGCAAGCTTGCTTCGGTAGATCAATTAGGACTGAGTAGTGAATTCACCTTCACTGGATGCAGCAAGCTTTTAGTCTTATGCCACATCTAAACTACACACAGTAAATCACTGAGGGCAATTCCACGTGGTTTAATGATTAGCAAGATTGTGTCGCTAGATAATAATGACTAAAAGTCGGTTCGGTCCTCACTGGGTGCCCTACAGTTTCGGCATTGTGCCACATGTGCACCTTCTAGTTGGAATGGCTAATAATTACATTTCTTACGATAGAAATTAATCTTGTCTTTTCTTTTTAAATAATACGAGGACTTTTGGAATAGTGCGATGAAAAAAAATCTATTTATATGCTATTTTGAAGTACATCAATTTACAACTTTTAAACAATTATTGCTGAACTGAGATCAATTACTGGACACGAAAATTCATTTACTATTCAAATATGTTTTCTTTCTCCGACTTTTCGTTTTTTTTTTTTCAATCGTTGTCTTCTTCCTCAATTCGTCTATTCCTACTTTTTCTTTTTTCTCACTTTCTTTGTTCTTGACTCTTTTTCTTCTCTCTCATTCGGAAGCACAGATACTCATATAAGTACACGCATATATATATATATATATATATATATATATATATATATATATATATATATATATATATATATGTGTGTGTGTGTGTGTGTGTATTTGAGAAGATGTATTGTAGCTATTTACATTATTTCAATTGTTCGGACTGTTGTCCTCATCTCTATTGTCAGATCCACGACGTTCGGCCGTTGTAGAGTTCGGTTCGAAATTCCAACACATATCACCTGAATAAGTCCGTACTGTACAACGGCCAACAACAGCCGAAACAATGTAAATAGTTCTTATATATATATATATATATATATATATATATATATATATATTCATCTGTAGTAGAAATCTGAGTGCCGTGAACAACACAATCGTTAGTTTTCAACTAACAGTGACAATTACGTTGTGTATGAAACACAGAGTTCTACTATAAGTGAGGAAAATGTATATTTATTATTAATATAAATAATAGCTCTCTTATTATACATCGAATACTATTTCATTAACACCAGACGTGTGTGTGTGTGTGTTTGTTGGGGGTGTTTGTGTGTGTGTGTGCGTGAAATCATTACATCTTATTACGATGCAAAAATTTTATGCCACTTTAAATTATTGTACATTTCCATTTCAAATAATTGCATCGCGTTTTCTATGGATGTCTCTATCGGAGATAGTCATATGTAATTATCATAATTTGCCGTAGAGTTTCTGAAAGATGCACTAAGTTCCACAATTTTTTTTTTATATTTCCCTTGCTGTTGAGAAAATCTGCAAATATTGTATCTAGACAAAATTTTCGTATTAAATCATTGCAAAAATGCGTGCCCCATTAGAAAATTAAAAACACAATTTTACATAGTCGCAAAAATCATTTATTCGTTCAGTACATACCTTCGATTGTTTTAACTACTGTATATCATCGTTCTATATGCTTGTTGATGAAATTTTCATAGTAACTTCGTGTTTCCTATTTGAAGGATTTGTTGAGGTAGTTTTGGCCAGACTGTACACAGATTTTGCCATTCAAATTGTTCTTTAGAAATCAGAACAAATGAAAGTCCGTAATCAGGGGAATATGTTGGGTGCTGGAAGTTTTCCCATTCCAATTCGTTAAGTTTCATCAAAGTCCCTTATCAACGGGCGGTCTTGCGTTGTCACGGTGAGAAATGACACCTTCTGGATTTGCCAAAATCGGCCGTTTTTCTCGAACCCAAATCTCTTCAAGTAGCAAAAGGCAGTTGAAATATCGATTTTCAAACTCTCAGCGATCTTCGGTTTATTCTGCATGATGGCAAGCAGAGTGTCTTAATCGAATCGATGTCATTAGTTTACACATAGCGTGGTTGATAGTTTAGGTTAAAATCACAATAACGAAATCTGCCAAACCATTTTTTAACCATCCCAAAATCTGGGAGACGAAACAAATAAACCTAATGAATGTCTTTTTGTTTTGACCATCCCTAAATCTGGGAGATAACTAAATAAACTTACTGAATGTTTTTTTTTTTTTTTTTTTTGCAACTTTCCATTCTCCATCTTTAAGCCATTCCTTTGTGGACAATACATCAACCATCAACAAAATTTTACTCGAAGCTGAACGATGAAAAGTTTCATTCTACAACACACCAGAAATCGACATCAAAAGAAACGCTAGTGTCACGTTGCAGTCATTTTATAGTAACGATGAAAATTCGGCGGGAACTTTTGAAATGATCTCATAAAGAAAAGGGAATTTCCCACATTCAGTTTATTGATTATTTGTAAGTATCTTGAAATTTGCTCCGTTTGTAAATTAATAAATAAAATAATGCGGAAATAGTGAATTTTAAATTGCGTTATTTCCGAAATCTTCATAAAATTTCCAAGTAACAGAAGTGTTTCAGATCGAGCAAATTGTGCTCGACCCCGACAGCTTCAGCATAGGATCGAACTAAAATTGATCAGTAGATCAAAGGAAAAAAGCCCCTGTAAATCAAGTGATACATGAAGGCGATTTGACAAAATTTGGTTTTCGTAGATCACACTTAATGCATATTTTGATAAGATGGATGGAATTGTTGCAACCTGCATCAAACAAAATCATTTAATGGCAAAATGAAGTAGATCAAAAATGAATAGGATACAAATACTTGCAATATAATCACATTCAACGTTGAAATAGGATGTAATTGCAAGTAAAAATTTGTAAGGCCAACAGGAAGTTCCAAACGAAACTCGCTACACGAGGGAAACGGAAACTAAGTGGTAAGATACATCAGCATCAGGGACACGTAAACATGTTTTCTAGAATACTGGTTTAAAGTGTGAATATTGAACAAATTTGGTAACTTGATTATTGGCAAATAGAGCAAGTAATTTTCATAAGTATGTTGATAACGATGAGAATATAGACAAGTGAAATCTTAGAAACTACCAGACAAAAATAATGCATATGTATAGAAATTTGAATTTAGTGTATTGTGCAGCAGATCATTATTCAAGCATATATTGACAAATATAACAGACAATGAATGTCTATTGTGTTTGATCATGAGCCGTTCTAATATTTGTATAGTGGCTATAATTTCAGGAAAAGACAAAGATAAAAACTGTCCATCATCTTGATACTTTTTATTATGCTATTCCTCGATGTAAGCTCTCAACTTATGCTATTCTTCGATATAAGCTTTCGACTTATTATGCTATTCCTCGATAGAAGCTTTCAACTTATTATGCTATTCCTCGATATAAGCTTTCAAGTTATTATGCTATTCATTGATATAATATTTCGACTTATTATGCTATTCCTCGATATAAGCTTATGACTTTTTATACTATTCCTCAATAGATGCTTATGAGATGCTATATGAGGATATAACCTTTCCAGGTATTATGCTATTTCTCGATATAAGCTTACTACTTATTATGCTATTTCTCAGTATAAGCTTACAAATTATTATGCTATTCTTCGATGTAAGATTTCAACATATGTTATTCCTCGATATAAGCTTAGAACTTACGCTATTCCTTGATATAAGCTTTCAACTTATTATGCTATTCCTTGATATAAGCTTTCAACTTATTATGCTATTACTTGATATAAGCTTTCAACTTATCATATTCCTTGATATAAACTTTCGACTTATTATGATATTCCTCGATATAAGCTTTCGAGCCAACATCAAAATGGTTATATGTACATTTCAACAAATATATTCACTATCAAAGATTTTATCCTGTTATTTTTATTATATAGAATTTCCTCTGAAAAGATAACAGTCGCGTGATAGCAGACGCAGGTCGTAAATTCATGATACAGTTCTATATAGTTATAAGGTATGCTATATTTATGCTTCCATAGAAAGGAATAGAGCGTAAGTAAATATAACATTGAACAATGAGGTGAAGCCCAAGCGGTAACACACTGATTGCTGCTTAAAAGCAATCTTTATAGCCTGAAGGTTGCGTTTGAGAAGACTGTCGCCGCTGGGTGTTTACATCAATGTCCACTTGTGTGTGTGTGTAAATTTCCAAGAGGATAGAATCCAGGTAAAGCTCAATGTTCAGGACAGAGCAAGAATATAATATAAAAGGGTCAATCACTAATAGTCCACTGTTATAATTTATTACATTGGGGTCGTAATCAGGATCCAATTCATCAGATCTACAAATTGAAAAAAATTGAAACAAAAATGATTTCTCCGATTTCTTTTCGGAGTTTCATGGACATTGCAATCTTCAGGTATTGAGTCTAAACTATATACCTGTAGATTGCATTGTGTATGAAACTTTAAATCATGCTATCAGCAAGGAAAAAATATGTTTATTAATATATAATTCATAGCTCTGTTATCTTTCATCGATCACTATTTTATTAACACCAGCATTCAATGTACGATATATATATATATATATATATATATATATATATATATATATATATATATATATATATATATATTAAGAAATGGACAAAGTCCGACATTTTTTTTGCCATGAGCAGTTATGAATGTACGAGATTCATGGAAGATTGAATTTTATAAGCAGTAAATTCGACCATGCCACGCTTCTTTGTGGTCGAATCAGTTAGACACGCCTCGCTAAATAGCGGTTGCGTATAGGATGCAGGTTCGAATCCTGTCAAAGGATGAATATTTTGTATGAAAATTTCTCGGACATTCAGGCCAGTAAGTGTTATTTAATACTGTTTATTATAAACAGAGCATTTACTTAAATACTTGTATCTATAAAAAGAACGTTAAAAATATATATATATGTGTAATTATTTATTCAAAAATTATAACATAAATATGCAGAAATATAGTTTTAATGTGTCTATATTTATGGGATAAATGCTCAATATTAGAGATAGAGCGCATGTAAATCTTACTTATTATAAAACGCAGTGTGAGTGTGTGTGTGTGTACGTTGATATATTGGATCGGATTTCCTACATTTTTCAACCGATTTCAGCAAAACTTCACAGGACTACGTAAAATTACCTTGAGGCGGTTCTAACAGCGCCAAAAATTGGAAAAACACAATTGTTTTTGCACGAAATCAATTTGAAAACACGATTAAGAGGCATAACGAGAATGAAAGGGGGACAACTCATATCGAGTTATACTGATTATAAAACCCAGGTTGTGTGTGTGTGTTTTCGTTTATATATGGGATCGGATTTCCTACATTTTTCAACCGATTTCAACAAAACTTCACTGTTTTTTTTGGCAGGTAGTGTTTCTTATTGTCTTGCAAAATTTTTTCTTTATTTTTACATTCAGAATGCTTTAAAAATTCCATTTACAAGGCAATTGTTTATAATAAAATTGAAAAATTCTATTCAATCGGTAGACTCATAACAATTGAAAACAATGTTTTTGTTTGAGTTTGGGTTGGACCAATTCGTAAAAAAAAAAAAAAACTTATGTGAGGTCATTCATGTCTGTCAACCTTAAACAATAATCTTTGTCAATTTTATTTTTCTTGTCTTTATGATGGTCGATACTTGATCTATCTCTTACAGTTACATTCCCGGGCAACGCCGGTCTCTACTGCTAGTATAAATATAAAAGTGAACTTGAAAAGAACAAATATAAAAGAGGCCATGGGAAATGGAGGAGGTGGTAAGCGCTAAGAAGAGATAAATCTGGACATAGAATTTCGTTAGAATATAAAAAACTTTGAACTTTAACCTTCTCCTAGGTTGGTTAGGTCGATGCTTCAAGTTAAAATAGTTTTTGGTCATGTAACACTGCATAATAAATAAATAAATATTTACGGCTCTACTTTTTGTATTGAGCACTGTTTTTAAATTAATGTTTTGAACGCTGAGATCTTACTGTTCGTTCTTCTACAATTTGATATATATATATATATATATATATATATATATATATATATATATATATATATATATATATATATATATATATAGGCAAATGGCCTCCTAATTTTACTGTTTAACTACCTAGATACACCCATCAGTTCTATTATAATAGTTTATTTTCTCGCACTTCACGTCTGTGGATAACGTTGAAATCCCATTCACGTTACATCACCAAAGTAAAGCAAACTTCGAGTCTGGTACATAAAAAGATGGATGACAGCTGTAAGATTGATTGTGCGTGTGTAATGAAGAATGCTACGGAATTGTTAATCAGAGATTACATGCAAATACTCTTGAGAAAGTTATACATTTCCCAAACTATCGGTTAATTAGTGAATCTATTAGACAATTATTATCTCCTCATAAATTCTAAAAAATATTCTCTGGCTTGAAATAACATCGAAACGCTTGAAAAGCCGTAGAAAATGGATCTATCAATTAATCAATCGTATGTAGAAATCCCTTTCGATATAAATCTTCCATGTCAACTACAATCTTTAAATTCAAATGCCACGCCAATCGCCATCTTCTATCTTCCCAAATCCTTTACTGTCCTTTTCCTGAACATTTCCTCACTATTTTTTTTATGTTCGCACACGGCGTAATGCGCATACCTAGTGTTATTAACTCCTTGATTAGGGGCTAAACAATTATATATATATATATATATATATATATATATATATATATATATATATATATATATATATATATATATATATATATATATCACTGAATAATATAATCAAGTTATGTCTATTTATTTTATACGATTCTTTCCGGTTCTCTAATCAGTTTCTTTTTGCCAAGATGAATTCATCAAGGAATGCGCCGGAGGTTTTTTCTAACCCAAGTATTTTTGATCGTTTCGAAGATAATCTTCAGGTTAAATTACAAGCAGAATCTATTGTCGAAAATAATAACAATGACTTCAAATACTCGAGGCCCTCTTTATCAAAATAAACAAATCAACACTCTAAAAAATGTATAATGAATTTTTCAGAAGCGCATATAACAAATATCGCATTTTGCATTTCTATCATTTTTCGGTCAGCTTCTTTCTACTGAAACGCTTGTTCTGAAAATAATTCAATAAATGGAGAAGATAAAACGAGCATTTTAAAATAACCATAACAGAACGCGTTCGCGTGTGTTTGTTATATCATCAGTAAAATGGAATGCAAATTTTATCGCAGTTACAATAATGATGTCTTTCTAATTCATCACTGAAGGTGATCTTGGAAAAAATCGAAAGTACTTTGGAAAGACAACATCAGTACCGTCATTAATATCGAGAAACTAATTAGTGAACCTGAAATATGTATATTATAGATATTATTGGAAATGTCTGTATTATTCAATGAAATTATATATATATATATGTATATATATATATATATATATATATATATATATATATATATATATATATATATATATATATATATATATATATATATCAAGTATGTGGTGCAGTTCAATTTACATTACATGAATCTTTCATACAAAAAACAGATATTGAAGTTAATGAATATGTATTCTGGCCATTTATATCTTCAATATCTGTTTTTTTGTATGAATGATTCATGTAATATATATATATATATATATATATATATATATATATATATATATATATATTGAATTGTAAATATATTGAAAATGTCTATATTATTCAATGATATATATATATATATATATATATATATATATATATATAATTATTTATCTTAAAAAAATTATAACATAAATATGTTATAAAATCACTACAAAAATAGCCATTTTGTTTCAACACCCTCGGTGTCTTATCAAGTGACGACGTTGAATGTAAAATAAATGGTTTTAAAAGTTTCAAATTAATTAACAATCCTTCGCAAGGGGAAAACGTTGTTACAAAGGCTAGATGGACCAATCAAAACACAAGTATAGGAAAATTCAAAAAGCTTGACAACGAAGTCATGTTATAATATCTATTCAGATGTTTAAAATATGGGTAGTATTAAAAAAGAATTTATTCCAACCAATAATTACTAAATTATATGATAAAATTTAATATTTAAATTTAAAACTGCTTATTACAAAATCAAAATTTAAAATTTAACCGCTATTAAGTTTACAACTATAAAATTACTGAGGAGAAAAGAAGAAATATATATGTTATTCAATTTATTTCTTCATTGAAGTTATTTTAGCTAATTTAATATCCGGTCCTTAGACAATGTATACATTTTAATTCTAAGAGTGTGTGAATGGGGTCCTAAAGTCACGAGTAAAACAAACGCAATCAGATTCTAATATATAAGCACCAAGACATATTTCTATATGTATATATACACACACAAAAAGAGACGAGACAGAGAACATCTTCACGGTCTGCCATGAAAAAAAAAAGGTGGAAGTGGGGGAAGGGAAACCAACACGAACGTACATATATACACAATTAAAAGTGAATGGACTTTCCATACACATAGATACCTATAAATACCTGCTCTACTTTGTATTGAGCACTGTTTTAAGAATAGTAATTGTTGGTTATTGGAATTCATTCCATATACACCAATCATATACTTGGATATATTTACTTGGATATATATATATATATATATATATATATATATATATATATATATATAGATAGATAGATAGATAGATAGATAGATAGATAGATGCATGCCTGGTAGAGTAATGTATTATGGCTTGGATTAAGGAATAGATGAACAGAATTCGAATTGCAGTCTAATTTATTACATTCCCTTACGTGCTAGTAACCATGGGAAAAATATGAATCCATTTCTTCTCCACGCCCCAGCTATATTTAAGTAGCAAGACAGACTGGGTTCTTTAGCCTTGGGTGGCAATCGATCTAGGAGAAAGACAACTCTGAATTGAAAATTTACGGACGGTCGTTTAGAACCTTGTGGCATACTCTGCATCAATTCTCAGTATTCAGCTCTTTATATGTATTGAGATTCATAAGTTTGTGTTGTGGCCTGTATATATTTACACATGCGCATCTCTCTCTCTCTCTCTCTCTCTCTCTCTCTCTATATATATATATATATATATATATATATATTCTTTTCCACTCTATTTTTCCTTTATTTTTCTTAGCACCCTCTATTTTTAACAATAGATTTCCAAATTTTTATCCAAATACTTTACCATTTTAATTGTCCCTTCTCTTTTTCTTTTCATTTTATTTCATTTAATTATATTTGATTCCTATATATCCCTTTGTTCCTCCTCACCTTTGGTTTCGTCAGATGTTAATCTAACTGCAGCCCGTCTTTTTTTTAATTGGCAATGTATTAGGTTGTTGCAAAAAAATGTCGTTTTTTTACGTTCAACTTCAAAAGAAAAACGACTTTATTCTTGCACCAACCTAATATTATTACAGCCCATTGTTCTGAAATAGACAACTTGGTCGAACAATTTTCGGCTACACTGTCTACACGCGAGACGTCTTCCCCACTCTGCAAACTATAACCTCTTCTCCTGTGTTTAAAATCTCACTCCACCACTCCCCCTGCTACTAATAATAGACCGGCCTAACATTTTTGCACCAATCAAAATTTTAAATTTAAGTCTATTTTCATAACTTTCGCACAGTGAGAAATCCGAGATCTGGTTTTTGTTAATAATATGATCTCCACCAGAAAATAAACCGCCCACAAAAAAACATCTGTTGGTGAGTAGTAATTCCAATTTCTCTGTTTATTTCTCGCTACGTTAATGAAAGGACACAGGTGTGACCGAAAATCTCGGACTTAAACCTTTCATTTCGTGCTTTATTTCTGTCTATGTTTAATAAGTAATATTTCATAAATGTTTTTCGTACTGATTATATTGGTACTCTTTCGTTTGTCCATGTTTTATTAACTAACCTATCTATTTTACACACACTCACATACACACAGAAGCAAACACAAACACACACACATATATATATATATATATATGTTACTCTTTTCAGCACATACTACGTTATTTACAAATGTGTTTATTTATTACAGGCAGACCTGTATACACTAAAAATAAAGATAATTGAGATAGAATATTTTTAGGCACGAGAGAAACTTAATTCGTTGAACTGAATTCGTCTATTTTATCTTTTCGCTTTTTGACAAAACACATTTCATTGTTTGCAGGTGCAAATGCATTAGCGTTCGACTTCCTTTGTCTCTTGTACTAAAGTTCAGAATTTTACTTAGCGATTTGTGCTTTTTGTTTTATCTGCATCTAGCAAGATTACCGTTCTGCTCCTTGCAATCAACAAGAGAAAACTAATAAATTGCAGGTGGATAAATATGATCTGAGTTGCATTATTTATTCATCCAAGACGTGTGAATGAATAGAGTTTCAAATAATAGTTGTTGTTCTTACTAATTCCTCCATAAATAGAAACACACCCTTGTGTGTATTCAAATATTAAATGAAAAGGTAATTTAACCTGTTATATCACAAAACTAGGTGATTTCTCCCTCATCCAGTTGTAGAAACTAACTCAGCTTGTTAAACAATTTGTGGCCCAATAAGTAAGTAAGTAGTGTAGCTGTGGAAGCTATGGGATTCGGAAAGTATTTAACACTTTTGGGCACAGAATGATTGTTGGGACCAGAAAAATGGAACGCGCTAATTCTTGGTTGATAAATGTTCTATATCTTTCTTAAAAGATTACAGGCCAATTATGTTAGAAATATTTAAATTCCGAAAAGACAACAGCGTCATGTGAAAAATAAGTGATGAAGCTCTGTTATATCAAATCTCTTAGAGGAGAATGAATGTTTTCTAATTTTCTCGTGAATTAAGAAGTGACTTAAGGCAATCAATGCGGAGAATAGTGTGGACAGAATACCGTGTGAGTAAAGAGAATGTTTTAAAGAGAATAAGTCCTGTTAACATCCAGGAAGAGACAGTTTAAATTTGGGAGACACATAATGAGGAATGAATGTGTTGATGAGATAACACAGCAATATCAAGTGAAGTAGACGAAAACAGCGAGCACGCTGCTTCTATAGTTTGAGTGAATAGATAGCAGAACGTGGTCCATATAAACAGAAAATAGCAAAAGTAACAAAAAGTCAGAAGAAGAGCCAGAATTTTTAATGAGAGCTGTAATTGTTCACGTCCTGACGTCCTAATGTTTCTGACAATGAAAATATTCTGAACTAATATGGTCATGATAATATTAATATTAGCAATATATAAAAATATACAGCTTTCATTGGCCGAGTAGCCACTGCTACCGTAGGTTGAAATGTATAAATTCTTTCTATTAGATTGTTTTAGGAAAATAGATTTATCATATAACCGTTATTGCTTTTTCTACTGTATCGGTAGATCCTTTCTACTTCTAGTGGAACATCACCATATTCATTATGTCATTATTTTTGTCTTAGAGTTACAGTTGTTATCCATTTTACTTATTGCCCGCTATGCAAAATACTCACAGGGTTTCTGTTATTCGGCAAAGTTGTTTGTGATTCTATAACGCCAGTCCAAACGATTTAATCGACTTGGATATGACAATAAACTACATCTGCGTTCCTGGTATGACGATAAGTTACATCCGCGCCCTAAGTAAGACGATAAACTACGTCCAACGGTAAGGCCTCTGATTAGGAGGTTTTGAGGAGGGTGGAACCACCTCTTAATAGCTGGTGTTTCCAGGTCCAACCTGGCCCGGGGTGGTAGCACCTGTTAGGGTCCCAGCTATAGGCAAATAGTTCAAATAATTAACCCTGAAACTGAAGTAAAAAGCATTATAAAATATCACCAGCAATAAGTTTTTGAAGAAAAAACTATTACCAGCAATATGTTTTTGAAAAAAAAACAACAACAAAAAAAAAACATTGCTAGCAATACGTTTTTGAAAAAATAATATTACCGGCTATAGATTTTTGAGAAAAAAATATTAACAGAAATAGATATTTGACATGACAAAATATTACCAGGAAAAAAATTGTCGGTATTAAATGACCTACTGAGATTGATATACCTTAAAACAAAACAAACCAAACCAAACGATTTGAACTACAGTCCATTTTAAGTACGACAGATTCCATTCGCTTGAAGACCTTTTTGTTAATCATAGATCTTTGAAAGCTATTTAAATACTGCAGAATGTTTACATATTTCTCTGAACAAATTTGATGCCGTGCATGACATCAATATGAAAGAAGCTATTTAAAAACCTGACACGAGTTTTTTAAATTAAGCTTTTGTAGCAACATGCGGTATTGTGCGAAACTAACCTTGGTACAGTTTATTTTATATGAATTTGCCTTATGTACTATCTAATCTGCAACAAGATTTTTATACTAAAATAATAAACATCTCACAGATGAAGAAAAGAACGACTGTCACAGAAATATCTTTCTACAAATGACTACAGAGAATATCATTAGAAAAACACGAAAGGAACAATGAAATATTGAGGAAAATAAGAACCACAAGTAAACTTATACTTACAACTAGAAAGTGAAAGTTGGAGTTTCTGTGAGATCTAATGAGAAAAGTTGGCTTGGAGAATTTAACACTCACAGGATAAACTGAAGACAAGTAAATCAGATGAAAGCAGCGAATAAAATATATAGAGAATTAATGTGAATGGTTTGTAGAAGAGGCAGAAAGAGGGATGCTATAAACATATGCTAAGTGTAAAACATTGCGTAGTCAACAAATGACAGGATGTTGTGAAGAGCTATGATCAACCACGTTAGGAATGGACACGGTACATTAAATTAGAATTTGAATAGTATCATTTTACTGAATTCCTCTAAACAGTGACATTTAAAAAGAAAAAAAACAAACAATATAGAGACATAAGTAAAATGTCACGAACATATAAGTTGAAGTCCATAGTGTAACAGTGTACTAAATATTAAGACTTATATCGTTATTTCGCTTTTAACAAACTGAGTACCGTTAATTTCTATCTGAATGTTTGGAATGAAGGGTTATCGCTATTTAGTTAATTATATTAATTACGTGCGGTCTATTCCCCTCACCAGCAACAAAAAAAAATATCGATGTTTACAGACAAGCGTGACAAGCAGCAACAGTTTTATCAGAAGAGCGATTAGGTTTAAGGCTTCAATTTCAACACTCAGGATTGTCCCACATATCTATAGCCTGTGGACTAAAACGTTGTTTTGTGAATTTGTTGATATCGTAATTGTTCAATCTATTTGCCGTGCAGTGCAGACTAATAACTGAGCAGGACTAAATAATAACTAGTCAAGATATCGGTGGAATGGAAACTGTCTTTCCTGGTAGATTAAATAAATTAGTCCATTCGAAACTTCGTAATAGGTTACCGGAGCTGACAAGCAACTGATGAAGGCCCGAGGCTACAACGGCTGAAAAGTTAGGGAAATAACAACAAAGAGAGGGATAACAGTGTAAGTAATGTGTCATTTTAGTTATAACGATTTTTTCTTAAAAGTAATACAATTTGCTGGAGATATTTTCGGTTGACGTAGAAAAATAGGAAATTTCCTCTAAAGAAATTTATTATGAAATAAGTTGGGATTCATTGATATTTAAATGACATCTTTCGCTTGATAAAATGTTGACTGTTAGTATTATTATGAATAGCAGAATTTTAAAGTTGTTTTTTTTACTTTTGTCTATAACATATTGATTGCAAGAGAGTGGAATTTCTGTGAAAGTCAATTTGTTCTTATTGTATTCATCTACAGATAACAATCAGGTATTGTTATGCGAACTGTCTATTGTTTAACATTTTTTTTTGGTTCTTATTTCTGCTTTTAACCTATATTATAAATCAATGTCTTTTAACCTCGGCCTCGTAATAAAGTCATTATTTGCTCTCTACACAAAACGTTTTGCGACTTTTAGTAACTAAGAATCGGTGTGCAAAGCGGAGAATCAAATCAACGCCAAGAATATTTGACATCAAACGAAAGGAAAAAATAAAGAAACTACTTCTAAGCATTTAATGAGATGAAATCTAATCGAAAAAAAATTGTCCGTTTAGCAAATTAAGCAGATGACAGACACAATTAACCGCGAATAGTGAAAAATAAGATTAACCACGATTACACGGACTTGTAGGTGATGAATAATTTTCAGCCATGCGATTCCTTTCACAAAGATCAAACGTAGCTAACTTCTAGTTACTATATCGCTAATTCTATGACCAATATTCAGAAGAGCTAAATTCCTTAGTTCTACCTGTTCAAACCTTCATACCTAGGGCCCGCTACATCAGGTATATGGCGTAAAATTTATCCTCATTCCGATTACTTTAGTAATTCAGTAATTCTTTAGTAGAGTCGTTCTTGGGGTTTATATTTGGTAAACGATATTAAAAGAAATATCAAATGTGAACTTTGCTAACTATGAATATGCGTATACCAAAAAGACAACAGCGGCACGTGAACACCGTATCTCAATTTAAATCTGATGGCTCTTAACACATCAGTCACTTTACAGCTTCAATTCTATTCAATGAGATTCCATAGATGTTGTGTACTGTTATTGCTTTCTTACTTTTTCTGGATATATTTGTGAGGTCCCAAGCCGAATGATTCAAATATGACTTCGGTGGTATTATTTGCGGTTAATTATTTTTCTAGATAATATTAAACGGCTGTGTTTTAGGAAGCGATAAAGTGATTATCTTATTGTTTACTAATATTTTAATCTGTTTGTATTTAACTTGATTTTTTTTTTTTTTTTTTTTTTGATCATCCTATTTCAGAATATTATTCTATATTTTGTTCTTTTTCTTCCTTCATGTTTTAATTTTCTGTTAATCCTTGGCTGCAACACGTGGGTACGTAACATGGCGTTCTATACTCCAGGCCAAGTCATGGCGCAACTGAGAGCCAGAACTGGAGGCCTATTGAAAAATGTAGAAATTTCAGAAATTTTAGAAGAAAAGGAAGTCAACCACTTTATGAAATACTTAGAATAACATTTTTATTCACACCTGAGGATATTATCAGGATGTGTTGAAAGATAAATAAATGAAAATATGTATTTTTGCTATGAACACTGATAATTATTAAACAACACAAAGGGGTAATTATGATTTCTGGTAAAAGATATATTGAATCAGAAATTTATATTATTTACAGGTGTCACTGAATCCTTTATTCAATCTATTCCCTGTGAGTGAATAAAGACTTTGGTTTAAATTTACATTACAGTTACTGGGTTTGACAAACAGAACCCAAGAAGGCTGGAAGACATCAGCCGAAGTGTGTATATAACAATCAATCATCACAGAAATATAGACAAATAAAACAAAATCATTCTAGGAAAGTTTCAAAACTTTGAGAGCCGATGTATTTTACTAATAAAATAGGTACCACCTGATCCTTGGCGAAGTTTACCAAATTCTTTTTCTAATGGATCAGTTGAAAATTGCCCAAGTAGTACCTATTTATGTCTTGTAGCTAAAAGGTGTCGACATAGACTAACAATTCCATTGCAAGTATGATGTATGGCAGTAGCAGTGTTTTGGGTATTTACAAACTGTTTGAGCAAGTACAGATGGATTGTCAACTGATTTACCGAATAGTTGTTTGCCATGATATAGCAACATCTTTTTGATATATACTTCATCATGGAGAATTATGCACCCTTTTTGACTGGTATTAAGAGTATTAAATATAGATAACAAAAAAGATTTTTCATTAAGTTTTGAAACTTTTGACGTCATCCTTCATAATGTTGCTAATGAGGGTAATTGAAAATCATGAGGCACTGTCATTTCTTGGTATTTGACTACTTGGCACACCTGGCCATACAGATGGTGGATTTTTTAGACGTATTTTTCCATTAACTTTTATGGTATCAAAATTTGAAAGCCAAATTTATTTACTTTAAAACTTTATATTAAATTTAAAAACATTCATAAGTAGCCTTTCCTTCAGTTTGGTTATTTTAATACGCTTTAAACTATATAAATAGGAATCAATATATATAACTTTTTTTTTTACCTTAAATCAAAACAAGTACCAACTTTTTCTGATCTAGGTGTGCCATGTTTGCAAAAATTTTTCAAAACTATATTTGCAAAAATAGAAGCATGCTTTTTCTCCATGTTGAAAGAATGAAACTCAGAAATAAGCATAAAAATGTTACTTAATGATTTATAGCAAACCTTTTCCTTTATTGTATGGAAAAGGATGAAACAAAAAATAACCATTGAATAGTGTGGTCAGAAGGAACTTTTAGTTTTCCACAGTCAATTAAATTGGTATATTTTCCATACTTTTCATAATAAAAATGGGTTTCACATTCACCGGTTTGATTATCATTTCTTGTAATATATCCAGCTACGTACACAAGAGCCATTTTTATTTAATTGGAAAGAGATGGTTCTAAATTTTCCAGTTTGTCAAATATTTCTGAACCTTCCTCACAAAGTTTATAATCACAAGATGTACATTGGTGACCTGGATTAACATCAAATTCATCAATATTTACATTTTGATTTAAAAGTAAAGATGTCTGCTTAATATGCAGCTTTTCAATACATTGTTGAACATTAATAAAATAGGTACCACCTGATCCTTGGCGAAGTTTACCAAATTCTTTTTCTAATGGATCAGTCGAAAATTGCCCCAAGTAGTAAATATTTATATTTTGTAGCTAAAAGGTGTCGACAATTCCATTGCAAGTATGATGTATGGCAGTAGCAGTGTTTTGGGACAAGTGTTTTATACGATTACCTTGACTGCCAGCCATATTAAGAGCCATTTTACCAAATTCAATGATAAAATCAAGTCGGGTGTCATTTGGAGATTTGATTTCAGCTTGTAGAGGATCATTATGTAATTTATTAATTTGAAGGCATTTAACATTTTTAATTTTCCACCATGTCAAAACCTTGTTTATGAAGAGGGCAGTATCATTCTTACCTGCACTTATTTCAGACTGAGTGAGAAGTGCATTATAAGTTTTTTTCAGAAAACACTCTGAGGCAAGTAGAAACCCGTTGTCTTTCTATTGGCTTTGGAGCAATGGAAATTTCATTTAAATCTGAAAGTTTGACTAGTCTTTCAGATTCAAAACGATATAACTGTTTAAGTCCATTTTGCAACTCGACTTACTCCATCATAATCAAAGATTAGTTCTCCTGTTTTTTCTGTCAGCCACAAATTGCGAATATTTTTCAACAGATGAACATAATCAAAAAGCAAATGTTTATTATCTTCAGTTAACCAAGGTTTTTCAGGAAGTGTAGGATATAATTTTAAAAAAGCTTGATTTACGCGGTTGCCATCACATATAACAGACTTTACATCAGCTGGTACAAATGTGATGGCTTGGACTGTTAACTCAATTTGTTCAAATAAAAAGGCGGATGTTAATATTGAAATTGGAATCCATTTTGGACCCTATTGAGACATATCAACATTATACCAAGTACTGTTTGAGCAAGTACAGATGGATTGTCAACTGATTTACCGAATAGTTGTTTGCCATGATATAGTAATTGAAAATCATATCTTAATTCATTATACAATGTCCGTGATCTTGCATAGTACCCAAAAGCAAGCACAACTATATCCGAGCTGTATTTTATTCCAACCATTTTGGGAGCCATTGCTAAAAATTATTGACTCAGGTTATTTTTCTTGTGATCAAAAGCCATAGAATTTAAATATCGGATAATTTCTTCCAGTTTTGACCAAGTATCAACTGTATTTATATGATTTTTAGACAGGCTTCTAATATAACACGTAACTCCATAATGAAATGTTTCAAAGCGCAAATTGTTGCAAATTTTCAACATAAAGAGAGGAATACCATCAATAGATTTTGATAATTGAACAATTAAAATATTTTCATCGAAAAATGCTACAACTGGACATATAAAGTCGTTTTTGTTGTTAAGAAGACTTTCGTTCAAATTTGTATAATTTTATCTAATTCTAAAAAAGCATTAAGTCCATCACCAATTTGATTTCTAATAGTAGTGGAGTTTTTTTTTTTTTTATATTCCTTTGAACAGCTGTGGGTGTTGGTATTTGACTACTTGGCACATCTGGCCATACAGATGGTGGATTTTTAGACGTATTTTTTCATTAACTTTTAAGGTATCAAAATTTGAAGGCCAATGTTGTTTACTTTAAAACTTTATATTAAATTTAAAAACATTTAGTTTGGTTATTTTAATACGCTTTAAACTATATAAATATGAATCAATATATATAACTTTTTTTTACCTTAAATCAAAACAATTAAAAGTAAAGTAAAAATAATGCATTTTGTCCTTTAAAAACAATATCAGAAAAATATTTTAAAAAGTATGATAAATAAAATGGTATTATTATACTTGTCTTGTAAAATAAATTTTGTAGTCAAAAGGCGTAAAAAGGAGATCTTTAAAAAAAAAAAAACATTTTTAATTCATTTTATAATAAAAATAGTTTTCTTTACGTCTTTGAAGAAAATAAATTAGATTCTGTTCAAATTTGTTAAACGTTTTTTTTTGTTTCGCTTCTTAAAATAACACAAATTACTAAAAAGAATTGCATTTTATCAATAAATAATTCTTTAAACTTTAATCAAAAAATGTTGAACAAACTTTAAGAGGGAAAATGCCAAAAATGAATTAAACTTTAATTTAAAAATGTTAAGGCTTTTTAAACTTAAGTAAATCTTTTTGCGCGAGTAAATTTAAGCACCAAAGTTTACTTTTTACAATTTAAATATAAATAATGTATGAACTCAAAGTAAAATAATCAAATATACTTACTTCAAATAAATAAGTTAAATGATATTCCAACCAAAGGTAAAATTAAAAGATTCCTTTGAATTTCTCGATCCAACAACATAAGAGTACACAGTACCCAGCAGTTCGCTTAAACTGAAACTAAAACGATCTAATTGTCAGCCGGCCTCCAGTATATCGAGGTGGCAGCGTTACGCAGAGGCCTGTTAATATAGAACGCCTTGGTACGTATACATAAAATTATAATGGGTGCCTAACATGAGTGAAAAATGGGTGTGAAATTTTTAATTTGTCTTTTTCCAACAAAGTATATAAATGTCACAAATAGTTAAAAAAATATGTAGAAAGGTAAAACCGGTTAAAAAATGAGAAAAAAAAGGCCGAATTAGTAGACATGAGAACTTATACTAAGCAAGAGGGCTAATTGTCGCCATCGCTTCTACTCTAATATCTTCTTATCTTGCAACTTCCGTCAGTGGAACTCCCTTCCTAGTACATAGTTTTAATCTTCAAATATTCAAATGTAATGTCAGTCGACATCTTCTGATGCCATGATCTTGATTCCTATCCTTCTTTTTATCCTTTTTCCTAAACACCCCTCTTTAATCTTACTCTCACTCTCTGCGACCCCTTGCGTGCTAGTGGCAATCCCGTCTTACTTGGTGTGATTAAAAAATATAGTAGACACCCTTACGTCTGGTCTGCATTCATTCTATGTCTATTGAACAGGAGGTTCATCTCTTGATCCTTGATCCTTGTTCAAGATACGATTTATCAGTTCCCTTTCTCTTTTTCTTTCTCTTACTAGGCTTGCAATGATTTAACTGTCTTAACTCTTTGCTGTTCAAACTAACCAGTGTCTGGCTTTCCATTATGAGAGTACAGTGTTGGCAGTTTGCAAGCTGCTTCTTCCGACTGATCTTTGGTAGCACTGACCTGATCAACTAGTGTCATAAAATCGAAGTAATTCTAGTGTCATATCGCTCATAGGCAGGTATCCCTGCATGCATTCCCGGTGGGCAACGTTGAGGCAAGATTATGCTCTGCTCTCAGCTATAGGACTGTTGTTTGTATTGACATTGACGACAGATAGTGAGAATTACGGTGGTCTTTTCCTCACTCCTCAAAGCACATATCACAACAAAAAGAAATAAAACTAAACAAGCTAACAAAAACCACATACTCAATTCAATATTTTTCCTCCAATGTGTATGTTATCCGTTCCAACATCTGCAGCGTAGAATCCTTCCTCCTGAAACGGTCGCCAGATATCTTTGCCATCTGTGAAATCAAACTTATTTCATCCATTACGACCAACGAATCTTTGGCTCCAGGGTATCTTGCCAAAAAGAGTCCAGCATTCACATGCACAGCGTTGTTTTTTTACATTCGGGATAATCTGCCGATATCCAGACAATTTTCTCTCGAAGTAGCTGACAGTTATTTCATGTGCTGTCGTCTTTCGCTATTAAACACTGTCCGTTATCATTTTTTTTTTCTTTTTCGTTCCCCCTCTTCCCAAGACTGCAGTATATTAGATGCAATAGCTGACAGGATAGAAAATGCACTTTCTCTTCATCCCTCCGCGATCATCTTCGCAGACTTTAATGCTCATTACGAAACATGGCTGAAACATTCTAAAGGTAATGATGTTTCTGCTATACAGACAGTAAATATTTAACTTAAATTTTCCCTGACCAATCCTTCTTCCATATCATCGATTTGCCACTTTTTCCCCCAGCTAAACCGAGCAATATCCTTCCCTATTGGATCTATTTCTTACCTCAGCTCCCTACTTTTGACAAACTTCAAAATACTGTCTTCTTCTCTGTGGTAACTATTGATATCTAATTCCAAGCATCTTTTAAACAGGAACACCCTGTCCATAAGATCTCTTTCCGGTGCCGGCATGACGATTGGGATTTATTCCGGGATTTTCTTCGTGACACCCCTTGGAATGATTTCTTCAACCTCTCATTTGAAAAATGCGCCTCTGTGGTTTCTTCTTAGGTCAAAACCGACATGGGCGCTGTTATCCCTACTCCGAAATACCAGGTGAAACCGCAAACCTCTCCATGGGTCGCACCAACATGCTCGGCCGCCATATCACACAAGAATCACTATTTCCGGCTATAGTAGCGGAACGATTCTCACCATAACAGGTGCTTATTTGCTACTACTCATAACAAAAGTAAGCGAGTCCTCGAAGTCGCTAAGACCGTATTTGATGAGAGAATGAGGCGCCGAATAGTCTCTAAAAACTTTGTCTTTTATGACAACTGGCGTCTCTGTAATAGGGTACCAAATAAGCGCAGTGTCTCTATTCCCTACCCCGTCAATCGATTTGAGGTGTCGTCATCCCCTACTGATAAATCCGAATACTTTTCCCGTAAATTCTTCTCAAGCTCTACCCTTAACTCATCTAAAGTATCCCTGTTTAATTTCCCACTTAGAACTGATTCTCTGTTGACTGTTATACAAATAACACAATTGTTTTCTACTCTAACCTTGATTTCCACAAATCATGCGGACCCGATGGTATCCCTAGAATAATTATTAAGAATTGTGCGCCCGAACTAGCTCCTCTTCTCTGTATAAGCTGTACAATAAATATCTCGGTGCCGGCTGCTTTCCTGTCTGCTAAAAGTCACTGTGTTTTTCCAGTTTTTATGAAATCTGGTGAACCGTCTGACCTATACAACTATCGCCCTCATAGTATTTGACCTCTGTTTGGGAAACTTCTAGAAGCCCCAATCAATGTTGAATTAGTTCGTCATCTCTCATCACAGGGCATTTTCTCAGACAAGCAACGCAGCTTTCGTTTCTCCAGATCAACTGCTGACGTACTGACGATAATTGTGGAAAAGGCCCATCGTGCTTTAGATAAAAACGATGAATCCGAGGCTGTACCACTTGACTTCAGGAAAACCTTTCACCGTTATTGCCATTCAGATCTTCTCTACAAGCTGAAAAGCCACGGTATCTCTGAGTAAGTTCTTGATCTGATCCAATAATCGTTCCTATCAAAACGTGAAATGAAAGTCGTATTGAACGGTCACTCATTCTAAAGCAAGTGTCCCCCAAGAAATCGATCATTGGTCCAACGATATTTTTAATTTTCATATATAACATCATCTCTCAACTTGGCATCTAATCTCACGACACTTTTAATTATTCCTGTCTCGATAGTAAGGTTCAGTCTGATATGATCAAGAGGGCAATCGATGTACAAAACGAGCTCGAGAACGTCGTTAATTGGAAAAAAAAGCTTACTTGTCAATTTTAACCCCTCCAAAATTAACCTGGTCTCCATTAATATTTCCATCAGCATGGCTGATGTTATCTTCCAAGAAATTGAGTCGTTATCCATTCTCTGGCAAAGGTTCACAGCTGACATAAGGTGGAAAAACTCTATTGAATCCATCGCCAGATCAAATGCTGAGAAAGTCGGTTGACTGTGTTGACCGAGACTGTTTTTCTCTCCGGAATCTATCTTACATATCTATAAGTCTACCATTCGTCCATGCTTAGAATATTCCATGCTTAGAATATTGCTGCCATATTGCTGCCATATATGATCCGATGCCCCTATTATTTTCCTGGAGCTCATCGATAAGATCCAAAGAAGAATCAGCAATATTATTAATATTTATAACTGATCTCGCGGGTCACTCTCAGTCACAGCCGTAAGGCTGCCTCTTGTGCCTTTTTCATAAGTACTTTCATGGTAATTTTTTGGAAATAGCTCTACGCTATGGTACAGAGTCTCTATGAAGTTAAGCTCAATACTAAACATTGGCGAGATCTCATCAATTTGTTCTAGCTAAATGTAGACGTAACTTTTAAGCTAACAGTTTCATATCCTCGCTTGTGGAAGTCCCTTCTGGCTCCATGCTTTCCAGCCAACTTTAATCAACAAAAATTTAAATGCAGTGTCAATCGCTATCTACTCTCGACCTGATTTCTTTTGCGTCAGTATCAATGTTTCTGTTCCTAATTCTTCTACATCCTGTAACCGCTTGCGTGCTAGTGGCTTTACTGTCTTGCTTGGGGTGATACCGTTTTAAAAATTCGCTGTTTTCTCTCAAATAATATTCGCTAAATTAGCCAAAATAAGAAGCTAGTATGATACTATCTATGTTATGGTGAAACACATCTATTCAATTGTTAATAGACTCTCCCACCTAATATAAGTAGGAGTAGTAAGAGAAACGAGGGTCAGTCGATGTCGGACGACCGGCTGAACGGTTTAACTCTCTGAGGCTACGCCGAAGGGTGGAGTCTCGTTCGGGGAAGTTAACCGACCCTGAACCCGTTTATACGGGTTCAAAGGGTATATTTTGGGCCGAGCCCACGGACTCGGAGATCCCACGTTAAATCGGCCTTGTGCCACATGATAGCCTCGTGGAGGGGGGTGACTAAATACCAGTCGATGTCGGACGACCGGCTGAACGGTTGAGCTCTCTGTCTTCGGGAGGGGAGGAACCCAATCGAGTCTACGCCGAAGGGCGGAGTCTCGTTCGGAGAGGTAAACCAACCCTGAACCCGTTTATACGGGTTCAAAGGGTATATTTTTGGCCGAGCCCACGGAGATCCCACGTTAAACCGGCCTTGTGCTACATGATACCCTCATTGGGGGGGGTGACTAAATACTAGTCGATATCGGACGACATTAATCGACAGTTAGTTGAATACGAAAGTATCAGCGACCACAACTAGATTACTCTGCGTAATACCTATTATATCAAGTTCCTAACGTTTTGTACGTCGAACCTATTTAGGACCGATTTAGTAAAAATACACGCCTCCACAGCGAAATCATTCCACAACAATCCCTGAGGCAAGGTAAAAATGCATCAGTACGCGAAGAAGTGTATTTGAGTCTCGAGCAATGAGCGGTTGTCTTATCTTTATATGCGGACGTGTTTTTGAAACTGCAGTGGAAACACCAAAAAATAGGTTTAATTAGGAAAGTCAGCGGGCGATTAAAGAAATGTATTTAAACAAAGCGGCAATAAGGCGAGAGAGAGAGAGAGACAAAAAAAACTATCGATATCATCAGAAGAAATTGTAAAAATCACCAGCTCTTAATCCCGATTCATTTCCATGCGAAAAATTATTTCTTTTCATGTCTATTCTCTTTTCATTTTTTCAATAAATAGATCAAGTCACTTCTCCTATCCTATGATTGCTTCACTTCTTTTTTACGAAGTTAAATATCACTGAACTTTCATCCAAGAGAGAGAGAATGAGAGTGAGAGAGAGGGAGAGGGAGAGAGAGAGAGTATTTTTAAAACGGATTGTTGACCGAGTCATTCTGTTTGGATTACGGAGATGAATTAACATTACTAGACGAATCCGTAGAATTTACTCAGCTATGATTATCAATTATCTCATGGAACTTCTCTTTGTCCATCATTTGCCTATATTTTCTTGATGAAGGCCTTAGCTTTTCCATTATGCGTTCATGTGTTAATTAAATTCTATACAGGTTGCGACAGAAATACCTCTCACATTTTAAACTATCATATGTGTGGTGCTAGTGAATTTAGGCAAATGGCAATATTTTATTCGTTTATGTATAATGTCTTAGCATTATGTGTGAGGTTAGATGTAAGTGTACGGTCTATGCTAACAGATCTTTCTATTGCACTTTTCACTTGCTTTCCAGAAAACTTTGATATCCAGAAATGTAAATAAAATGTAAACGATTATCTTGTCTTCTTAATTTTTTATTCTTTTATTGCCATCTCTTTTAATAATATTTTTTCTCCTATTGCCTAACTTTCAGTAAACTATTTACATTGTTCGGACTATCATCCTCATCTTTGTCGGCATATTTTTCACAACGTTTCGGCCGATGTACTCTCCGACGTTCAAAAGGTGGCAACATTGAGTTACAGTTTTAGTAATAACCAATTATGTTTTTGATATTTTCGTGGAGATTATCTAGTACGTTTTAAAATTATACTTTTACAATATTCGGACTATTGTCCTCATCTTTGTCACCATATTTATCACAACGTTTCGGCCGATGTACGCTCTGGCGTTCAACAGGTGGTTGAAATATCGAACTGAACTCTTTATTTCACTCGCTGGGGTAGACTGTTTATGTTCCACGTGCCATGTTTAATGGATGTCAGTTATGTCCTCAAGGACACATGGTACAGTGGATTAAGGCGTTAGTTAGATCCAGTGACAGGACCCAAAGAGTGTGAGTTCAATACCTGGTTAAGGCGGTGGAGAACTTGGAGAGGGGAATTAATAGGAGATAACTGAAAACTGACATCCATTACACATGGCACGTGGAACTAGAACAGTCTACCCCAGTGAGCGAAATTCAGGGTTGAGTTGAACATTCCAACCATCTGAAAAAGGCCGGAGCGTACAACGACCGACACGTTGTGATAAATATGGGAACAAAGATGAGGATCATAATCCGAACAATGTAAATAGTGTACATAATACCTCATCTCAGAAATGTAGACAGATACTTACAGTGACCTCTTGTGTTATAGGGGCTTTTTGTCTTTTTGGGGGTGAAATGATTTTTAAAAAGTTATTTCAGGGAGGTATATGTGGGAGATATTTCTGTCATGGCCTGTACAAACATAGATCATCTTCAGATGCGACACAAAAAAAATAAGAAAAGTACTAATATATTCTGCTGCATCGCATTTTAAAATATTTCATTTGATATTTTTCTTCATAAATATTTCTTAATATATCGCTATTTTTAACGCTTTTACTCGTTCAATCATTGTTTCTTGATACGAATGTCCTGGGCGTTTTTCTCGCAGCACAATGCCTTCCACTCTATGTAAATATATTCTTCCCTTTCCTCCTTGTTTTTCTTTATCATTTGTTTAGATTTCTTATATCCTGCCTGTCCAACTATGGATTCTCTATAACTGGTTATACTAAGATGTGCAGGTTGGATAACTGATATCTTCAAAAACGAGGAATCATCTTACCGAATTCAATTTCTAGCGATGTCTGTTCCGTTCAAATTTTACTAATGCCTTTGGAAAGGGGAGGAATATATTTTCGTTCGTCTATGCAGTAAGTGACAACGCAGATTTGTTTAGTAGTCTAGTAGACAGATAACTTAGGAAGGCTGGGCACCGTCAGGCTATTTTGTCCTAGACAAACCACTGCTGATTTATATCGTTGCATTTCTAACATAGCCTATAGGATTCAGCTTTCTTGCATAAATAAGTCGGCCGATTCGGCCCGAAGTCCCAGTAGACTAATATTTCCGAGGACGGAAAATGTTTTATTCTGATATTATGTTTTTACATGCTCGAAGGGAAGACTTTCAAATAATTACCTTAATGATAATGCGAATTTTATGATTAGTATTTTCTTAGATAATATCTTAATATCTAACATTTAATGCATGGATAGTTATCCACAGCCAGCATACTTAGATATCATACAATTCCCTTCTAAGTATTCATCACTTTCGGGATTAATGACAACTGGTATGATTAGAACGTTCTTTAATTTCACAAAGTGGGAGAATTCAATCTTCAATAATTTCCTTTTTATCTTCTATAAATATGTGCAGTTTCTTGGGCCCCGGTTTCTTATCTTTTTGCATTGAAGAACCCCACAAAATCGTGTATGTAGCCGAATCGAGAACTTATTCAGATTTATTGTTGTACCATTGTAAATCCAAATTTTCACGAAACATCTTATGAATGGGTTTGGTAAGTTGTGCATTTTGTCATCGTTTATAATTATAAAAAAGGTCATTATTATTATTATTATTATTATTATTATTATTATTATTATTATTATTATTATTATTATTATCATTACATATAACGCCTCCTTTTCATTACGAAGACAAAATTGTTTTTACCAAACTAATCGAGTCTTTCATTTTCCCGATTCTTTGGCAATTGTTAAATTTGCTGACAATATCAAGGTTACCAGCTTTAGTCGGGGTTTGATATTTTGTATCTGAAGTGACATTGAGTTAAGCAGAAGGTACTTCGCTTTTCAAGAACAATGGCACTGTCGGATTGCCGTGAGGTTTGTAATCCGTGGAAATAAACAAGCAGAAAAAACCCAAAAGGACTGCATTGTTTATTTTGACAGTGAAACATAATTATATTTCGGAAGCTCAGAGTCCTCGGTGTAAAAGTTGGACAAAAGATAAGGACCCATCTCCTTAGGCGTATCGTGAACGAGATTCTTTCCTCTCCCCTTAATTCGTCTAATAGCATCAAATGCCAAAATGAACTGCACGTTCGTTGAACCTGTTTTCATTTCCGGATAATTTAGGGCTCACTCGATTTAGGTTATAGCGTCGATCATCCCTTAAATCCTACTGCTTGTCATCGGAGCCAAAAAATCAAGGGTAGATTTTGCCGAGTGACTATCTGCTATCTTACGAATCCAGACTGGATAAATGCATGAAACTTTGCGGTAGAACATTGACTCATTAAGCGCCGCACGTCGGTTAATATGCGTAAAAAGTTCGTAAAATCAAAGTACATATAATGACCGCTGATGAAAAATGAATAATAATTCTAATGATAAACCCGTCTTTGTCTTAATGCCATTTTTTTTAAACTTAGATTTAAAAATTTTTACATCAATTCTAGGATTCATTATCTTCATCCTCATCATCATTCACATGAACGGATGTAGTTGCTGAGTTGCTATGCATTTGATCTCCCTATCACCTCCATTCATATATCTTGTATGGATACCGATGTCTGAGTTCCTGAGAATGATCTAGTTCACTTAGTTATGTTGCAAGACTCATCTCCCTCCGGCCTAGTCTTCTTTTATCTAAGGATGTTCTCGCTGAGTCGCTATGTATTTGATCTTCCTACCAGCTCCAGCTTTTTGATTAATGGTTTTCTTTAAGCGTCTGTGAGAATTTTTGTAACATTCAATCAGCATGTCTGATACGAACCTCTAAGAGAGTAATATTGCGCCTTATCAGTCTAAAATTTCGACTGATACGAGGTAGAGTGCTGTTATATTGAATCAATTTCTGAGTCTAGGAAAGTAGTTTCACTGCGTCTTGCTAGTGAATGTTGCCATGCGTATTTTATAAATCTACCATTCTTCAGTGAATCGAATATTGCTGACACCTGCTTTGGTGATTCACCTATGTATCTATAGAATTCTGACAGAATCTGCAATATCATTGATACTCACCTGGCATATCGGCTTCGAAAAATTTCCGACTGTGGTAACGTAGCTTTCTTCGACTTTGCTACAAATATTTTCATTGAAATTTTTGTAGTGAGATTTCCTCTTTTGTATAAAGTCGCGAATTTAAATGCAGTACTAGTTTAGCAATTTTATTAGCGGTATACTCTTGAACTTTCTGCTGAACGAGTCTAACTGAATTGACAATTTTGCAAAGACTGTTTTTTTTTTAATTTGTAAAGGGATCTAAGATGATGTATTATGTACACTATTTACATTATGCGGACAACTGCCTTCGTCTTTGTCGCCATATTAACAGGAGATAACTGATAACTGACATCCATTATACATAGCACGTGGAACTAGAACAGTCTACCCCAGTGAGCGAAATAAAGGGTTCAGTTCGACATTCAAACCACTTGAAGAAGGCCAGAGCGTACAGCGGCCGAAACATTGTGATAAACATGGCGACAAAGATGAGGACAACAGTCCGAATATTATAAAAAGATAATTTTAAAACGTACTAGGTAATCTCCACGAAAATATCAAAAACAAAATTGGTATGACTAAAACTGTAACTTAATGTTGCCATCTTTACAAAATTAATCAATGTTATAAAATAGAATATATATTTTAACAAAAAAATAAAAATAAAACGTGAGAGATTACTGTGATTGAAAGAAACTGAGAAAAATTCTTGATATGAAAAAACAGAGTTCAAAGAGACAAATGACGATTTAAATCTTTGAGGTTCGTAGTTGGAAGAAAACCAAAAAGGCCAGTAGAAAGTTTAATAGTCGAGAAGTGCGAAAGAAGATATAATTAGAATAGAAATTAATCTAGTAATTTCATGTGTAAAAGGATAAGATCTAGCAGCTATTCTGTTACCGCGCTTAAATGTCTTCTCTCGAAGATGAACTAAATTACCAACAATAACAACAATGAATGATTTCTGGAATTTTAAATGTAAGATATAAATCCAGTTCTTTTTTTTTGTAGCAGGCTAGAGCAGGTTGATTTTTCACGTTATTTATAAAATCACCATAACATTCAGTGTAAAACAACCTCGGGTATAATGTGGTAAGTACTCATATCGGTGAATAGAATCATAGCTTTCACCAATGCTTGAGAATTTAGTTTTAAAGATCGTCTGAAAAAATGTCGAGAAATATCTAATTTCCACAGGTTTTTGCTTACAATCTGACTTCAAATTTGACTATTTCCAGAATAAATTCAAATGAAGTTAATATAATTTGTATTAGATACTTTGAAGGAAAATATATTTAAACAGGAATTATGATTATGAATCACCACAAATAAAATATGCAATTTTTCTGTGTAAAAATTGTAAAGTATTACAAAAAAAGCTACTTAGTGAATAAGATTTGTTAAATCATTTGTTAGATCATAATTAGTAAAAATCAATACATAAATGTGCATATTACACAATAAAACTACTTGGCTGAAATTATGAGATAAAATGTTTTAAATTTGCATTATTCATTGCAGATTACACTACAACTACATCACTGCATGACATTCTAAATCATCTATAGCTAAATTGTTCAGTATAATTTCCTTTTGAAGTAAATGAAGGTCTTATTTGATGGCACAATGATTTAGTGATAATGTGATTGTACCATGCATGTTGCCTATATACAATTTGTAAATCTTCAGTAAATTATAAATTTCATAAAAGTGTGCTTTAAGGCTTTCACTGATCACGAGAATGAAATTTCAACGCTAAGATTTCCAACCTAAAATTAATCTTTAAACTCTTCGCAAAAAACGCTCATTATTTGGAAATAAATATTTTGCATGGTTAAACTCCAACTTTCAAGTTGAGTGCAATACCATGGTTCCAAAATCGACCTTTCCTGTTTATCATAATTTTTAGATTAAATTCAGTTGTTTATTAGTTTTGTTCCTTATAGATGGCGGAATATATGTAAGGAGCTTACACAACATTTTGTTGTATGATAGACAAGAAGAGAAAAAAAAAAAAAAAACTAAGGACAGCTCATAAAGATTTACTCCGTCATAAAAACAATTTGCTTCCTGAACATCTCGTCGATCTTTCTCAGGTATTATTTCCCTACTGTTCATATAAAACTTGCGCCGATGAAAACTTTTGTCAGTGCAATGACGATAGAAATTTCTGCATCTGTTTACATCAAACAAGAGTTTCCACATTCTGTGATTCTAAATTAAGTACTGGTATTTTCATTTCTCCTCCAAATAGATTCCTAAAGAAGGAAGCTCTGTCCGAAAGGATTACGAGCGAGACTCTGAAGAAAGCTTGACAAGCCTTCAAGTCAGCCGTTAATAACTTATTTGGAAACGAAATACAGAATACGATGGTAACGGTACGATTAGCCGTTTTCTTATCAGGAAACGCTCGTTATTCATTCACCGAGCAGTCAGTTGGCCTAAAATTTATAAATTATTTCTCTTAAAGAAATATCCGCGAAAGTTGTTTTTTAAAGTCCAGTAAATGTGATCGTTTTTTACAGAATTGATGGAATTTTCTTTTTACCCTTTTATCAGAAGAATCTGGAATATACCATTACTTTCTTTTCGAGTAACATGTACCATCCATTGTAGTTGCTACTGTTATTGAAAGTCCTCGAGTTATGTATTTTCTGTTGTTTGGTACTGTTTTTTGCTTCTGATTATGTAGTGTCAGTTCACGACGTCCGAAGGAAGATTGTTTTCGCTATGAACTATATGTTACATTCGCTGGATGATATTTTTAATTCTTGATCTGAGTAAGCCGTTGTATACGACTAACAGTTTAGAAAAAAAGTCATGGAGACGATATGTGAGCAATTTTTTTTTTTTTTAATTTAATTGCATATTGACAATTCGACTAAAAACTGTGCTCCTTACAGTGAGGAACAGCTGAAAAGGACCCATGATTTCATTCTATGGAAGGACTGTATGAGAAACGATGGGATATTCATGTAATGGCTGGCGGTTAAAATGAGACACGCTTGGTTCAAATCAACCAGTATTCATTGAACATTTCTTTTCCACATTAACGTATTATTCCATTGAGATTTTAATGTTTTTCAGACACATACAATCGGTTTTTCACCGGAAGAGTGAGTCTCACATTTTTGTTTATTTCTCGTCTCGGTGAAAAACGACATAGGCGTTTGCAAAGATTCCGACTTTAAATTTTTTTTTTTCTTGCTAGACAAAATATATAATAAATATCACAAATCTTATGACGAATATTTATTGTCATCAATTTGTTGACATTTTGTTCTTCAAATTTCATTAACCAACGTTAAACTTACATATTGTAAGAACATAAGCACACGTGGACATCTTTCGTTGTTTACACACACACACACACACACACACACACACACACACACACATATATATATATATATATATACATATATATATATATATATACATATATATATATATATATATATATATACATATATATATATATATATATATATATATATATATATATATATATATATATATATATATATATATATATATATATATATATAGGTAAGAAAAGACAATATTTATAAGGCAATTTTAAAAGCAAAGGCTAGAATAAAAACAACCGGCTTCGTTCCAGGAATTATCAAGTTTATTTATTCCGGGAATTTAAAAAGCGTGTAAATTAATTGTTAATTAACGAATGTAATCAATTGGTTAATTTGTTAATTAAAAATTAATTTACACGCTTTTTGAATTTCCAGAATAAATAAACTTGATAAGTCCTGGGACGAAACCGGTTATTTTTAATCTTAGCTTTTAAATGCCTTATAAATATTGTCTTTTCCTATCTATTATTAAATTTTGTACCACGAAAAACTTATTTAAATATATATATATATATATATATATATATATATATATATATATATATATATATATATATATATATATATACATACATATATATATATATATATATACATACATATATATATATATATATATATATATATATATATTTAAATAAGTTTAAATTTTTTTAAGTTTAAATATTTAAATGAGTACCACGAAAAACTTATTAAAATATATATATATATATATATATATATATATATATATATATATATATAAAACGAAAGATGTTTTACGTGTGCTTATGTGCTTACATATATATTTCTTATTTATATATAATATATTTATATATTTCATATTTATATGTGATATATTTATATATTTCATTATATATATGTGTGTGTGTGTGTATATATAATATATATAAATATATAAGTAAATACATAAATATATATATATATGTGTGTGTGTGTCTGTGTGTGTGTAATTTCTCTATATATTATTTATACATTATATATGCGCGATATTTATTAGAAAATGCTCAATATCGCTGATAGCTCTAACAACAGTCAGTTATGTGCCACACGTGATACGCGCTTAGGCGATCTTGTATTTTTTTATACATGACTGATGGTTGACATTTCTTTCCTTGCTATCCAAGGAAGAAGAAGGAAGAAGAGGACCCCTACCTTTCTCAAGCACGTAATGGAATCCACTGGAATTCGAAATCTGCTCTTCAAATCCTCAATCACAGCAACTTTCCATTACTCCACTGTGCCTCCTCTTAGTTGTATTGATGTGAGATTCTGACCGTGTGTTTCACGCCCTTGCGATCATCAGACAAAATATCTCTCTCTCCTGATATATATATATATATATATATATATATATATATATATATATATATATATATATACATACATTAAGAAATGGACAAATTCCGACAATTTATTTATTAAAGACATTTTTATGTTTAACGTTCTTTTTATAGATACAAGTATTTACGTAAATGCTCTGTTTATAATAAACAGTATTAAATAACATTTACCGGCCTGAATGTCCTAGAAATTTTCATAGAAAATATTCGTCCTTTGACAGGATTCGAACCTGCATCCTATACGGAACCGCCATTTATCCCGGCGTGCCTAACCGCTCGGTCACAAACAGAGCATTTACTTAAATACTTGTATCTATAAAAACAACGTTAAACATAAAAATGCCTTAATATATATATATATATAATTTGCACCAAAATTTACATGCACATGATCAAAGTAAGCGAGAAGGCCAAGACCGACTTTGTATTTCCCAACTCCCATCGATAATGGAAATAGTCGATTGTTTCATGCTTCTACAGCAGATTTCATGTAGTTTGCGGACATTTTCTACTGGTCACAGTGAGAGCCTATAGCTGGCTGCTACGAGTAGGCAGAAATATTCTATTGGCCAGCGTGAGAGCCAAAAGCTGACTGACACGAATGTTAACTAGCTTGCTAGCATGCAAAAAATAAATAAAATAGATAGCTGAATTCGTCACAAGTGGTAAAAAATTTAAATCTACATGACACTTTACCCCAATTGGCTCATTCGCTTGCTTAAACTCAACGTTGATTCTGATTCCGCAGAACTGGGTTGGGCGTGAAAAAGTATTTGTCATTAACATTCTTTTTTTCATTCGGTTTTTCCAGTTACGAGTCCTTTTTTTTAAAGCTGATCGTTTTGTGTTCATTTTGTTTAATTCTTTTTTTCGTAACATGTTTAATGTTTAGCGTAGAGCTTAGAAAAAAATTTGCAGTGTGAGATTGGCAAGAAGTAAGGCATGTAGCAACATCAGTACCGCAAAGGGCACTCCTTTAAAGGCAAAGAAGGGCAAAAATATTTTAAGTCACGTGATAGCGATTGATGTATGAATCGTACGATTTTTGAACCAAGCACGGACAACGCCGGACGATGCTGCTAGTGTATATATATATATATATATATATATATATATATATATATATGAGGTCAGATTTTATTATGCAGATGCAGGTTACTCATATTAATATTAGTATTAAACAATTGATGTTGCTACAATTTCCTGTACATTTATATAGCATATATCATTAATTGTTGAATAGATTTGACTAAATTGATAAGGCTCTTAATTTGATTTTTTGTGGGTGCTGATTTTTTTTTCATGTTCAGTCCTGCGAGATTCAAATTCTTTTTTCTTACAATATATGTGCGTATTCTTCTTATATTTGACGAACATTTCTTTTATATCAGGATTAATCTATCATATGTAAATTAAAGACGCTCTTCATTATTTATAAACTTCTTTTTACGTTCTCACAAAACCATATATTAATTACCCAAAAATTATTCCGTCCTCCTTTCTCAGCAAAAAGCATTGCCATGTTTTGAACAGAAGCTTTTCTGTTGACTAAAAACCCTTTTGCGTAACATGTAGAATAACACCTGCCTACAACCACGCATGCGTATAATTTACGCATTTCTTTTATATGCATCATCTGTCAGCCATTTATTCTTCGACAAGTAATTTTATGGGGAATGTTGATTCGCTTTTACAGTATTGTAGGTAAGGAAAAAAAAGAAAACAATTTATTTTTTTTCTATGACATGTCGATCAGACGAAGCCATTCCTCAATTTCCGCCGGGTACGCGGTATTTTACACTTGGAATCTCTGCCATAAGTTGGACGGTTCGTTCTGTGTTCTCATTTCCTCGGGCGCATCAGTGACAATATATGGATTCCCTGAAAATGCTACATGGGTCTCTGTATAGCTTGAAGCGTAATGTTCATGAAGTTCTTAGAAGAAATTAAATAATAATAATAATAATAATAATAATAATAATAATAATAATAATAATAATAATAATAATAAATACTAAAGAAATTCACAATTACTGTCAGGGAAATAAATAAAAATATGATCTCAACAAATAAAAAAAAATAAAAATTATTAAAATAGATGCTAAGATACAAAGGTTAAACAGAAACTCTTACACTGAAATATACACTCTAAAGTAACAATGCCATTATAGATAAACACAAAACCCATATGTGGCTGAGATTGCAGTGCTGAAAGGCAAAATGGAAGCATTTATGATACCTGCAAAAAACAAAAACTCTTTACTGGGAATTACCAGAGACCCGCCATAAAAAAATGGCACAGATCCAGTATTTATATTATTCGAATATTTTGCGATTATCGGCCACTTAATGTCTGGACGTCCAATAGTGATACAAACAATGACAACGATGTAAGTTTGGGATGAATTTTCACTGGGCCAGCATTGCAGCGCGCCAAATGTAGAAAATGCTACAGATACCTTCTTTAAACAGCTATACAAAGTCATGTGCTCACTATTCTTGGAATTTTACAATCCATACTGACAGATATATACATTCTAATAAACCAGGCATTGTGATTAACAAAGAATATACCTTTTCATAGATAGGCACCGCCATTAGATAAAAATATATATCTGATGAATAAATAAATATAAGGATCTTCAAGGGGATAATGAAAAAATACGACAACTTTAAACTGTTGTTGCATCTATAATAATAGAGGCACGGTATAAGAAAATATAGACATTATATGCTTTAAGGGTCATTTAACATCATACTTTACGTAATGAGAATGCTTATATTTACTACCTTGCCTTATGCGTTTCCCTTAAGGGGTGAGAGTCGTCCATCATCACCTAGCTCGAAATATATAAGAAACGGAGAGGATACCAACAGAAATAATAATAATAATAATAATAATAATAATAATAATAATAATAATACCACCACCACAACCTGGAAGGGCAAATTGTAGCAGTGTATCATGTAAAAACTCAAGCTGTCTCTAATATTATTGGGAGTGCGCAGGTAATAGTGCTGAATAGAAGGGGCCCATGTACTAAATAAACGTTGTGACGATAAGTTTCAATTAGGAATTGAGAGACGACCATCATCATCTAACTCGAAATATATAAGAGCCGGAGGGGATACCAACTGAAATAATAATAATAATAATAATAATAATAATAATAATAATAATAATAATAATATAAATAGCAGGCCACTCGTATTCGAGGATACGCGTCTACTAAGGCACCTAGCCAATCCCGAATTCAGATGCTCGTTCAGGCACATTTGTGTTTGTTCAACATCCATAGATCCCAACTGTGGTTTATACTGCAACTATGCTAAGCAGACCTTAGTTACAATTTCTGGGAGAGAGTGATCAACAATTTGAACAAGACCAGTCGCGATGACTTGTCACTTCTTCCTTGTACACCTATCGACGGTCCCGCAAGTGTTCCGTCTACCCAATTTCACTCAAGCACTTTCTAAAGGTGCCACACGCTGTGATCGACCCTCTCCAAACCGATAACATCAGTCACGCGCCCAGAAGTAATATTATATATGCGTATATATGTACATTGATTAATATAAAACCACAAATTAAATTTTAGAATAACAATATCTTAATTTTACAGACATGTTACTTTTAATATATATATATATATATATATATATATATATATATATATATATATATATATATATATGTATACATATATATATATATATATATATATATATATATAAGTTGTAATCTACGAAAGGTTAATGGATACAATAATCAAACGACGGTTGGTAATGAACGATAATATATATAATAATTAATATATATATATATATATATATATATATATATATATATATATATATATATATATATATACATCGGTGTGTGTGTGTGCGTGTATCAGTTCCCTACTTCGCAGAAACTGCTGTTCTGGTTGATGGTTAAAATCTTAAATACATTAAATCATGTATTTAATATTTATATATATATACTTTTAACATTTATATACAGGGTTTTTCAAAAAGAAAACGCCAAAATCATTACGCTGTTTTTTCAGGTCTATAGCACTGTAGTGGACTGAATCAGTGGTTATTTGATAGAGTACTTATCAAAGTTTGATTAGGTGTCAGTTTCACCGCTTCTGGTGCAGCTGAATTGTGGGAAGATCAATCAAAATGGCGACTCCTCAGCAGAAGGCATTATGCGTGCTTGAGTTCGCGAAACCAAACGCCATTGTCACGGTGCAGCGTACTTTCAGAACAGAATTCGGCATTGATCCGCCCCATCGTGAGAGCATTCGACGGTGGGTTAAACAGTTTAAAGAGAGTGGAAGACCACGTGTTACAGAGGAGCAAGTGGAGAGGATTCATGATGCATTTGAGAGCAGCCCACGTAAGTCCGTACGTCGAGCAAGTCTTCAACTTGCCATCTCTCATACCTCTGTCTGGCATGTGTTAAAGAGACGATTACACATGAAACCATACAAACTAAGCCTCGTCCAAGCACTTACTAATTATGACAAGGTGATGCGGAGGACATTCTGTGAGTCAATGCTGGAGATGGAGGAAGATGATGAAACTCTCTTTGCACGTTTAGTTTTTAGTGACGAAGCGAATTTCCATTTGAGAGGCACAGTCAATCGTCACAATGTGTGTATTTGGGGAACAGAGCACCCAAAACTGGCTATTCACTTTACTGCAAGCTGATTCGAATGACTTCATTTTTCAGGAAGATGGAGCACCACCCCATTGGCATCTCGGGGTTAGAGCTTATCTGAATGAAAACGTGCCTCAGCAATGGATTGGGAGGAGAGGTGCTAAAGACCTTGCTCTCTGTGTTTGGCCTGCCAGATTCCCAGACCTCACTGTGTGTGACTTTTTCTTGTGGGGGTATGTTAAAGACCAAGTTTATGTTCCAGCACTTCCAGCAAGTATCGATGACTTGAAAGATCGAATAACAGCTGTGATCAACACGGCGGGCCGTGACATGCTGAGGCGTGTTTGGGAGGAATTCTCATATCGACTTGATGTTGTTTGCGCTGCCGGTGGTGGCCACATTGAGCACTTGAAATGAAACTTGAATGTATATACAACACATGTGTTCATGCTAGAGGTTTGTAATTTTTTTCGTTTTTGACACATCACGTGATGATTTTGGCGTATTCTTTTTGAAACACCCTGTATATAAGGTTGGTGCAAAAATAATGACGTAATAATGTCGTTTTTTGAAGTATTTTTAACGTCATAAACCGACATTATTACGTCATTATTTTGCAACAACCTAATATATATATATATATATATATATATATATACTTTTTATATTTTAATTTCAGAGACAGGTTACTAAGTTCTTATATATTATTTGTTTTTATAAATCATAACTAATTAGTACCTACCCGTTTATTTTTGACGCAAATCTTTTTTTTACCTGATTCAGACACGACATTGAACTGGTATTCGACTCTTATTACTGATAATAGGACGAACAAAGAAACAAAGAGAAATGCAATAATGCAATAATAGTAATTATAACAATGATGATAATGGTGATGATGATGGTGGTAGTTCTAGTGGTGGTGATTGTGGTGATTGTGACTTTGGTTTATCTTTTTAATGATTTTTGTTATTTGTTTATTAGCAATTTATATACATTTTTATTTTATAAGACATACAATACACACTCTTACTTTAAATATTAGTATCTATATATCAATTGTATTGTTATTCATGTAATAAAGAGATTACGGAGATTTGAATATAGTTTCATATTATTGAACATAAGATAATTAAAGAGTTAAAGTGAAATAAATTGCAATTGAAGTTCTGTCGGATTCTCGTGAAGTTCTTTGTGTCTCCTTGGGATCCAAACGCTTATAAATGAAGATTTTACCGTTGTTAATAATAGCAATATTTAAAAAAAAAAGAATGAGTCGACCTGAATTCCCTGAACATGATGATACACCATAGTATGGATATGCTCTGACGCCTATGAACCAGTCCCGACGTATGGGTAAATACGAACTAACTATAAATCTGACACAAAAAATATTGCTAATCTGCGTCGGTCGTCACGTGGGTCAGTAAGAATCGCGATCCCCAGAGAGAAACCAGACTGGGATAAAAAAGAATCTGCAACTGGAAATTAGAGGAAAACCACACCGACGACAGTCTTCACAGAGTCCTTCTATATTTATTAAAAGAAAATCCCACAAAAACAAAAATAAATAAATGATTAAGGGAAGAGTATATTGAAGTAATGATAGGTTTTTACACTGCTTCGATAAACCCAAGAAAGTCAACAACGACCAAATCCGCCTATAATATCTGGCAAGAAAAACATCCTTGAAACAGACTAAACATCACTGCCAACAAAGTAGCCAATTTCAGGAGTGACATCTTCAGAAAAAAAATGAATACCTGACATAGAATTCGAAAGCATCCAAGAAAACATCAAAAATAGATCAAAAGTTGACATCAAGGAGCCAAATGCAAACCAGAGAAGACGCATGCTGAGGAACAAATAGAAATCATTTATAGTAACCAGTCTGAACGACACAAGAAAATAGAGGGAGATAATTACGGATATGTGACAGAAAAAGAGATAACAAAAAATATAAACGGGAGAATATAAAGAAAATGTTTTTCGGGGAAAAACCAACAATTCCAAAAGTAAGAAAGAATCATCAAGTGAAGCAATTAAAAAATTAAGAGTCGAAATGGAAGCACCTATGAACCTGTCAAAACTGAATCATCTTATATACGCAGCAAAATAATAGGTGGAAAAAGTAATTACACACCATAAGCAAAAAAAAAATAAAATAAAATTCAAGTCTGGAAAGGAAAATAGAAACCGAAATAAATAAACTAGGAGGAGAATTAACACTTATATGTGAAGTTGCAAAGGGCCCAAAATGAAAGAAAGAAAAACAAGACAAGTGAAACTAATATTTGTCATAAAGAATAAGACTGACTTACCAAAATTTAAAGAGAAGCTGAAACAACAAATTCAACAAAGGCACAGAGAATCATGCGTTATGAAAAAAGAAACAGATTCTTCTGCCAAAACATGATCTTCAAAGAAAATGTCAAGAAATTATATTGAGAACTGGAAAAAAATAAAATAGAGATAAACACCCACCTAATAACCAGGAAGTGGATGATTTCTGGTGTAAATGTCCAAATGACTAACGTGGAGAGCAAAATACCTACTCTCAAAAACAGAAGAGACGCAGAACCCGAATAACTATAGGCCCATCGCCTGTCTACCAACAATGTAAAACATCCTCACTTCTATCATAACCTAAATGTCAAAAGTTCTTTGACAAAAACACTTTTCTCCCAGCAGAAGGAGTGTAAAAGATGTAGTTACGAGTGCAAGGACCAGCTACTTATTAATAAAAACATACTGGAATCGGTGAAAACATGGAAAAAATTATAGATACCATAAGTCGACTACAGAAAGACGTTCGACATGTGCCACACTCATTGGCACAGAATAACCTAAAAAAAAATACAGAGTATGGCCGACAACGTTAAATTTCATAATGGGGAGCACGACAAACTGGAAGACTACATTAAACCTAAATCATACACGCAAGTCATTAACATCGAGACCAATCAACATCAAAAGCTGGATCTTCCAAGGAGAGTCATTGTCACAATTACTTTTCTGTCTTGCATTAGCACCATTCAGCTGCCTACTGAACAAGAGTAAATAAAAATACAAGACACAGAACGGCAAAGTGAATCGCCAATTCTATATTAAGGATCACAAAACGTTTGCCAAGTATGTGAACCAACAGAAAAAAAAACTCCTCACCATTGTCACAACCTTCAGCAAAGACATTAACATGGAGATTACAATCGGCAAATTCGCCAAAAGCGACCGTCAAGGGCGGTAAACTAACGAAAACTACATATTTAGACCTCGGTATCAACAAGATTAAAGAACTAGACCAAGATTATACATGCAAATACTTAGGAATTAATGAAAGACGCGGGATGCAACATTCAATTTTGAAGAAAAAGATCCGAAAAGAATATTATAGTAGAGTGCGTTTGATACTAGAAAGCGAACTTAAAAGGGCCAATGAAATGAAGACTATCAACAACGCAGGTATACCCGTAGTAACATACAGATTGAATATTATTAAATGGAAGTTTAATGACATTAAAAACATTGGACACCAAGACCAGAAAATTGCTTACCCAGATGAGGATGCACCAATCGAAATCAAATGGTGACAGGCTGTACGTACAAAGAGCTTTAAAAGGCCGAGGTTTAAACCTACTTGAATGCATTCTAAAAACTACAATAATCGTATTAGAAGCATAAGACCAATGCTACTCACTTACAAATATTAATACATCAAATCAACACCATCAACAAATAATCAGCAATCTTCAAGAATCAACTAAATATACTTGAAATTCTACAAAAAAGAAACCAAACGATGCCATCTGCGCCAAACGTATAAAACAGAAAGCGAAACAAATTGGATATATAAAATTACAAAATAACTGGGAAAACAACGCGTTGCATGGCAAATACCAAAAAAAGAACGAAAGAAGCTGGTGTTGACCAACAGAAAACATATCAGTAGCTGAGTAGCCCCCGGTTGGAAGCTCAGAAAGAAGGCCTAATTATTGCAGCTCAGGACCAAAGCCTTGCAGCCAGATCCTATCACTGTCACATAATCAAAGAGGAGACTAACCTGAAATGCAGCCACCACGAAAATATGATGAAATTGTCGACCATATTATCTCAGGATATCCGGAACTAACAAAAAATGAATTTACCCAGACATGGCAAGGTATCGACATATGTTCACTGGAAGATATGCAAGAATTACAAAATCGAAACCACTGAGACATAATATGAGCCCTAAGCATACACAGTTACACACAATAACGATGTAACTATCCTCTGGGACTTGACAATTCAAAATGGCAGGGAAATAAAAACCAACAGACCTGATGTTATCATAAAATACAAGAGATTCAACAATGGTATCTTTATTGATATAGCAGTGCCATCTGAAAGAAACATCTCCATAAAAATCCTCGCGAAATTGACCAAATACAAGGACCTGGGAATCGAGATTAACAGGATGTGGGGAATGAAAATTGAGACAATACAAATAGTAATCGTGACTCTGGGATTCCCAGGTAACATCAACATACGAGTTGCCCTATTAGGAAAATCCTAAGAAACATCACAAGGAACGCCCTACTAGGAACATACTAAGAGAAGTGCTATCAGTTAAATGACAATTCTCGTATACAGCCTAAGGACCATAGTTTGAACCCGGCACTACAGGATACAAATCAGAAAACTCGACATACACAAATAATAATAATAATAATAATAATAATAATAATAATAACAGGTTGCATAGTGTTAGCATCAACTGAATATAAAACTCGGGGTGATTGCGGTGGGGGGGGGCAATATTTGCTTTGGAAAATATGCTATTTTTACGGGAAGACCCAGTAACACAGATAGGATCTGTAACAATTTTATGGAACTTTACAATACACAGAGACATAATCAAAATAATCGCCCAGACATCGCGCTCAAAAAAACAAGAAAACAGAATGTGCTTTCTTATTGACATTGTAATCCCTGCAGATTGTAATGCATCTTTGAAGATCTTTTAAAAAATATCGAAATAAAGAAGCTTGAAATAGAAATCCAACAAATGTGGCACATGTGAAAATCAATAATTCCGGTTGTATATGAAGGCATGGAAAATGGACCGATAGACGCATTGAAGGGATTCCTAGTATCCCAAGCCTCACACATTAGGAAGGATTTTATCTATGTGAAATGTGAGAGATCTTAGGTTTTCTTTTCTTTTCTTTTTTTACACAGTTGATTAGTTGAAAATATCATGAAGCCATTTTTTACCTTAGATCTCTTGTTGGAGCTCAAAATGAAACGTGTATACAACAGAAATCGAAGAAAATAATAATAATAATAATAATAATAATAATAATAATAATAATAGTAATAATAATAATAATAATACTAGCGGAAATGATACTTGGTGTCCGGTGTGCTGGCTCAAATGGAATTCTAAAAAAAGCCAAGCTACAGTAAGAACACTTATAGACTGGCAATTATGTAAAAACCTACTTAGGCTTGAATATATAGAGAAATTAGACAGTAAAGTAAAAAATAAAAATTAAAAGGAAATCGAAAACTTTAACCTCCAGACCGTCCACTGTGTTGAGAGAGTTCATTGTTGAAGAATTGATCAATAAGGTTGAAGATGTGCTCTGATAATTGAAAACAGGTAAAAGGGGATTTAAAATACAGCTGTCATAACAGCCGCTCACAGCACGGGAGGAAGCTAAAACGTAAACCTGGATCAGGTTGAACGGTATAATTTTTATTTAATTTTTTAAAGCATTTCACCCCAAGAAAGGCGGGAGTGTGACTATCACGCAAGGAATTACAGAATATAGGAACAAGATTAAAGAGGCGTGATAGAGGAAAAGGTGAAGAGAAAGACGGGGAATTAGATCAAGGCATCTGAAGATGTCGATTGACATTGCATTTGAATAATTGAAGATTATAGCTATCACGGAAGCAGGTGAGAAGAATGGATTTCCAAAGATGGGAAGTTCGAAATATGAATCTATTATAGTAGAAGAGACGACTACATTTAACCGTTTCGACAGTGAAAGGGTGGGATTGAGATGCCAACCTAGTAGCACGTTTAAATTCATGCAGTGTGGGAACCAGTGAAAGTAGCACGTCGGAGCAGTTACCGTGAAAGTATTTTAAGAAAAGACAGAGGAAAACGACGGCACTTCTGTGAGAGAGCGATTGAAAATGAGCTGCCACATCAGGGCCAATCACAATCGCATATCCGTCTATGGAGTTTGTCGAGGACCTTAAGACGGACAGCGTGGGCTCCAGACCGTATATGGCAGCAGCATTCCATGCAAAGGCGAATGGTTGATTTATATAGACTCGAAGAATGGTCTCATGCGAGAAAAACTTTCTGGTATGACACAGAGAACTAACTTTCTTTGCGTTAGATGAAGCTATTGATTCAATGTATTTCATCTCTGGTCAGTGGACTGTGTCAGACGAAGCAGTTGCAGAGAATGCGAGAATTTTGCGAAAGGCTAGAGATTCCGAAGAAAGCATGTTACTTTATCTTCAGCAATAATAAGCGAAAATATGGTGTGAACATAAAGATGCATACATGTAAAAGAATCTTCAAGATATGGACTAGTATAGAAATGGGGAAAAGAAGGAGCTAAAAACTCATAAAACAAAAACAAAAAAAACTGGTACTTAAAACACTTTACTCGAAAGGCTGCATATGAAAAAAAAAAAAAAGCAGTAGGCGTCACCATTTGGAATCGCTCGATTCAGCAATAAAGGGCTACGAAAAATCTACAAAACATAGCAAGGATAGAATATTAATAACAGCAAAAATATTTCCTAATTTTTTTTAGAAATGAGGACTAGAAAACAAAAAAGAAGGCAATAAAATTATATGCATATTTATTTAAAAAAAAAAAAAAAAAGCAAATCGAGATAATTACAAATAAAAAGATTTGGACATGGCAACAAAGAATTCCCCTAAAGATATAAACAGTGATATATTTAAAATCAATGTGATAAGAAGAATGAAAATTCTCGGTAGATCAACAGAGAAGGATAAAAAATGGAGACTGTTTTGAAATACATTCGAGGCAGTTAACACAATACACAATCGGGAAATGTATCAGTTAGACCTAAAAATAATGAAAGTATATGCAAGGCAGGAAGGGGAAGATAACCCCTTGGGAATTGGAGAAGCATATATTTTTTGACTATAAAGAAAAAAAATGTTTATGTGGCAAGATTTCTTGTTTTGTGTACTTCAGTCCCAAAAGACGTTCCAATCTAGGAGGCTGATTGATAATACAACCGTTTAGCACGACTGAATACATTAGACATTAAACTAATTTCATTTTCAATCAGACAACAAAAGAAAAAAATGGAATTAAAAAGTTTAAAGCCTGTTTTAATTATGCTTCCACTATGTTTAAATAACATTTACTTGCGACGATCTTCTTGTATTTTCTTTAAAATTAAAACCCAAATGGATGTTTCAAGTAGTAGGTATACTGAGTTCGACAGTGAATTGCGATCATCCATTTTATGCTTGAACGCAATCTTCAGTTCAAGGTCGCCATTTTGTGTTGCACTCTGTGCGTACACATCTTATATTTACCAGGACTCTGTTTCCTGAACTGCTTGGCATTCGCCCGGAAGCTCTAATATGAATATTTCAGAGTGCCTGTGTGTCAATCCGAGAACAGTGCACAGGATTCGAAAAGAGTTGGATGAGTCTAATAGTGATTTTGAAGGGACGGCAGCTTGGAAAACTCACTCTGATCGTTCTGATAAGAAAAGAACTTTCGAATTTGCTGGAGAGAGCCTTGAACACGACACGGTGGCCTACATCAAGTGACTTGAGGAGTTATTGTTGCCTTCGGTAAAAGAAGTGGCTGATAGAAGACGCTATGTCTGGCAACAGGACTCTGCAGCATGCCACAAAAGCGGAAGGAGCCAGTCATGACTGTGGAACAATTTCTGCCAACACACCACACTTATATCTGGCCACCTAACTCACCTGACTGTAACCCACTTGATTATTATGTGTGGGCGCAGTTGCTAGAAAGAGAGAGAAAGAGAGAGAGAAAGAGAGAGAGAGCAAAAAAACTCTTTGTAAAACCAAAGATAAAGTATTATGACAGCATTCACCAACTTAAACAACAACAACAACAAAAAAAAACTTCCAGAAGATTTGCAAGGATTGCGAAGATGTTTGAAAGCCGTGTTTGAAGCCAATGACGATTTTATTGAATAAATGTACGCTTTAGTTTTTCAAGATATTTTTGTGTCATTTTGGTAAATATATGTTAAAATGAGATGTCAGTGTTATTTTCATTTTTTGAATAATTTAGACGACAATTTATTCATCGCACCTCTCCTTTTCTCTCTCTCTCCCTTTCTCTTTCTATACAGACACACACATACGCACGCACACACACACACACACACACACACACACATATATATATATATATATATATATATATATATGGATCTATGTATGTGCCTTATGTGCTTGTGTGAGAATGTCATCAGTTTCCTTTTCTAAACGTCAAACATGTTATCAGTTATTTACACGGCTCTACTACTACTACTATTGCTACTACTACTACTACTACTACTACTACTACTACTACTAATAATAATAATAATGTCAGAACCTTCAGAACTACTGCTTCTGTACATATTGTTAACAGCAGCAGTAATGGGGACGGTGACGACGACGCCGAGGACTTGATGATAAAAACGAAGAAAAAGATTTGATTATTGTGATTCTTCTTGCTGCTGGCACGGGCGATATGATTGATGTCGTGGACTGATTGATCGAAGCCTTGTCTTCCTCCAGGATGCAGAAAGTAATGAATATATTGTACTCAATAGCAGTCATTCTCTGCTTGTTATGAAAACCTCCCTCGCGTTCATTTTCTTTCGTTACGCATGCGCAAATGCGAATGTCGACGTTGGTTCTTTCTCAAGTGAAGACAACATGACATTATGCTTAATGTTCTGTTTCTTGTAACCGATGTTAGTGGTTTGCAGAAGTTGCCTTGTTATAAAATTGTTTACCGCATCTGTTTGACTACCGTTTGTGCAAAGATAATCAATTGGCAGTTGTGGATTTAAGAGGGCGGTTTAATATATTCGTAGCTTGATGTGTAGTTACCAGATCAATTTTCATTGTTTTTTTTTTCACTGTATAATGGTGGATATATCTGATTTATATTAAGTGCCTTTCCAATGAGAGAGTTCATGTTCATAACTATATATTGTTAAAGAAAATATAAGATCTTCCAAATGAATCAAACCTGGACATATCGTTGCAAGTACAGGCATTTGACGTCTGAAATAAAGTCAGACGGTAATCATTCTATTTCTAAATTTGGTATACAATTAGGCTACCATTGTTAATATTTAAAATGAACTAAATCTGCAGTTAAAATGATAATGCATTTTCTTACAAGTTAATTGCAGGTAGTTATCAAAATGAAAAGACATTTATTTTTCAGATTTTGAAAGAAAATATAATTATAAGTCATTATTCATTTTTTTAGGAAGACTTTCTTTCTTTATATGTGCCGTGTCCTTTTCTTGACGTAGGCGTTCCATCCCCACGTTTCTTCCCTCAGACCACGCTCTATCATTCACTTGCTTAACCCTGCCAAGTATGCCATGTGTTGTTTTCCCTTGTCTGACTTTCCCTCTATTCGATCCGTGAGTATCAGATACTCCAGGCCCTCCTTTCTCATTATCTGTCCCATGAACTTCAGCTGCCTCTTCCTGATGTTAAGTATAAGCCTCCTCCTTATTTGCAACCTCTGTAAGACCTCATCGTTGATCATACGTTCGGTCCATGATATCCTTAGCATCCTTCTGTAGAACGACATCTTCGTCGCTTCGAGTCTCTTCTCATCTTTGAGGAAATCGTCCAACATTTGCTGCCCTAAAGAAGGACAGATGTCACGTAACAGTTCAGTATTCTTTTCTTTGTTACCAAAGAAATCCTCCTGTCTTGCAATACTCTGCCCAGATCTTGGAATATTTCCTTGGGCATCCCAATACTTCTACGGATCTCAGTGCCACACTTAGCGTCCTCTGTCAAGACGCTTCCCTGATATTTAAACTTCCGCATCTGCTTGACTCTAGTGTTCCCGACCTGCAAATCTGGCTCTTCCTCTTATGATGACCAAGCATTTTGTCTTCCTGTAGAATTTGCTTAGTCCTTTCTTTTCACTCTCCGTCGTTACCTTCTGTAGGAGATTTTGGAATTTATTTTCCATGTATGGTTTCAGTACTATGTCATTTGCGTTAAGATTGTTAAGATTGTGACCGTCAGTGCAAAATCCGGGTAGGGTTTCCAATTCTCTAAGAATTACCTCGTTGTATAGGTTGAAGCGGTCGGGTGAGAAGACGCATCCTTCCCTTAAGGACCTCTCTATATTTTTATATTCACTGAACTTGTTCCCTCTGCTGTTTGCTGCCAGTATGGGTTCTTTATTATTCTGATATCTTTGCCGAATATATCAAGTTAGCTAAGCATTTCCATCTGATCCTTGAGTGTACTTTGTCGTACCATGCTTTAAATATCAAATCGTATTTTCCAGTTCAAGAAGACTAATCTGATAGTCCTGCTTAGCCCGTGCGTTAAGCAGGACATTTTGCGATTGTGAATTTGTTTCCATTACTCTGAGTTTATAACATCGAAGTTTTCTCAATAAATGTTGAACCCGAAAAAGTAATAATAATAATAATGTCATGTATATTTGATGCCCTGTTGTCTATCTGGAGATTCTTGACAAAATTCAAAGAAGCGTCTGTAATGTAATGACATTCACTAGACATCTCGACATGACGTGGTTTCATTTCGTCTTTTATATAAATATTTTCATCGTAACTGTTCTAAGCTTTTTTCCTTGGTACCTCGACGACATGAATTTAAGCGTGCTACTAGATTGGCAACTAGGTCTCACCTTTTTATTGTTGAACTACCCATACGTTCCTAGAAAGACATAAGCTACATTTATCGACCTTTCCGCTGAAGCGTTTGACTTTAATACATAATCCGAGATGATAGTTGAGTTTCTATTATCGCTTTTTATTTTCCAGAAAAATGTAGAGAGGGCTATGCTGTTACTTTATCTAATATTACCTAATACAATTTAGTGATAGTAGAAACGTGATTTCCAATGTTTTTTTTTTAGTTGAATCGAAACAGAATTTGACCTTCCCATCATGTTTAATGCCAGCTCTATAAAGTATATTTTTAGTCATGCATTTGCCGATTAGCGGGCAGATTTTGTTTTTTTCTGCATTTGTATTTTTTAATTATGCTGGGAGTGTTCATCTTGTAGGTTTGTTAAATGTTTGTTGAATATAACATTGTTGTGCTGTGATATATATTGTTCGATGTTTTTAACGAATATGTAGCTAACTTCAACTATATTTCTATTGAAAATCTTTCTTTTTTTTTGCGTTGGAGAATGGCTGAAATGCTTATGGATTATTTCCGGAAAATTCTTCCGATATTAGATTTCACATTACCGCTGAAAGATGGGTTACACCATATGACATTGCGTTTACAGTGTTTCGACTCGTTAATATCATTATTGTCAATATCTAAAAATTTAAGGTTTACTTTATCGTTACTTTTTTCTATGGCTTCTGCTTATTTGCTTTTATACTTGTCGAAAATATCCTTATTACTAGAGTTGGTGGACAGTTTAAATTGAACCGATTTAAGTAAACTCTTTAAAATTCTAGGACGGTGGTTAGATTGTTTATTGATATATCTATGGTTGTATAAATCTTCGGTATATTTTTTATAAAGTCAATTTGATAGGTCCAAGGTTACATCCAGTAACTTGATCACTTTAGCGTTGGTGCTGGTCGTGATACTCAGAGCGAGCACTTTAAAGAATTTAATCAGGCTTTTTCTTATTCACTCACTATTTTTACGCCTGTTTTACACAGGCGTATTATACCGCTGTCTCTATAAAAATCCGGTGTTAATGATGTCGAAGATGAACTTTAATATACAAAGTAACAGAATACCAACTAATTCAGAAGCTCCCCGCCGAGTCAAAGACGCACCCATAGCAATGCAAAACTTCAGGGTTCTTACGTTTAGTCCACAGGCAACCTCCATAGAAGAGGATGGATTTTTGGACCTGTTTTATGATATTAATGTCCTGGTAGCTTATGTGATAGTAATTGTTGGCTAGATTTATTATTGCAGCCATTGGTACCTCCTCGCGGATTAAAGCATGAGTATTATACCGCCGTGTCTATTGTTATAAAGAATGAACTAATAAAACTGTTTAGCTGTTTTTTTTAATCGTTTTTATATTTCGTTATTGATATTCCTTCTTTTGGGTCATGAAGAATGGACCAATAAACCCGTTTAGCTGGGTTTTTTAATCGCTATTATATTTCGTTATGACCGTTTTACGGTAATATATATATTTTGTTATCCCTTATTTTTTGTTATGAAGAATGGATTTCTATATTACTATCTCAAGGGAATATATTTATTTTATTCCTATATTTGGTTATCAATTGTTACTTTTTTGTTATGTATTGCTTCCTAATATATCTACATTTATTGATTTATTAATTTGTGAACCTGTATATATAGTCTGATGACCGAGATTAAAACAGAAAGAATGTTCATTATTTACATTACATTATTCGGACTATTGTCCTCATCTTTGTCGCCATATTTATTACAACGTTTCGGTCGTTGTACGTTCTGGCCTTCTTCAGGTGGTTGGAATGTCGAACTGAACCCTTTATTTCGCTCACTGGGGTAGACTGTTCTAGTTCTACGTGCCATGGCACAGTGGATAAAAGAGTTGGTTACATAGCACGTGGAACAAAGAAGATTCTACCCCAGTGAGCGAAATAAAGGTTTCAGTTCGACATTCCAACCACCTGAAGAAGGCCAGAACGTACAACAACCGAAACGTTGTAATAAATATGGCGACAAAGATGAGGACAATAGTCCCAGAGAACGAAATAAAGGGTTCAGTTCGACATTCCAACCACCTTAAGAAAGGCAGGAGCTTACAACGGCCGAGACGTTGTAATATATATGGCGACAAAGTTGCGGACAAGTAGTCCGAATAATGTAAATAATGTACATAATACTTCATCTCAGAAATATAGACCGAGAAAGAATGCTATTAAGGAATAGGTTAGAAATATGAAAAACCGATTCTTGTGTGGAAAATAGGATCAACAGAAGAAATTTCGAAATAAATTTTAAACTGTTTACCATTCCAGGTCTCTGGTCTCAGACAAATCTTTATGCTTTTAATATTTCTAAGGAAAAGAAAGATTTCGTTAGAAACATAGAACATAATGCTGAATTTCTATGTAATAAATGTTCTCCTATATGACAGTATATACTTGACAATTATCTCACAGATGAAGAGGCGGCTTGAGCCAATAGATATGTGGATCTACAGAAGGATGTTGGGAATATCACTGGACGAAAAACGTAGGCAACGAGAATATTTTAAGTGATATGAAAACAAAGAGGGCATTTAATTATTTTTTATTTATTTTTTAATCAGTTTGTCCAAAGCAAGGCAACAATGCCACTAAGACGCAAAGTTTTCTGGGAAGGAAAGAAAATTAAAAGATTTTACAAGGTATGGGAATCCCTATCCTAAAGAGGGAACAAGGGATAAAACCGAGACGAAGTATAAACCGGAAGATAGGCAAACATATCTCCTCAAAATTGTTGAGAAAAAAATAATTAGTAAATAAAATTTCAGCATTCTGACTGAGATGTTAGACGTATAGAGTTGAAATTAACTTCAGAATGAACCGGAAGCCGAGGCTTAAACAGGAAACAACGGATAAACATCTAATCCCGTTCAAAAGATTTGGGAAGAGTCTAAACCAGACGATAAGCAAACCTATATAATCCTACTAATATTTAGAATCAGAATAAAACAAAGGAAATATCTGGGACAGAAACGAGGAAGTAACTCTTGGAAAATAGTAACAGTACATTTTGAATGTAAGATGGTTGGAGGAAGGTAAGTGGCAGCTGCCTGACGATCTTATGTGCATAAAACATCAAAAGAAATGAAAGATTATTTCAGTATTATTCAGTGGTAGCATTCGTTTAAGATATCATAATGTCGGATACATGTAGTGAAGTTTTTTGTAATTTTGACGCAAAGACGCCTGAAGGTGCAAAAAGAGGGGGACGAAGAACGATTGTAATTGTGAGGTAAGGTTAAAAAAATGGATGCATTACTAAGAGCTACAATGAATAGGAATTTGTGGAAATCCCTAAAGGCCCAAATCCCGAAGAGGCATAACATATGGAAAAAGATTTGCCGAACTGACAGATAGAATAAGTTTTACGAGAATGGCTTCCACTATTTATTAGGTTGGTGCAAAAATAATGTCGTTTTCTCACATATGTTACTATGTGAGAAAACGACAATATTTTGCACCAACCTAATACATTATTCGGAATGTTGTCCTCATCATCGTTGCCATATTCACGACCTATCGGCCGTTGTACGCTCCGGCCTTCTTCAGGTGGTTAGAATTTCGAACTGAACCCTTTATTTCGTTCATCGAGGTAGACTGTACTAGCACCACGTGACATGTCATGTGCCGATGTCTCAGGATCAGTTATCTGCCTTTTAACTGTAGCTAGGTATTGAACTCACAACTTTGTGGGTCAAGTCATTTGATTCAACCGTCGCTTTTATACACAGTTATTTCGTATTTTTGCTAAGAGATAAAATCTCGTTTATTAGACATTACTTCACTGAGAAGTATTTTCCGTGTTGAACAAGAGTCTTTTAAGGGAACTTAAAAGCAATATAGACGCGGATGTCTTCGGTCTCCGGGCACTACTAATAATCCAACCATCTTCTCCATCGATTTGTTGTACTTGTGGACCTTGACTAATATTAAAGGAAATGTTGCTAATGGCTCTCTTGTTGGAAAGGAAAGTCGACTGTGGTTTCACCTTTGCACTCTACCTTTCTCTTTTACTTCTCTACCTCACGGCGGCATTGCCACTTCTTGTTCTTTCATTTTAGAATCATTTTCTCTCTTCAACTCTCACTCGCAATCATATCACACTGTTTCTCCACAGGTTTCTGAAGAATTTACTCTCTGTCTCTGTTTCTGCCTCTCTCTCTCTCTTTCTCTCTTTCTCTCTCTCTCTCTCTCTCTCTCTATATATATATATATATATATATATATATATATATATATATATATATATATATATATATATTTAGGGTTGGTGCATAATTACCAGGCGTTTTTCTAGACGAGTTATTTGTTAATAAAAATTGCTGTTTAATTTACTTTTTTTTTTTATAAAAATATTACTTTATTTTCAGGTTATAAACATTCGTGTCGATAATGTTCCGCTCCGGAAATATCATTTAAAAATATTTTTGTTGAATTGTTATGTTTCTTTTTTCATAATATATATTGTTTAAGAGACGCCTGATAATTATGCACAAAACCAATACATACATACATATATATATATATATATATATATATATATATATATATATATATATATATATACATATATACATATATATATATATATATATATATATATATATATATATATATATATATATATATATATATATATACAAACCCCGTTTATTTTGAATTCCAAATAGATTTTAAATAAAATCTGTAACCGCATTATAATATATCGGTACAAAGATTGCGATAACCAGATATCTTTTTTAAAATCTGAAGATTGCCTTGTACATGAAACTCTGAGGCGTGAGCGGTGAGAAATAATATATATATATATATATATATATATATATATATATATATATATATATATATATATATATTATAAAATACTGTAAGTCTGACAATTATTTATTATATTTTCTGTTCATACGTTATTTTTATAAATACAATTTAAGTAAATGCTGTTTTACACTGTATTAATTACATGTGTCAGCGTTAAATGCTCGTAAGAAATATGCGTTCTCCAACAGGAACACGAATCTGTATTCCAATATGGAAATATTCCTTTGGTTTGACGTGCTCTACCATTTAGCTACAGAGAAGCGTCTGGTTAGTAATGTCCGAATTACGGTTTATAAACAGACAATCTTCGACGATATTTCTCGATCGATGATTCTGCTCACAAAACCCTAAACATTTCATATTCTAAAATGGTGGCTCTTATTGAGTTGATAGGTAGGATAATGTGTTCGAATTTTCTATAGTAGTTGGGATTATTATTATTATTATTATTATTATTATTATTATTATTATTATTATTATTATTTGTCGATTTTTGTATTTTCTTCGATGGATTTTTAGGTTTTCTGTAGGAAATAATTCGAGTATTAGAAGAGTTTAATAGCGTTTTCGATGTGTTTCTCTTCGTCGGGCTAGACGTGTAGGCTATAGAGTCTACAGGCACTTAAATAAAATCCTGTGATTATTCCTGATTTTATGTTATTGTTGTAGCG
>OZ010582.1:42545850-42588350 GCA_963932145.1 Acanthosepion lycidas | reverse complement strand
TTATATATATATATATATATATATATATATATATATATATATATATGCATACACACACACACACACATATATATATATATATACATATTATAATAATATTTCTTGTTTAAAAATATGATTTCTTCGCTACATACGAGTTCTCATGTTTCAAAAACGAGAGCCGAAATCATCCAAATAATTAATAAAATTAAGTTGGATTGTGGTGTTTAGTCCCGTTTCATCTTCAAGCGAAATTTTAGAAATAAGCTATCTCTCGGTTTACGTGTATTTTTAGGCACGGTCCGTTACAGAATTCTGTAACGGACCGTGCCTAAAAATACACGCTAGAGACACGGCCCAAGCTTTTGTTGCAGTTTTTTTCTGTGTATATATGTACTAGTGAGTTAGTCAAAATGCCTTGACTCACTTTATAGTCCACCAATAGAAGGTTAACCAATCAGAAGACGTAGAACATTCAATCCGTCGTGTATAAAGGCGGCCATTTTGTTCACTCTACCCGAATATCGAGTCCAGCTTGTCAGGCGAAGAGAAACAGAAGGACGAACTATGCTCTGCTACCTTTTACCAAAATATCAACTGCTAACGTGAACAACGCTTTCCTACTGTCTTCAAGACATTCACTGCTAACCTCTAGATTCTCTACTCAAGACGACCGTTATTATGAACAACACTGGTTATGAGCGTAGACCACCACTATATTTTGACGGGAATGAATCGAGATATGAATTGTGGGATACAAAGTTCTTAGGCTACCTCAAGTACAAAAAACTCCATGACATCATCCTTTGCAAAGACGACCAGAAGCGGGGTGATGATTTTATGGAAAGAAATGCGACCGTGTTCGTTGAACTAATACAATTCCTGGATGACCGGAGTTTGTCTTTAATAATGAGAGAAGCCAGGGACAATGACCGGAGAGCTCTACAAATTTTGCGTGAACACTACTTGTCAAAAGGTAAGCCTAAAGTTATTGCTTTATATACTGAACTAACTGCGTTAAAGAAACAAGAAAATGAATCAGTAACCAATTATATTATCCGAGCAGAGAATGTCACAAATGCCTTAAAAATTGCAGGTGAGACTATCTCAGATGGGCTGCTGAAAGCCATCGTCTTAAAGGGTTTACCACCGACATTCAAACCATTCACGACAGTTATAACTCAAAAGGATAAAAAATTAACTTTCACTGAGTTTAAAATTGCGTTACGTAGTTATGAAGAAACTGAAAAACGTGTAACCCCCCAAAAAATCAAGGCAATAACGTAATGCGACTGAGAACGTCATTATTAACAACAGCTTTTCCGTTATTATGAAGAACTTATTCTTCTATTCTTTTAGTGTGCGGATGAAACTGAATGTGAAAAATTTCCACTCCTTTACTCCTTTAAGTATGACTTTACTATCTCACATTGTCCATGTTTTGCTATTCTTTCGCTCAAGCACTTAGCTTGCTGGTTGGTATTTCTGTCTTCTTTGTGTTGAATTCTTCAGGCAATCATTCCTCATTATTTTTCTTATAAATATCAGCTTTTATTTTCTGAATGTATCAGTTTCATTGTTCTTTTTATTTTTCTTCCTCTTTGATAATATGCTATGTCCATGGTATTTTATGTAAAACCTCATCAATGTCGATTAACATTTCTTCTTCATCCTTGAGAAGGTTGTCCAGTATTCCCTGGCATTCACTAATGTCCCATTAAGCGTTACATAGCAAATCATCAATCTCAGTATGCGTTATTTCTGAAGCATTGTTTAATTATGTTTAGCATATATTTCGATCTTCCATTATTCAAGTCTTTTACAGAAAAGTTTTATCACGATACAGAGCAAAATAAAACTCGGAATATCGATGTAAGAATGCCAGTATTATATAAAGTTTTATTTGAGATTTTGTTGAAGGTTTTCTGTACAAATCCTAGTGGAATAAAATTATATTTCCTTTGCGAGATTACCATATGTGGTAATATATTTTCTTTCCTCGCCATAAAACTCTTGGGAAATGAAGTGATTGTTTTCTTCTTTTCATATAAAATATACCCTAAACAAATTTCTTTATTTATTAATTTACAATATTCCTGGTTGCTGATCTAGTGTCTAGATTCTGGTGGATAATTCTTTATTTTTTAAAAGTTTTATTCTGCATAGCCCTGAAGATATGACCTTCATCAGAAAGAGAATAAATATTTCATTTCATGACCGTTGACATTTGCGTAATTCCTTTAGAGAGAATATCAAGGCCCCTAACACCAAATTAAATTATATCGTTTATATGTAATTACAACTATGAAGAAAGATCAATCGCTGTAAAATTCTCCTAACTAGATGAAACCGAATTTGTCGACTTCCTCAAAATACAACAAGTACACAAAGTAACAAGGGGGTTTCTTTTACACATGATAGAAACTGACACCGAAATCCAAAAACGTTTTGGCATGACAAACGATACATTTTAACAGATAAACAAACTATTAAGAAGCAGTAAGGTTTGTTTGGAAGAAGAAAAAAAAGAACACTGGACTGCTATGCAATGTAAATGCCCATAAGCTACAGTAAATAATGTACAATTTCCTCACAGATAAAGATAAGAATGTTATTCATCATGACGGTAGTCTTCGAGTATAGAATCCAGAGGTTAGCAGTGAATATTTCTTAGACAGTAGGAAAGCGTAGTTCAGGTTAGCAGTGGATATCGCAGCAAAGTAGCAGAGCGTAGTACTTCCTACTGTCATCTTCGCCTGGTCAAGTTGGCACTGGTCATTCCGGTAGGGTAAACAAAAATGGCCGCCTTTATACACGACGGATTGAATGTTCTACGTCTTCTGATTGGTTAACCTTCTATTGGTGGACTATAAAGGGAGTTAAGTCATTTTGACTGGCTCACTAGTTATACACGCACACACAAAAACTGTAACAAAGAAAGGCGATCATGTATCTTTCGATAAATGACTGACGAAGCAGATTTTTTGCCCTCATTAGGTTGCCATTTCCTTCTTCGGTAGACCAACTAAGGCTACAGTAACCGGTCTATCCTGCTATTTACTCATAACTGGGAGGGGAAGAAGAGGATTCATACCTTTCCCAAGGGTATTAGCATATAAGTGAATGTGAATTCTCCAATCCGAATCGCTATCCTTTACTCCACCGTGCCTCCTCACAGAAAATATCGAAGACAAAAGGGTTAGGTGTAGGCCACCGACGTGAATATCTTGAGTGAATGAATGACGGAACAAGGTTACATGGAAAGACAAAATTTACTAAGAGCTACAAAGCAGATGAATATGAGCGGAGCCATGCTCGCTCACGTCATGAAGGGAAACGTCTCATAGATGGAGGAGAACAAATATTAAATCTTTGAAGTAAATAAACCTAGCACAGACATCAACTCTTCAAATTCCCGACAGGATTAGTCACCGTAAAGGAGAGTCAAAAATAAATTTCCAGAATTAGCAAATGAAATCCAGCAAAACCTAAAAGATAAAGCGATTTTTTTTTTCAAACATCCTGCGGTATCTGCCTATATATCTGAGATGAGGATTTGTAACCAGGCGGTTTGTGGGGGGACACTCGAGGTAAACGGTTACGTTAAGAGGCAGTTTGTACTGACAGGAGGGGGAGATGAACGGTTAACCCTAGATTTGAAAGAGTTCTGATTGAAGTGATCGGGGAAACTTCCTCATGGGAGTCGGTTCCACAGAGCACTGGTTTGCGAAAAGAAGCTGTTTTAAATGGAACCTATTTCTTACCGATGAGGTAGCCCGGGATTTTGAGATCCTTTAGTGGAATTGATCGATTTATAACTGTTTCAGGCAGTAAACAGGAGGTCGGGTTTGTACTGGAACATCGGTGTAGAAGATGGTATACATGGGCTTGTGTTTGCTTGATTTGTTAATTTATATTTTAATCGATTTCATATATGTATTTGTTGTTGGAAGATTAGTAGAGAGTGATACAGATACACTCCCAGGAGATGTATGCATAAATGAGCTGGACTGAATCGTCCGGGGATACTGCCGTAAGAGTACCTTTCATCATGGAATCAAGAGGCTCTACCAGGGACAACTGCACAGTCCAGAAACCATTCACGTAATTGCAGTACTACAGTCTTGATATTATACACTTGCGGATAAGATAGTTTCCTTTGAAATTACTCGTAGTTTCAGATCCCTGAATATCAGCAGGATAACGCCCAAACCCAGAAAACGTCTGACCCCAGGGAAAAAGATACATGCGTCATACTCTGCGAGTACAAATCTCGTCTGCTTAGAAGTCAAGGCAACAGAATTCATCCTTGATCTAGAAACATTGTACCAGACAGAGACCTAAAGTACTAAGACAAGCTCACTCATATATGACGACTGAAGACCCATTAGGAGACAGTGGGATGTTCACGAAATTTGCATGGGGTGAATTAGTTTCGTAATATCATAGATACTATGGTAGGAGCATGCAGAGGCATGCACAAGCAAGTTATCTATCCTGCTAACATAGAATTCTGGTTTAGAATTACAACTACTGTTGTCACAGACATCGGGTAATTATTCACATTATTTACATTGTTTGGACTGGTGTCATCATCTTTATTGTCACAGAAAAAAAAAGAGAATTGAATATTTAAAAATGGCTATTGAGACATTAGGTTTATAATTTGAAAATTTTTACTCATTAAGACACGTGGCCCAGTGGAGAAAAGTGTTGGTTAATTCATCCAAAAGGTGACTTGACCCAAACTGAGATATCCAGAGTCATGGTATATCAACGAAATTCGGAATTCCAACAAATATCACCTGAAGAAGGCCGCTGCGTACAGCGGCCGAAACGCCTTGAATGTGACAGTATGGACGAGGACAACAGTCCGAACAATGTAAATAATGTAGATACTGTGGGATAGAGAGATGAACAGAAAGCAATGCATCTAATTCATTTGAGTGTGTGAATCGGAGTGTAGTGTTTGTGAGAGAGATTTCTGTAAATCTCTTTCTGTAGCGTGATCATTTTTGAGATCGTCTCGTGGATCCGTTAAATATATTTGTCAACAGGCCTCGGCAAGCTTCCGCCTGTCGTTTTTATTGGCTCCTCAATTAATGTACAATCCCAGGTTCCGTCTTCACAATCAGTAGCTCTCATTTGGGAAAAAAGATAAGTTTAATCTCTGGCCGGTGAAGCGTCTCCAAGAAGGGAGAATACCGAAGAACCTAGGCTACAATTGGCCTCTACCCGCACGTAGATTAAATACAGCCCATTCTGTTCGACTGGGCGTTTAGATCAATCCTACAATCAGATTGCAATATAGTTTACTTGATCCACTGAAATAAGTGCGTGCCATAATAGTGAAACTTATATACGTGTGTATTCAAATATATTCATATAATGAATGTATGCGTCCTAGTGTTTGTGCGTGTATGTTAAACATATTTAAGAATATGGCCAAATAGAAAATCTGATATATCTGCACCAATCAGATAAAACAAAATAAATAAGCAATCATTATAATAGATCTTCGGAAATTGAAACCACTTTCTTTACGAAACATTTTGCTCTGCCCTCTCATCCCTGGCCAGTTTCCAAATTACCATCTTCCACTGCCGACGATGGAAATCGTCTTTTTCCCGCCAAAACCTGCTTGAAATAGAAGAAGCTGCCGATGGGGAAGGAACAGAAAAGAAACAAGGAAAAGACGAAAGAGAAAAAGCGACAAGAAAAGAACGACATACGTTTGTAAAGAACAAAAGAAACAGAAGAGACATTGCCAAGAAAGTGTCTGAAAAGGCCGGCAGCTTTTAAAATCTTTGTGGCAAACGACCAGACTCACAATGTAATATGCAAAAGCATTTATATGTTTTGTTTCCGATCGGTATTTTTCCCTATTGTTTATTCCATTTCACCTTTTTTTTTGTGATTTCGATTATCGAACGGCCGGTTTCAATTGACTGTTGCTTTCATCATTTATACAGCTTAATAGGGTGTGATTTTCACTGCACCTGCTCTCACCCTACCTCAGCTGTGCATTGCGTATCATAGCGAAGCTTATACATTAACTGTCCTTTTCGGCACAATATATTTATTTGAATAGCCAAATCAACATGGATCGTTGGCGCAACGTAACGTGCAATGACAGTATTGACTGTAAAAAGATTCATAAATCCTTATTCTTATGTAAGCTGTCTATAAAATTAAGATCTGATTTTTGACTGAGGTAGTTGCGAATTTTGTTCCTGTGACGGCGTTCTCGTTCAAATTTAGGTAGAAGCTAAGTAATCGAATTCTGATATTCAAACCTTTCAAGAGCTTTTCAAAAACAATTGAAGGTAGTTTAATGAAAGAGGTTGTTGTATGAGGAGGAATAAAGTTGCAAATTAAGTGGATAAGAAGGATAAATAACTTTTGACGCTAGAATTTTAACCTCTACAAGTCAAGTGAAAGCCGTTAGCTATCCACCATAACTTAATTATTTACACCCCCTCATTCAACAAGTGCATGCTTCTCTGACTACTAGAGTCTTGTGTAGTGATCACTTGGCAGTGTCTTCCAGAGTTATCAGGAAGAAGATTACTGAAAGGAACTTCCTTCTTACCAATGAAATACGAATGGAATGAAGATTCCTTGACGCTTTGTACCTGGCATGACGATTTCTAGCTGTAAAGGTCAGTACTAGTAGAAGTAAAGAATGCAGCTCATCTGAACATTTGCCATGGAAGTAGCGATAAAGAGACTCGCGATAAAGTTTGGCTCCATGCACGACATTCGTATGAAAACCTCGATCTGATGAGGATATATAAGAACATAACTTGTAGCAATTTGCAGTATTGTCCGAAACTACCACAAGCGGAGCCGATACTATGTTCAATTTACGACACATTATAACTGATTCATACTCACAGGAATCAGTAATGTTTAGTATTTAATGATTCTACATCCTGATTTTTGTAATGGATTCAGGGAACATACCATCATTTATTTTATTCAAATTCAGATCATTTTTTTTCTGTTTCGTTGAGTTTTATTTATTTATTTATTTTTAGAAAACTTGGCAGAAGATGTTGACTTTTATTCAAAGATATTTTTATTTCAAATATTATTACCTATGCCATAGGTCTAGACATCATCAGTACACAGGTCCCGGAAGGGAAACAGGAACGCTGCTTTCTATTAGATTCTTTTGAGGTGTTTTATGGAATGCTTAAATGATCAGTGCCCATCTCTTTCCCAACTGCACAGTCTAATAAGTTATTAAATAGATCCGGGCTTTCATTTCCACCTTGTTTAACTCCTGAAAGATTGAAATCTTTTGATATGGCGTTTTCACCAAATATCTATGAGTTTGAGAGTGATATAGATCCTCTATCAAAACTAAACAATTTATTGAGTTTAGAAGATGCTTTGTATAGAATAAAAGAGGAAATCTCTATTGATTTTGCCATACGTTGCTGTGAAAACATCATCATCATCATCATCATCATCATCATCATCATCATCATCATCATCATCATCATCCTTCGACCTCCTTATAGTTGGTCGGAACACCATTGACAAAACCTTTCCACATTTTTCGGTCCTGAATTTCTGTCTCCAGGTCCTCAATGTCCAGCCCTGAGTCCCGAACTATGGTGTCTGTGAATATCAATTTTCCTTTGAAGACAATTCCTGAAGGATGCCATAGGAGTAAAGATGAGACGATGTCCTCTCGATGGTAGTAGTAAGCGAACTCTAATCGTTTTTGTTTGAGCTTAAGAGTAATCTTATGAAGACAACATAGCAGGTATACAATTTTCTGCCAGAGATTTATTCAGTATCTTGGAGCATTTTGACGACATAAATTCAGTCATTACACTCCTTAACAAATTGTGAGTAGTTGACATTCATCGAAATCCGACAGCATAGTTAATACAATGTTTTGTAGTAACTTTGCTATAATTGATCCCGTTGTATTACCACTGTACGCTTGAGTATCTTGAAAACGACCTTTTGGCTTAGTAGTACATTAATGTGCGATATATCCCATTGCTTTGGAATTAACTTATTATACCAGACTTCCCTTATGAAGCTGAGAAACTCGTTTTTAATTACGAAGAGATGGTATGCTATTACCAGAGGTTCCGCCTTGATGTCAAATGATGATTCATTATTGAATTTTTATCGCTTTCTTGACCTTCTCATGACAAGGTTCATTGCTGTTTCCTCTAAAGAGATAATTTGTAATTCTTGTATGTCTACTAATATGTATTCTATTTCTTTGGATATATTAAGTTGAGTGTGATCAGGATTTTCATTTATTCTGTTTTGATTTCGAATATATTATGTTATCGAACCTATCAATCGTCACTGACGAGCAAAAACATCCTACAAACAATGACTTCGTTCCACTTACTAAGAGATATAGGTCTATTGATTAATGGACAGGCATGCTGAGTTCATGTTGACTTCGTCTCCGGCAGAGGTCTTTGCCTTCACATTAGCACAAATACCTTTAGAAAAGGAATGAATTCATTTATCTCCAACCCTCTGGGAGAAAACAAAATCTCTAGCCTCGGTTGGCAACCAGTATATGAGAAAATTAAAATAGAGTTTAAAAAAAAATACTCGGTGTGATGCTGGCAACTCCACTTTATCAAATCATACAAAAACCATATCAAAAATACCAAATGAGGCGTGAATGAACCATATATACAATCGTCTCTCTCCGTTTATTCGTGACTTGTGCCACACTAGGCTAGTGAATATCACTATAGGTAACATTGATGTGATATAAGCGCTATTTGTAACCTCTTCTGCCGCTCTGTTTCCCTATAGTTTCCTTCTTTACCAGCTCTAATTTCTATGGCTTTTTTATCTTCTATTCTTTCAATGTTTTCTACTTGCTTCATTTATTTTTCTTTTCCATTTCTAAATTGGTTTCTTGTTTTCTTTCTACCGCATTTAAAGAGCGTGTCACGTTTTATTTCCTATCCTAACTCCTATGCACTGAACCTCTCCATCTCAAATTGCTGCCCTTTTGCAAGAAAGAATGCGCATAATTTGACAGAAACCAACTGGAAAATTACCCACATCAGTATACCCCGATTGGCAATAAAACATAGAATAGACGTAAAGAAGCGGCCTGATTGATATGAACATGTTTCGGGTGAATCCAGGAAGCGGAGTATAAGAAATAAAATGTTTGACTAAATTCTGAAATATTTTGCTCTTAAAAAAAGAAGCGAAAACAAATCAAGAAACTGAAAAGAAAATTTATTTGATTACTATAACAAGTTCTTTTTGGTGATTTTTTTTTTTTTTTTTTGGCTCAAATTTAATACAAAATTATTCTCAAAATATTTACTATATTCCGTAATTCTGATAGAATTAGATACGTAACAGAGGAACGTAATGTAATAATATCTATTTTATTAGGGAAACAGGAGGAAAATATTACAAGGGAAAATAGCGAATGCATATTAATTTTATCTTTTCTGTATATTAGGAGCAAAAGAAGAGATGGTTTTAACTCTTAATATCCAGAGCTACTGAAGCATCATGTGTAATAACATATATAAGGTGTTTTAAAAAAAGAATATGCGCACATGCATACATATTATTTGTGTGAAAAGGGGCCTGGCGTTACGAAATTTTCTTTCTTTGAAATCTGAAAATACCCTTAGAAAAAGAAGAGATTTGATGAACTGCTATGTAATATCTAATTTCCTACATGGCAATGAAGAGTGAGAATTGTTCTCTCTGATGGAGAAGATGCGCGCGGGCATAGAGATGTGCTTACAACGAGAGATCCTGAGAATAACATGGACAGAGCGTGTAAAAATTAAGCCAACATGTCGCAACGCTAAAGTTCTAATATTTCAAGAGAGAATTTTTATGAATTTTGTAATTTGGTAAATCCAGGAATTTAGTTTATAAGTGTTTTTTCAGTTGATATGACATGAACTAAGTAGATAGTTCAATTAACAGAGTGATATGTCATAGTAGTTGCGTTTCGACCCGCACGCTCCAACACTACATAAACGTTAATAAAACATTCTTAAAACAGCTTTCGTTCGGAAAAACACATTTATTTCATCTTCCAGTTTTGATTCTAAAAGAAAAAATACAGCCTGAAGATGGATGCGTGAAGCATTTGAAAGTAATAGCTGAATTAAAAAATACACCATATCCATTTTATACATAACAATCTTATCATTCAGTGGATTATTAGTAGTATAAGGCTTATAATTATGTCTACTATCGAAGGGATTTCCCCAATAATTTCATTAATAGTGCTAATTGATTCAAGGTATGATTAACTCTTTGTAATATGAAATATATGCTGCCTATTTTATTATGTTCATATATATATATATATATATATATATATATATATGTAAGCAAATATAAATGGATATAAATCCGACAGAATGGAGAAAAATATTTGGAAAAAACAAACAAAAATCCTTAAATGCAATTAAGTTGTTTTAATATGAATGAAATGTCAACGTCTGACGTTTCGGTTTAATAAACCTTCATCAGGACAATATTCATTAAAATGCAATTAACATATTCAGTTCAACATGACAAAGACGATGGACATAAAAACAAAACTTATCCAAAACAGATAACTGAAAATTTTAAATGATCAGCTTTCCGTTTAAGCGTGGTCACGTTGTCGTCAAATGGGCGACGCTTCAAAACGTATTCCTAAAATTTAAGTATTTTGAATGAAAACGAAAAAATGAAAAGAATTCTATTATGATGGAAAATTGTATGTACGCTTATCGAGCATTAATCTTGCTAAAAAAGGGGAAATACTAAAGAAACCAGGTCTAGTATTCACCGTGCGTGAGATGGATATTATACCTGCTTCATAAATCCTCCTAAGATTTTTATTATGAAAATATTTTAAAATCTTCACGGAATCAAAATCGAAATTATGATCTGCTTTAGTTATGTGTACAACTAAAGCATTGTTCAAATTTCCGAGGCGAATATCTCGTTTATGTTCGAAAACACGAGATTTTACGGACCTACATGTTTCACCCACATATTTTAGGTGACAGTTTTTGCATGAGATTTGGTAGATGCAAGCATCGGATGTAATATGTTGTTTGCTGGTGCTATTTAATAAATTACGGATAGTTCTAGTAGGTAATATTGTAGTTTTAATTTTTAACGCGTTTAAATTATTGGAAATACGTTCGGTCAAATGATTATTTGGAAGAAAGATGCGATCAAAAGAATTTTTATCAGGAGCAGCTGAAAGTGTACCTTTCATTGCTGTAGTTGTAGTGGCCTTCGGGGGGTCATTCTGCGCTGATGAGTAAATTTTCAACGCTTTATTTTTAGCTTTCTGTAATAATTGTCTCGGATACGAAAGATTTGAAAAGATATCCTCAATATATGTGAATTCATCATCTAAATATTTTGCTGAACAGATGCGAAGAGCCCTTAAATAGAATCCAATAATAATGCCCCTCTTAGTGTTAGTATCATGGTGAGAGTAAAAATGTAAATAGTCATTTTTACATGTGGGTTTACGATATACTTTAAATTCTAATTTATTTTTATTTTTAATGAGTAGTATGTCTAAAAAGGGTAAAGAATTATTAGACTCAAGTTCATAGGTAAATTCTATAGTAGGTTCTATTTTATTTAATCTATCAGTAATCTTGTTTAAATCATGTTTATGTGGGTAGATAAATAAAATGTCATCGATGTATCGGAAGTAATGTGTATCAGGTGGAATGACATTTTTAAAAGGTCCAGATTCAAGAAATTCTAGAAATATGCATGCTAGGAATCCAGAGAGAGGACTCCCCATCGGTAAACCAAATTTTTGTTTATAATAAATATTATTATACTGGAAGAAACAATGTGAAGTGCAAAGTATGCATAATTTGATGCATTTCGAGATAGAGATAGGTAGCTTAAAGTCAATTTTCTTAAGGTGGTTCTCTAATTGTTTAATACATTTATTAACAGGTATATTAGTAAATAACGATTTGATGTCTAAGCTAGCTAGGGATTTGTTACCTATATCAATATTTCTCAACCTATTTAAAAGAGAGCCTGAATTCTTTATATGTGCGTTACTTACAGTGCCCAGAATTGGAGTTAGAAATTTAGTTAAATATCTAGCGATATTATGAGGAGCTGAGCCTATACCCGAGATGATGGGCCTTAATGGAATGTTAGGCTTATGGGTTTTGGGGAGGCCATAAATTTTAGGGACGGTGGGGTGGTAGTTAATAAGGGAAAGCCAAATTTTATCTTCATTACATATGAGTTTCTTATAGGACCTGTTGAATTCTTTTAGATTCTTAGAAACTTGTATAGGGGAGATCTGTTCATAAGTGTCTCTATCATTAAGCAAGTCCAACATTTTCTGGTTGTAAACAGTGGTATCCATGACAACAACACCGCCTCCTTTATCAGAAGGAGATATAATGATATTATTATTCAATGACAAGGATTTTAAGGCATTCATATACCTCTTAGGTAAAGTGAATTCCATATTTTGGCCATCAATAGAGGCAGCTAAAATGCCTTGGGTAAAACCTTTATGGAAGTCAGAATCACTGTGTTTGTAGTTTATATTTATAAGTTTGGTAATATTGAAGTCTTTTGAACCAGTTGCAAACTTTAGACCAAAGCTAAGGGCTTCAGTCTCTAAAGTGCTAAGTGTGGTATTGGAGATATTGGTGACCAGATCCATTCTACCCATATTCTTCCAACAGCTACGATCACATAAAGTATGGAATTTTAGTTTTAAACTCCTGATGTGTTTATGATTAATTCTGGTCACTTCGGATCGAAGTCTCTCAGCTGTGATGCGAGACATGCTGTTTTTCAACTTTAGTTCACGTCCTAGAAGTGTGGCTTTTAAAAAGGTTTGTTCCTCGGAAAACTTTAAATCTTTTACTGATGATTCCAAGTAGACTTTGATATAGTCAGGGAAAATATGTGAAGATGATTTCAGAATATTAGATAAGCCCGATGGAACGATTTTCTCATATATACAGTTCGTTAAGAAATCCTTTCTGTTCTTGTAGGAATATGCGGTGACCAATAGATGTTTATATTTTCGGATGAGCTTGAAGTCTTCCATGTTAATGTTATAAAGTGAATTCAGGTTTGTATTTGAAATACAAACCTGAATTCACTTTATAACATTAACATGGAAGACTTCAAGCTCATCCGAAAATATAAACATCTATTGGTCACCGCATATTCCTACAAGAACAGAAAGGATTTCTTAACGAACTGTATATATGAGAAAATCGTTCCATCGGGCTTATCTAATATTCTGAAATCATCTTCACATATTTTCCCTGACTATATCAAAGTCTACTTGGAATCATCAGTAAAAGATTTAAAGTTTTCCGAGGAACAAACCTTTTTAAAAGCCACACTTCTAGGACGTGAACTAAAGTTGAAAAACAGCATGTCTCGCATCACAGCTGAGAGACTTCGATCCGAAGTGACCAGAATTAATCATAAACACATCAGGAGTTTAAAACTAAAATTCCATACTTTATGTGATCGTAGCTGTTGGAAGAATATGGGTAGAATGGATCTGGTCACCAATATCTCCAATACCACACTTAGCACTTTAGAGACTGAAGCCCTTAGCTTTGGTCTAAAGTTTGCAGCTGGTTCAAAAGACTTCAATATTACCAAACTTATAAATATAAACTACAAACACAGTGATTCTGACTTCCATAAAGGTTTTACCCAAGGCATTTTAGCTGCCTCTATTGATGGCCAAAATATGGAATTCACTTTACCTAAGAGGTATATGAATGCCTTAAAATCCTTGTCATTGAATAATAATATCATTATATCTCCTTCTGATAAAGGAGGCGGTGTTGTTGTCATGGATACCACTGTTTACAACCAGAAAATGTTGGACTTGCTTAATGATAGAGACACTTATGAACAGATCTCCCCTATACAAGTTTCTAAGAATCTAAAAGAATTCAACAGGTCCTATAAGAAACTCATATGTAATGAAGATAAAATTTGGCTTTCCCTTATTAACTACCACCCCACCGTCCCTAAAATTTATGGCCTCCCCAAAACCCATAAGCCTAACATTCCATTAAGGCCCATCATCTCGGGTATAGGCTCAGCTCCTCATAATATCGCTAGATATTTAACTAAATTTCTAACTCCAATTCTGGGCACTGTAAGTAACGCACATATAAAGAATTCAGGCTCTCTTTTAAATAGGTTGAGAAATATTGATATAGGTAACAAATCCCTAGCTAGCTTAGACATCAAATCGTTATTTACTAATATACCTGTTAATAAATGTATTAAACAATTAGAGAACCACCTTAAGAAAATTGACTTTAAGCTACCTATCTCTATCTCGAAATGCATCAAATTATGCATACTTTGCACTTCACATTGTTTCTTCCAGTATAATAATATTTATTATAAACAAAAATTTGGTTTACCGATGGGGAGTCCTCTCTCTGGATTCCTAGCATGCATATTTCTAGAATTTCTTGAATCTGGACCTTTTAAAAATGTCATTCCACCTGATACACATTACTTCCGATACATCGATGACATTTTATTTATCTACCCACATAAACATGATTTAAACAAGATTACTGATAGATTAAATAAAATAGAACCTACTATAGAATTTACCTATGAACTTGAGTCTAATAATTCTTTACCCTTTTTAGACATACTACTCATTAAAAATAAAAATAAATTAGAATTTAAAGTATATCGTAAACCCACATGTAAAAATGACTATTTACATTTTTACTCTCACCATGATACTAACACTAAGAGGGGCATTATTATTGGATTCTATTTAAGGGCTCTTCGCATCTGTTCAGCAAAATATTTAGATGATGAATTCACATATATTGAGGATATCTTTTCAAATCTTTCGTATCCGAGACAATTATTACAGAAAGCTAAAAATAAAGCGTTGAAAATTTACTCATCAGCGCAGAATGACCCCCCGAAGGCCACTACAACTACAGCAATGAAAGGTACACTTTCAGCTGCTCCTGATAAAAATTCTTTTGATCGCATCTTTCTTCCAAATAATCATTTGACCGAACGTATTTCCAATAATTTAAACGCGTTAAAAATTAAAACTACAATATTACCTACTAGAACTATCCGTAATTTATTAAATAGCACCAGCAAACAACATATTACATCCGATGCTTGCATCTACCAAATCTCATGCAAAAACTGTCACCTAAAATATGTGGGTGAAACATGTAGGTCCGTAAAATCTCGTGTTTTCGAACATAAACGAGATATTCGCCTCGGAAATTTGAACAATGCTTTAGTTGTACACATAACTAAAGCAGATCATAATTTCGATTTTGATTCCGTGAAGATTTTAAAATATTTTCATAATAAAAATCTTAGGAGGATTTATGAAGCAGGTATAATATCCATCTCACGCACGGTGAATACTAGACCTGGTTTCTTTAGTATTTCCCCTTTTTTAGCAAGATTAATGCTCGATAAGCGTACATACAATTTTCCATCATAATAGAATTCTTTTCATTTTTTCGTTTTCATTCAAAATACTTAAATTTTAGGAATACGTTTTGAAGCGTCGCCCATTTGACGACAACGTGACCACGCTTAAACGGAAAGCTGATCATTTAAAATTTTCAGTTATCTGTTTTGGATAAGTTTTGTTTTTATGTCCATCGTCTTTGTCATGTTGAACTGAATATGTTAATTGCATTTTAATGAATATTGTCCTGATGAAGGTTTATTAAACCGAAACGTCAGACGTTGACATTTCATTCATATTAAAACAACTTAATTGCATTTAAGGATTTTTGTTTGTTTTTTCCAAATATTTTTCTCCATATATATATATATATATATATGAGAGAGAGAGAGAGATAGAGCGAGGGACATAAAGATGCAAATATCCCATTCTTATCTCGCACACGCAGATCTCGAATGCTTTCCGTTCTGTTTTTAACTCCCAGACTTTATATGAAAAGTCTGTAGTGTTTTGTAAATGTTAGACGTTTATTATTCATCAAATCTGATGACACTTATCCGAGAGTTGCATTTGTAGATAATAAATGTATGTTCTGTTTTTAGATAAATTTATGAATTCCGCTATTTACTGACAGAAGTGAAGACGGGTAAGAATATAATATCATTAACTATGTCTACATCATGAACGCAACACCCAATGGTGACAGATTGTGTCTTAGATAATCGACTAATTGTTTAAATTAGATTACTGGGTAGGGCAAATTCTATTATAGAAAATGATTGCTACTGCTAAATTAGTTATTTTTTAACAATATTTCAAATATCCCTGACAGGAGTGGTGTATGCAAAAATATTATTGATAACATCTCAAAATACAGGAAGTATTTAAAAAAAAATATTGCACTTTTTTTAGACGTAATTTTTAAACTGTTTTGCGGGAAGGCTGAATGTAATTTGGATGATTAATTCAACGGAACAAATTGTGAAAGATCCTTTTCTGCGAATCTTAAATTATGATTTTGTGTAAATCCGTCAACTTTTTTAGGGAAGTCTTTGGACAAACCCTACGTAAGAATGAACATGAGTTACAGGTGATCTAGAGTAGTGGATAATTAATGCAGTATGGCTAGAATCTGAAAAGACTTGTCAACATAAGGACAAGACATGTTTTTCCCTTTGGTGGATATTTGTGTACGGGATAAATATCGATGTGCCATCGTATGTCATTTATTCTCGACTGGTAGATTTACAGGTTGACCACAAAGTATTGAGAAACAGGGATACAATATTTCATCATCCCTGACTCAGCACCGGCCATGTCATCTCTGAAAATTCCCCACCAACCTAATCAGACGGTGGACAACTCAACGCTGGCGTCGAATTCATAGTTTTAGACCGCTGTTGGCTGTTATAGGGAGCACATCTCTTGGATCGGCTTTGAGTCATAGGGATTTTGAAAGTTTGTCTGTTTGTCCTAGTGATTTATTAGTGACAACAGCATTTTTGCCTGACTGGTGTTTAATCTTCAAGATCGGACAAATAATCATGCAGAAATAGCAAATAGAAGACTGTCAACACAGCTGGGGTTGGAGGACACGACAATATGGAGATTAATTTAGCAAAAGGTGCAAAGAAACTAAGATGCATTTTCGAGCAAATAATTGAAGAATGATGATATGAAAGCATATGAAAGAATTTTGCAGATTGTTTCCTTTTTTTACAATGATGTCCAACTGAATATTACAGGGGAATAACATACAATTTTCAATCAGTTTTTTTTTTAATAAAAAGGTCATATATTAAAAAAAAAAGATCCTTAATAAATTTAATTCGGTTTGAAAAAGTTATGTTTTAAAGATTAACCTTAAGAAGTTATTTTTATTCGGTTTTAAAAAATTACGTTTTAAAAATTATTCTTAAATTATTTTTATTTATTTTTAAAACGTCTACAAAAATTTCATAGTTTGCATGTCGTTGAGTTTTCCTAAGTTGGCTGGTGCTGAGTTGTCATGGAGTTGAGTTGTCATGGAGTTGAGTTGTCATGGAGATGAGTTAGTCGGCGGTATTGAGTACGCGGCGTTGGGTTGGTGGTGATGAGTTGTCCTGCACTCTTGAGAAATTAATACTAAAATCTGAAGATATATTTGGATAGCTAAGGAAACATTCCAAAAGCTTAGCAGAGTATTGGAACAACTTCGCTAGAAACAAGGAAAAGTGTACTAAACTGCCACATGGTATCTGTCCTGCTGTATGGCAGTGAGTGCTGGACAATCTTCTCAAATAAGAAGAGACTTGACGCAACAGAGAGAAAGTTCTACTGAAGGATGCTGAGGATGCCTTGGGCCGAACATGTGAGCAAAGACGAGGTTTTAGAGAAAGTGGAAACAAAAAGGAAAGTTACACTTAACGCCAGGCACATAATGAGGAAAGAGAACTAGGAAAATCTGATACTCACGAGACAAATAGAGGGCAAAAAGGGACAAATTAAACTATACTTAGGGTTTAGGAGATATAGAAGATGGACAAGGTTTATTAAGAGCTACAAGGACCAGGAAGTTTTAGAAATGCAGGATTGCCTACATCCTGAAGGGCGATGGCAATTGAAACGAAAGCAAGCTGAATTGTAAATTTATGAAGGTTAATTTTAATTGGTCTGGTATTATGTCATGGGATTTTGTATACATATGCCTTGAAAAAATGTTTCTGCAACTAACTTCTTTTAAAGTACCTTTTCGTATCAGGTTGGTGCAAAAGTAATTTCCGACTTTTGAGAGGAAAATTTTAGATAATATTTATGAAATCTGTGCTTTATTCTTATACTTATGTCACAATAAGTAATTTATACCACTTTTAGATTATAAAAATATTTTTCATGATCGTCCGCAAATTTTGCACCCATTTTCGTCACATCTAAAGATCACGTTCGACATATTTTACTGTATGAATTTCATAAATGTGTTAATGCAAGTGTTACAGCAAAGACTGATTGAGAGCGCTTACGGAGGGGATGCAGGGAATGAAAGAAGTTGCAGGAGGTGGTTTTCCAGTTTACGATGTGGGGATTTCAGTTTAAAAGTCGAGCAAATGAAAAGGGCGTCAAAAAAAAAAAAAAAAAAAAAATCCTGATTCCAAAGAGTTGGAAGCTGTTGTTACAGAAAATCACACCATTACCTCTAGGGAACCTTTCGAACAATTTAACGTGGACCATACAAGCGTTATACGCCAATTAAAAAAAGATCAGTTTCAGTAGATGGGAAATAAGTCCGCACAAACAGTCTTTAGAGAATCTGCAATAACGTATTGCTGGTTGTAAATCATTGCTTTCAAAAGACCTTCAGGCACCATTTTTTAGGTAGGTTTGTTAGAGATGTTGAGAAATAGATCCTTTACCATAACATTAAACGCCGCCGATGCTGGATCAATCGAGGAGGAAGATCAGTTCAATAACCAAGGTGAGGACTTCATCCAAAGAAAATCATTTTTTTGTGTATGATGGGATATTGAAGGAATTGTCTATTACGAACTGTTAAACAACAGTAAACCAATTACAGCTAATATGTTGTGTGATCAATTCCTGTTTGAAAACAGCTTTAAGCCAAATATTTACTTCCTTAGTGAAGAGAAAGAATCAGCAATTTTATCAGCTCTGCTCTAATATATCTTCTTTTTTTTTTTTTTTTTTTTTTAGACATTTTCGCACTGCTGTAATGTAGCTTCTATAGAACTTTCTTCGTTGGAACATCGACATATTGCTTTACTAGATTGACAGCCGCATAATTTCAAGGTTTAAATTGCCCCTTCTCCCAATAAGTTCTAATCTAATGATTTCTTCAATCACGCTTCTCGTTTATGGAAAACTTTTCCAACCTATCGCTAACACGATCTTTTTTTTTTTTTTTTTTACCTTTTTTCTCTTCCACTCTCAATAGCCCAGTTATCCTAATAACATTTATTGCCTTTCTTGGGATGAAATGATTATAACATATATTGTTTCATTCACACCATTCAGACCGTGAGTTCACTTCCATCACGAAGAAAGTTGGTTCTCTCAGTGAGGCTCCATGATTTCAAGTTAAATCAATACAACTAGTGGAACATATATAGTGTCCATCGGTAAAGATGATGGAAAAATGGGCGGCTCCATCTGTCTCATCTGGAAATACCTGAATTTTTCTGACATGCACTATCTTTATCTATCTTTAGACGAGAAATGGCCTTATTAAAAAATTCGCTCTTAAAAAGGCGACGGTGGGGGGTGTCGTCAGTAATGTAATTTGACTTGGTTCATCAGAGAGTTTCGCGTCTTTCAACATCATACCTCCCTTCACCATTGGACCCAATAAGGGGAGATAAAACCCTGATCCCCCCTCTTAATCAAACGCTAACAGTCACTCTGGCCTTTTTAATGAATTAGACGAAGAAAGACCACGTTTTCCGCACACCCGATTGGATGTTTGTAACAACCAATCCGCTGTGCGGATTATCTTTTAAAAGGTCCACGGTGAGAGCTGTCTTCTTTTCTTTTTTTCAGTGAATAGCAGTTTTAATGGAAGGTAATCTAAATTTCCTAAACTTAAGTATGGCTTGCTGTCTTACTCTAGATATTTGCCGTAGTGATTTTATTTGCACTTTGGGAGGGGGTACTTAAACTCAACCCTACTATCAAAATTTTTATCGTTATATATATTAATGTTATATCTGTGTTAAAGCGACTCAATTCTTACTTTTCAGTCTTGACGGAGTTTAGAATCGTTTACGTAGACATTTGGGAAGACCTTTTCTCCATTCAACAATATCTTTCCGACAGTTACAATGCTGCTATTCTATCGCTATTTCCATGGCAATCATTATGAGATGAGATCAATTCTTCAGTTCCAGCAGTTCGGGTACGATACGCCATAGTATGTCTGCGGACCCAAATAACATTCATTAATCTCGTTTTCAAAATGTAGGGAGAAAATTCCACTGAGCTCTTTCCCGAGAATTGTTCATTAGAACTTATCACGCGTGGATGATTTCTCTTGATTTTGTTGTTCTTTTCATTGAACTACTTGCTATTCTCACCGTTTCCTTTTACTGTAATATTTCATGTGCATAAAAAGTAATAATTTTGAGGAGGTTACCGCACCAATGTCATTGAATAAACAAATAATATAATTTACTTATTCAATTAATCAGCTATCCGGTTAAATGTAACACCTACCTGAGTATGTAGATAAAATATATCCGGAAGCAAGCCCACTGATCAAAAGGATTTGGGGATCATGAAATCACCACACAATTACGGTTGTTTCTAAACAGATCAGGGGTGGTAGCACCTGTTAGGGTCCCCGCTATGGGGAAATAGTCAACCCCAAAACTGTGGTCTAAACACTATGAATACGTGTATAGTAAAAATACCAGCAATATATTTTCATAATAAAAAAAAATTACCAATGCATTCTTGTAAAAAATAAAACGAATTAAAATTACCAGCAATGCATTTTTGGAAAAGAAATTAACTGCAATACATTTTTATAAAAGAATTTACTAATGTTCCCAAGAAAATTAAATTCCCGCATAAAATCACACATAATGAGATGATATGCCGCTAAGCAGACAAACAAACAGAATGTTATAATTTACAGAAAAAAAAAATAAACCAAATTTTACATATTTTGGAAAAATTATTGAAAAAATGGTCAGGCATTATTTTGACCCAAAAGAAAATGACCAGTGCTGTGTGAAAGGTTAAGACGAATAATATAATTTGTGATAAATTTTACGCTTTCATCCGTCTGCTGTCGGTGTAAAATCTAATACTCAATGAATTTCGGACCGTTAACCATAAAACCACACGCATTTCAAGCTTGGAACTCCTGGTATTTTTAATCAATCAACCATTTAGGTATATTACAGGCTCGACGTTCCTTAAACTATGTGATAGTTTTAGAATGTAATTAAATTTTCCTATTTCGAGCCGTTATCCATTACATCCACGCATTCCAAGCTTTCTGTACCTGGTATTCCCAAGAGGTCATCGATCTCGGTACAAACCAGTCTCTAAGCTGCTTAACTTCTATTGTATTAAAGTTTGATATACAATTACATCTCCAGTTCCAAGCCGTTATCTGTTACATCATCCACATCTACAAGCTTGCAGTATGTGGTATTTTCAAGCAGTCACCCATCTAGTTACAGATCCTGCTCAACGCTACTTAACTTCGCTGATCGTGTTAAAAAGTAATATTCAATGAAATTTGCAATCCCGAGCCGTTATCCATTACAAAACACGCCTGCAAGCTTGTATTACCTGGTATTCCTAAGCGGTCACCCATGTTCATGTAGACTAGTCTCGATGGTGCTTAACTTCGGTAATTGGGTAAGCAAATAAACTGATACATATTTTTAAGTACATTAAGATATAAGCAGAAAATAACACGACTATTACAATTTATTAAAGTAGAATAACTATTGATTACAGTCCAATGTTAATAGTAGCTGCCTAAAACTTATTTTTCAATTTTAATGTTATATAGACATAGTGAAGGAACACTGGCATTGACTAATAATTTCTTGGGTTAATATAAGATTAACACACCAATGTAGTAGCAAAAGCATTCTGGCAAATGATTGGCTATTAACCACCGTCATGAATTTATCCTCCCCATAAATATTTTAAAGATTATCTTTCTTCTCAAATGTAATGCGCTTTCGATAATTGATTTATGTGTGACGAATGACTGATTACTTTGGAATGTGATCTGAATGAAATTTGAAGACAAACAGGACTGACCTTCCTGGAAGCAGGTGAAAAGAAATCTAGACGCGTTTCATGACAATTATTTATTAACAATTTAATTAATTGAAAATTTAGGTTTTATCGTTTTAAGTCTGATATGATTTTATAAGTTGAAGAAAAAATATTTTTATAATGAAGATAATGCTGACTGTTTAGCAAAATGGCTAAACAAATTCAAATTCAATATTAAACTTTGCAGGCTTTGTCAGAATTTCAGAAGTTTTTAATTTCTGTTAAACTGAAATGAATTTATATTAAAATAATGAATGGATTTTATTTCTCAGTTAATGTTCATTTGATATGTGATTTTAGTAATACGAGGGTGAGTCAATGTAGTGAATTATTATATACGAAATAAGGAACACAATCAAACATCGTATATCATCATCTGAAAAATCAGTTGAATTTATCCTGCCATAAATATATTAAAGAGTATCTTTCTTTACAGATGTAATGCATTTTCGATAATTAGTATAGCTATACATCATAGGTTAACATCCCTACTTCCCAAAATAGTAGCCATCTCTTTCAATGGTAATGTGCCACCTACGAATGAGGGCATGTATACCAGCATCGTAAAAATCAGCTGAATTTACCCTTCCCATAAATATATTAGAGTATCTTTCTTTACAAATGTAATGCACTTTCGATAATTGGTATAGCTATACATCATAAGTTAACATCCCTACTGCCCAAAATAGTAGCCACCTTTTTTAATGGTAATGTGCCACTTACGAATGACGGCATGTATACCACCATCTTAAAAATCAGCTGAATTTACTCTTCCCATAAATATATTAGAGTATCTTTCTTTACAAATCTAATGCACTTTCGATAATTGGTATAGCTTCACATCATAGGTTCACATCCCTACTTCCCAAAATAGTAGCCACCTCTTTCATTAATAATGTGCCACTTACGAAAGAGGGCATGTATACCAGCATCGTAAAAATCAGCTGAATTTATCCTTCCCATAAATATATTAGAGTATCTTTCTTTACAAATGTTATGCACGCTCGATAATTAGTATAGCTATACTTCATAAGTTAACATCCCTACTTCCCAAAATAGAAGCCACCTTTTTCAATGGTAACGTGCCACCTTCGAATGAGGGCATGTATACCAGCATCGTAAAAATCAGCTGAATTTATCCTTCCCATAAATATATTAGAGTATCTTTCTTTACAAATGTTATGCACTTTCTATAATTGGTATAGCTATACATCATAGGTTCACATCCCTACTTCCCAAAATAGTAGCCACCTCTTTCATTAATAATGTGCCACTTACGAATGAGGGCATTTATACCAGCATCGTAAAAATCAGCTGAATTTATCCTGCCATAAATATATTAAAGAGTATCTTTCTTTACAAATGTAATGCACTTTCGATAATTGGTATAGCTATACATCATAAGTTAACATCCCTACTTCCCAAAATAGTAGCCACCTTTTTTAATGGTAATGTGCCACCTTCGAATGACGGCATGTATACCACCATCTTAAAAATCAGCTGAATTTACTCTTCCCATAAATATATTAGAGTATCTTTCTTTAGAAATGTAATGCACTTTCTATAATTGGTATAGCTATACATCATAGGTTCACATCCCTACTTCCCAAAATAGTAGCCACCTCTTTCATTAATAATGTGCCACTTACGAAAGAGGGCATGTATACCAGCATCGTAAAAATCAGCTGAATTTATCCTTCCCATAAATATATTAGAGTATCTTTCTTTACAAATGTTATGCACTTTCGATAATTAGTATAGCTATACATCATAAGTTAACATCCCTACTTCCCAAAATAGAAGCCACCTTTTTCAATGGTAACGTGCCACCTTCGAATGAGGGCATGTATACCAGCATCTTAAAAATCAGCTGAATTTACTCTTCCCATAAATATATTAGAGTATCTTTCTTTACAAATCTAATGCACTTTCTATAATTGGTATAGCTATACATCATAGGTTCACATCCCTACTTCCCAAAATAGTAGCCACCTCTTTCATTAATAATGTGCCACTTACGAATGTGGGCATTTATACCAGCATCGTAAAAATCAGCTGAATTTATCCTGCCATAAATATATTAAAGAGTATCTTTCTTTACAAATGTAATGCACTTTCGATAATTGGTATAGCTATACATCATAAGTTAACATCCCTACTTCCCAAAATAGTAGCCACCTTTTTTAATGGTAATGTGCCACCTTCGAATGACGGCATGTATACCAGCATCTTAAAAATCAGCTGAATTTACTCTTCCCATAAATATATTAGAGTATCTTTCTTTAGAAATGTAATGCACTTTCTATAATTGGTATAGCTATACATCATAGGTTCACATCCCTACTTCCCAAAATAGTAGCCACCTCTTTCATTAATAATGTGCCACTTACGAAAGAGGGCATGTATACCAGCATCGTAAAAATCAGCTGAATTTATCCTTCCCATAAATATATTAGAGTATCTTTCTTTACAAATGTTATGCACTTTCGATAATTAGTATAGCTATACATCATAAGTTAACATCCCTACTTCCCAAAATAGAAGCCACCTTTTTCAATGGTAACGTGCCACCTTCGAATGAGGGCATGTATACCAGCATCTTAAAAATCAGCTGAATTTACTCTTCCCATAAATATATTAGAGTATCTTTCTTTACAAATCTAATGCACTTTCTATAATTGGTATAGCTATACATCATAGGTTCACATCCCTACTTCCCAAAATAGTAGCCACCTCTTTCATTAATAATGTGCCACTTACGAATGTGGGCATTTATACCAGCATCGTAAAAATCAGCTGAATTTATCCTGCCATAAATATATTAAAGAGTATCTTTCTTTACAAATGTAATGCACTTTCGATAATTGGTATAGCTATACATCATAAGTTAACATCCCTACTTCCCAAAATAGTAGCCACCTTTTTTAATGGTAATGTGCCACCTTCGAATGACGGCATGTATACCAGCATCTTAAAAATCAGCTGAATTTACTCTTCCCATAAATATATTAGAGTATCTTTCTTTACAAATGTAATGCACTTTCTATAATTGGTATAGCTATACATCATAGGTTCACATCCCTACTTCCCAAAATAGTAGCCACCTCTTTCATTAATAATGTGCCACTTACGAAAGAGGGCATGCATACCAGCATCGTAAAAATCAGCTGAATTTATCCTTCCCATAAATATATTAGAGTATCTTTCTTTACAAATGTTATGCACGCTCGATAATTAGTATAGCTATACTTCATAAGTTAACATCCCTACTTCCCAAAATAGAAGCCACCTTTTTCAATGGTAACGTGCCACCTTCGAATGAGGGCATGTATACCAGCATCGTAAAAATCAGCTGAATTTATCCTTCCCATAAATATATTAGAGTATCTTTCTTTACAAATGTTATGCACTTTCTATAATTGGTATAGCTATACATCATAGGTTCACATCCCTACTTCCCAAAATAGTAGCCACCTCTTTCATTAATAATGTGCCACTTACGAATGAGGGCATTTATACCAGCATCGTAAAAATCAGCTGAATTTATCCTGCCATAAATATATTAAAGAGTATCTTTCTTTACAAATGTAATGCACTTTCGATAATTGGTATAGCTATACATCATAAGTTAACATCCCTACTTCCCAAAATAGTAGCCACCTTTTTTAATGGTAATGTGCCACCTTCGAATGACGGCATGTATAACAGCATCTTAAAAATCAGCTGAATTTACACTTCCCATAAATATATTAGAGTATCTTTCTTTAGAAATGTAATGCACTTTCTATAATTGGTATAGCTATACATCATAGGTTCACATCCCTACTTCCCAAAATAGTAGCCACCTCTTTCATTAATAATGTGCCACTTACGAAAGAGGGCATGTATACCAGCATCGTAAAAATCAGCTGAATTTATCCTTCCCATAAATATATTAGAGTATCTTTCTTTACAAATGTTATGCACGCTCGATAATTAGTATAGCTATACATCATAAGTTAACATCCCTACTTCCCAAAATAGAAGCCACCTTTTTCAATGGTAACGTGCCACCTTCGAATGAGGGCATGTATACCAGCATCTTAAAAATCAGCTGAATTTACTCTTCCCATAAATATATTAGAGTATCTTTCTTTACAAATCTAATGCACTTTCTATAATTGGTATAGCTATACATCATAGGTTCACATCCCTACTTCCCAAAATAGTAGCCACCTCTTTCATTAATAATGTGCCACTTACGAATGTGGGCATTTATACCAGCATCGTAAAAATCAGCTGAATTTATCCTGCCATAAATATATTAAAGAGTATCTTTCTTTACAAATGTAATGCACTTTCGATAATTGGTATAGCTATACCTCATAGGTTCCCATCCTTACTTCCAAAAATAGTAGCTACCTCTTTCAATAGTAATGTGCCACCTACGAATGAGGGCATGTATACCAGCATCGTAAAAATCAGCTGAATTTATCCTTCCCATAAATATATTAGAGTATCTTTCTTTACAAATGTTATTCACTTTCGATAATTGGTATAGCTATACATCATAGGTTCACATCCCTATTTCCCAAAATAGTAGCCACCTCTTTCAATGGTAATGTGCAACCTACAAATGATGGCATGTATCCCAGCATCGTAAAACTCAGATGAATTTATCCTTCCCATAAATATATTAGAGTATCTTTCTTTACAAATGTTATGCACTTTCGATAATTGGTATAGCTATACATCATAGGTTCACATCCCTATTTCCCAATATAGTAGCCACCTCTTTCAATGGTAATGTGCAACTTACGAATGATGGCATGTATGCCAGCATCGTAAAACTCAGATGAATTTATCTTTCCTATAAATATATTAAAGAGAATCTTTCTTTTCAAATGTAATGCACTTTCGATAATTGATATAACTATACATCACAGGTTCGCACCCCTACTTCTCATTCAATACTAAAGTTCCACCTACGAACGAGGACATTTATCTCAGTATCCTAAAAATCAGATCTCACTTATTCATCACCGTCATAACATGTGCACTGCAGTGTCTATTTCATTGGATCCAAGAGATGGAAGTCTGAGGGTGCGAAAATGATGGACAAATCGAGTAAAAAACGGGGAAATTTATGGAAAATGGTAACGAAATGGAAACTCATACTTAAAATCAGAAGGAGACAATTGAATTTTCAGGAGTAAAGAAAGCTTGGAAAATTTTAAACTTACTGTATATGTCGAAAGCAAGAGTGAAACAGATTGTGTATGAAGAATAGAGAGTGGGAGAAAGAATAAAAATGCCAAATACTGCTAAGAGGTACGAAGGATAAGAAGGTGTGTAGGGCTATGTTTTCTAGGTTTTTAAGGAAGACAGCATGTAGAACTATTGACTGTGTAAACTATATTTGTAATATATTTTTAAGTATTTCCAGTGTGACGTCGTCCCCAGGTCGCAGCGCCAACCGTGACGTTCTATCCTAGTCTACCACGGCACCAACTGTGACGTCCCTAAACAGCACCAATTGTGACGTTCACGCCGCAGCGCCAGCCGTTCGCTCCTCGCTGCTCCGTTCGGGTGTCGACGCTCCAAATGTGACGTTCTAACCTTTTGGTGATTCGGGTGGGAATCTGGTTAGATTTGATATCAGCCTCGTCGTTCCCAACTCGCTTACAACGCCTGGTTACCAAGGTAACTGCACTGATCCCCCAGTACGCCTACCCACGTTGTGAATTGATCTTAGGCAGACGAGATCAAACAGTGGTTGGGGCCGTACTGCAAACCGAGTTCAACGGGGGTGATACCACACAAATATGCATAAAAGACAATAAAATGAAAACTCAAAGGTTCAAAGTATCAAAGAAAAAGGTAACAAACTTTATGTCTAATTGTTCGATACATAGGACTGCATCTATCTCCCGACCCGTTCTATGGATTGTGGCACGTCGTTTTCCGCTAGGCAAGTTTTAACACTTCAAGTCGTCTGCTCTCTAAGAAATTGGTGTTTCGGTGGGTCTTTGGACGAAAGTCAAAAGAAAAACTTATTTCGGTGATCTGGATCTAAGTTGCTCTTCAAAATAATTGTTCTTGGCTTGAAGAGATGGGTACGGAAAATGTGCGGGTATCTTGGTCAGCTATTTGCGAGGCTTGTCTTAACCTAAGACTGCTGGAACTCGACTCTCTGAATTGCTCGTATTGGCTTCGTTTATATGGGCGCCGACCAAAACCGGGGTGGGTTTGCCGGCGCTGGGGGGTTCCTCGATAATCCGAAATACATATCCTCCTCTCTGGTTAGGAATTTCCACATTTTTCCATTTTTGGGAACCTTTCCTCACTCCCACCTTCTCATCATACTTCAGAGGGGCGTGAACTGCCCTCCCCACATCTTCGTGGCAACCTCTCTTACTCATCCTCCAGATGGGCGGCAACAGCCTCCCTCGTGCATCACGTGATCACCACTCGACCAATGATGTTTCAGTCGGGCGTGGACGAATCTTCGGCTTGTTTCAGAAAAAAAAATATCTTGCGTAAAAAAAAAAAGTATCACTCTTTTCTTTCCTTTTTCTTCCCCTTAATGTTTTATCATTTCTCCAGCCGCGAACGGGACAATATGACAATGGCGGTCATAACTCTTGTTCTACACGTGGTTTACTTCAAGTATTTTATCGCTAATTATCAGAATGTGTGGTCCTCCCGACATGGTCTCGAAAAAGGATATCTCCAAAGCCCCAGTCGGTCTGTCGCCTCGAAGAAAGAAAAAAAAAAAAACATTTATTTTCTTTCGGCACAATTCCTGATAACAAAATTTTATTATCGCAGGCCAAGGATGCTCGTGGGTGTTTTTTTTAATTTTTCATATCTGTCCGAGTCTTTTTAGTTGCTGTTTTTCGTCACGTAACGAAACAACATTTTCATTTGAATTTTTCTTTCTCTCTCTGGCCAGTCGGTCTGTAGCCGATAATAAGATGTCTTCCGTACCAATAGTTTGTTTTCATATCTTTAGATAACACGGCCGATGCCAAAACATATCTAATTCCTTCCTTCCCTCCTTTTCTTTTTACTCAGAATTTCCCTGTCATTGTAATGACACTCTTTCGCCATTTGTTACTTATCAAAATATCCTTTTATCCATTGTCTCTTAGCTGTGTGTGTGTTCTTGTTTAACACTCACGATTTGGTTCTTAGCCTCTCTTTTTCTTCTTTTCATTCTTTTCCTTTTCTGCCTCGTTAAATGGTGCCACACAGGCGTTTTGGGTGATTCTGGTACTAGATATTGGTGATTTCTTCATAGTTTACTTGTGCAAGAATGGTCCCATCTTTCGCCGGTCTCGTTTCGGGATCCTAGTCAGAATTTGCCGTCCATTTCGTCTCCACGTTATTTCCAAACTTGGCATTCAGGTCTCCCATGGTGATTTCTTGTGATCTTTCATAAGGCCATGGTGTTGTCGAGTGAGTTGTAACTGTTGTCGATTTCCTCCTCCGTACTCTGTGCTGCCGGTGCATATACAACGATAATTGCTATTTTAAAATGTTTCTTTTTTAGTTTAAGTAACAGTCCTACTTTGATTCCCAGTCTGCCTACCCACGTTGTGACTTGATCTAGGCAGAGGAAATCAATCAGTCATCGGGGCCGTACTGCAAACCGAGTCCAACGGGGGTGATACCACAAAAATACGCATAAAAGGCAACAAAATGAAAACTCAAAAGTTCGAAGTATCAAAGAAAAAGGTAACAAACTTTATGTCTAGTTGTTCGATACATAGGACTTCATCTATCTCCCGACCCGTTCTATGGATTGTGACACGTCGTTTTCCGCTAGGCAAGTTTTAACACTTCAAGTTGTCTGCTCTCTAAGAAATTGGTGTTTCGGTGGGTCTTTGGACGAAAGTAAAAAAAAAAAACTTATTTCGGTGATCTGGATCTAAGTCGCTCTTCAAAATAATTGTTCTTGGGTTGAAGAGGGGTCCGGAATGTGCTTGAATCTTGGTCAGCTATCTGCGAGGCTTGCTTCAACTGAAGACTGACTCTGGGAACTGCTGGAACTCAACTCAACTGCTCGTTGTGGCTTCGTTTATATGGGCGCCGACCAAAACCGGGGTGAGTTTGTCGGCGCCGGGGGAGGGGGTTCCTCGATAATTCTAAATACATATCCACCTCTCTGGTTACGAATTTCCACCTTTTTCCATTTTGGGGAACCTTTCCTCACTCCCACCCTCTCATCATACTTCAGAGGGGCGTGAACTGCCCTCCCCACATCTTCGTAGCAACCTCTCTTACTCATCCTCCAGGTGCGTCACGTGATCACCACCCGACCAATGATGTCTCAGTCGGGTGTGGACAAATCCGCGGCTTTGTTTCAGGAAGAAAAAAAAATATCTTGCTTAACTAAAAAAAAATTATCTCTTCTCTTACCCTTTTCTTCCTCTTAATCGCCGTTATCATTTCTCTGGCCGCGAACGGGACAATATGACAATGGCGGTCATAACTCTTGTACTACACGTGGTTTACGTCAGGTATTTTATCGCTAATTATCAGAATGGGTGGTCTTCCTAACACGGTCTCAAAAAGAAACATCTCCAAAGTTTCAGTCAGTCTGTCGCCTCGAAGAAAGAAAAAAAAAACACTTCTAGGTTCCGATTCATTTTCCTTCGGTACATATTTCTGATAACATAATTTTATTATCGCAGGCCAAGGATGTTCCGTCGAAGGAAAATCGGTCAACGGACACTCGTAGGTGGTTTTTAATTTTTCATATCTGTCCAAAGTCCTTTTAGTTGCCTGTTTTTCGTCACTTATCGAAATAACATTTTCATTTGAATTTTATTTTCTTTGGCCAGCCAGTCTGTAGTTGATAATAAGATGTCTTCCCGTATCAATAGTTTGTTTTCATATCCTTAGATAACACAGCCGATGCCAAGACATATCTGATTCTTTCTTTCTTTCCCTTTCTTTTTGCTCAGAATTTCCCTGTCATTGTAATGACACTCTTTCACCATTTGTTACTTATCAAAATATCCTTTTATCCATTGTCTCTTAGCCGTGTGTGTGTTCTTGCTTATCACCCACGATTCGGTCCTTAGCCTCTCCTTTTCCTCTTTTCTTTCTTTTCCCTTTCTGCCTTGTTAAATGGTGCCACACCAGACCTGATTCCTGCATTAAGCCTTCGTGTTAGTGATACTAACAGATTAAAGACTGGGCTAAATTTAACAGCCTAGTGTTACGTTATTCAGAATTAAATTTCATCTCATCAGAAATCTAGATTATCCCGGCTTATCTTAAAAGACGTTAAAAGCCAAGGGTGGTAACACTCTTTTGCTTAAAAATAGTTAATGATAAAATTATAATAAAATACGTATGGAGTGCTTATATAATAATAATAATAATAATAATAATAATAATAATAAAAGTCATAATAATAATAATTAGAATAATAATATTATATTGGTGCAAAAATAATGACGTAATAATGTCGTTTTTTGACGTATTTTTAACGCCAAAAAACGACATTATTACATTATTATTTTTGCACCAACCTAATAGGTAAAAATAATAATACTAAAAATAATAACTAATATAATAACAACAACAACAACAATAATAATAATAATAGGCCGTACTACTACTACTACTACTATTACTACTACGACTACTACTACTAATAATAATAATAATAATAATAATAATAATAATTATTATTATTATTATTATTATTATTATTACCAGCTAGTGATCAGTTCTGAAGATAACATAGTCCATGAAACGCCGAGTTTTACTGCCGGCGACGGATATATATATATATATATATATATATATATATATATATATATATATATATATATATATATATAATAGCTTTTAAATTTTGCATTGATCATACAGTGGGCTACCATAAATTTTTAGCCACCCTTGATTACAGCAATTTTGGCTTGTGTAATAACGCCTCTTCTTTTTTGTTCAGACAATACCGTGTTAGAATCAAGCTACTCTCATGTATCAACGGTAGTTGACTTATATTTTGCAATGAAAGTTCGTGCAAGTAAGGAAATTGGTGAATTTCAACGAGGGCAAATAATAAGATGGCATCTGTGTGTCAAGTCAAATAGAGAAATTGCTAGATTTTTCGAGTTTAATCATCAAACGGTTGACAATATTGTCAAGAATTTTAATGAAAAAGGACATTGCTGTGTGGAACAAAGATCAAGAAGACTAAGCATCGTGATTGAGCGAACGAACGAAAAGGGCGCTGAATAGGGAAGTCATCAGAAACCATCGTCAGAGCGTCAAAGATATCGCCAACAGCATGAAAATGTCGCCATATGCGGCGAGAAAGTCTCTGAAAGAGCTAGGCTACAGTGTTGCAAAAAAAAGATGCTCCTGATTCCAGTGCTTAACAGGAACAGGCATATAAACTGTGCGAGATAATTCGAGAGAAAATATTATGCATTTTGGCAGTCTGTAATTAGGTCAGATGAAAGTAAATTCTGCCGGTATTCGAATTCAAGACAGGTTTGTGTTTGGAGAAATCAGAATAAGATTTGGAACACTGAACGTCTGCAGGCGACCGTAAAACATGTAGAGATTTGAGAATCGGTGTCGGGCGCTGTCTAGTTTGGAGGGAAATCTGAGGTGATTCTTGTTGACGAGCGGTTGAATGGTCGAAAATACTGTCAAATATTAGAGAAAGGGCTACTCATACTATTTGAGAGGAAACAGATTAACAAGAATGTCTACATTTTTCAAGAAGATGGAGTGCCATATCATACGAGCAAAGTAGCAAAGATCTGTACGTAATCGCAAGGAATGAAGTCACTACACAAAGTTCTGACATGAATCCAATTTGGGAGCACCGTGACCGAATACTTCGTGAGCGTGCAACTAAAATCACGTCAGTGGCAACCATTAAAAAAACATTGCTAAAAGAATGTCAAAGTGTGGATCAAACGATTGGAGATAACTTGATAAATCCATGAAAAATCGAATACAAGCAATGGAAGTATCAAATAGAGGACCTACACCATACTAGTTCCAAATAAAGTTTATGTTGAGTTGGGATTACGTAATTAAATTTTTAAAATTGGATGTAGTCTATTTCTCCTGGCTAGTTTTGCTTTGTGACTTAAGTTTTGTTGGTTACCCAACTCGTCGGGCACAAGATATAGTGTATTTAAATATATATATATATATATATATATATATATATATATATATATATATATATATATATATATTTATATATATATATATATATATATATATATATATATATATACATACAGAGGTTCACGGGAAGGACGCTGATGCATAGTCCAAACTTAAAATAGTAAAAAATAGTACAAAAGTATTACTGAGGTTCAAGTGGAGAAAATTGGGTGCAGATATTATTCATTAGAAAAATAATATATATATATATATATATATATATATATATATATATATATATATATATATATATGTTTGTGTTTGCGAACACTTATATATATATATATATATATATATATATATATATATATATTGAACGAATTGTCCGTCTGAGTTTCTAGGATGAGGAGTTGTCATGATTTACATTATTAAAATCTGGTTTAATATAATCGTTTTGGTTTTGTTAGTACTACCTATATAATGCTTGTCATATCCCACTGAGATTAAATTTTTATTGAATGAGAAAAAGATGTCATATCCCTAGACATTAAGTGAGGAATGAGAAAAATCTTACCACGTATATTAATTAATTGTTCAAATTGAAATTTCGTCAATGTTACAGGGATCGGCAGACATCTGAAGAAAACCAGAGGGCACACTGGTCCAAACGTAGTAATAATAACAACAAAGTTCTAAAGCATCTGTCTCTATTTCTTAGACGAGGTATCGTAACTATTAATACTATTTACATTGTTCAGATTGTTGTCTCCATCTTTAGTATCACATTTGCAACGGCTCGGTCGTTGCACGCTCCGGCCCTCTTCCGATGATATACGGACTAAATAAAACTTTGGTTCGAAATTTCAATGTATATCACCTGAAGAAGTCCGGAGTATACAACGTTCGAAACGTCGTGAATGTGAGGTGAAAAAGAAGAAGACAACAGCATGCACAAACAAATAGTGTAAAAAGTTCTAAAGTCTAATATTGTTTGTTGATGTGTTTTGCTAAATACTCAACCAGTACAAGGCCAAGGAACCAAGTTAAGAGGTTATTTAATGAGGTTGTTATATAGCCATAAAAAGAGAATTTTAGGGTTGATTATGAAGATATCTAGGGTAGATAATGGTTGCCATTTCTCTTGAAAAGTTTATTATCGTAGTGATCAACAGAAACATCTCGTGGTTTTGAGAAGCTTACTTTAGTAAAACACAAAAGAAATACAGGTTGTTCTATGCTAGTCTTCCAAGTGAACTTCCTGCTAAGGTAGAAAGTAAAATTCTAATGAATGGAATCTATACGATGGTAAATGTCTTAATATTTGCATTTCAGTTATGTATTAGACTTTCGGCATTGAAGAGTTAAAAAAATTTAAGCGATAGCTGTTCCCTTTATAAACTTTCAAATTATTATTAAAAATAGCTATTCTGTCGGGAATTGATTAATTTAGTTGCTGTATCAATCTAGCGGAGAATTTTTGATTTCCTTTCCAATGATCGATCGCATCGGATGACAAACTTAGGCTTTTGATCTCATCGATAAAAATGGTCGCCGTTATTACAATATTTGATCGACAAACAAGAAAACCGTGTATCGTTTGACAAGTAAACGACATAGAAATGTGTGTGACAGCTAATCAGATCATGTCGGGAAAGATGATCAGTAGCTTTATTTATAAAAACGGACGCTCTCAAATGAAAAAAGGAAAAAAAAAGAAACATCGTTAGATTTCAAGTAGAAAGTTATTTGAACCACTTAAGTAATCGATGGATAAGTAATTAACCTTGCACTGTTTGAGATACATTGCTTTTATTCTTCTCTTGTTATATTATTTTTCTAAGTTTTCTACCCTTTTGTTTAGAGCTTTGAAGATTAAAACGAAACTATTGCTACTTGAATTAACAGCGGATTTGTAAGTCGGTATTTCTCAAGAGCTTACTTCTTATGGTGAAAGAAATCCACATTTGCTGTGCTGAATTTCCATAGCCATATTGTCAATTCATATTCTTTTCAAGAACTTCTCTCTGTTGAAGACGTCATTGGGAAAATGAAACACATAGGACTACTTACACGTAAGACTTGAATGAACATTAAAAAAAAGTAGTTCACGGGAAAAAAGTATACACCCTTTTAGACACGTTGCATAATCTTTCAAAAGTGCATATCTTCTTACGCCCCGGTTGAGAAAAGTGCCTCAACATATCAGTATAATCACCATATATATATATATATATATATATATATATATATATATATATATATATATATATATATATAGTTGTATACAGTCTGTATCAAATCACAAAAATCTCTAACTCGCATTTGGTTTGAAAATGAAATTGTCTTAATTTCGAACAATTAGTTTAGACGTCAAAAGAAAACTTCATTTAAATCTTTAGATAGTTTTAATATGTTTCATTAAAAGTTATACGCTTTATTATTTTTTGAGGGCTTCTCCCCTTTTTACACAAGTGGACTCACCCAGTATATACATATACTAATGCTACGTGAAGACCCGAGAGACGAGAGCAACTGAGGGTGAAGGTAACAGACAGACAGAGAGAACGAACGTAGTGAGCAAGAGTCACAGTGAGCGAGCACGTAGACTCAATAAGTAGTCACACAGCGATTCTTCAATACCAAAGCCTATATATATATATATATATATATATATATATATATATATATATATATATATATATATATTGCTACTAACCCGTATTCCTGGAACTTCTAACCTGTATTACCAGTTTGTATTATTACGTTAATACATTATTTTTCTATATTCATTCTTGGCGTTTTTTATTTATTGGTACCGGGTTTCATCCACGGAATCCACAACAACTTGGCGACGAGGATATCGAACTCACACGGAAGAAAAAAAATTCTCTCTCGTCGACCACAACTTTGGCAACTAGGAAATTTGAACTCACACAGAAAGAGTACAAAGAAAAAATTCTCCCTTGCCGTCCACAACGACTTGGTGTCGAGAAATTGGGACCTACACGGAAAGATAAAATTTCTCTCTTCTCAGCACAACAGCTTGGGCGACAAGAATTTGCATTTCTCGGAGACTCAAAAGAGAAAATTGTCATTTTGCCAGTATCCACAACAACTGGGTAACAAAGTGTTACGAGGATTAAAATACGGATAATTGAGTTTTTTCGTAAGACTATTACCATGCAGGATTTTAAAAGTATTTTAGTAGAACTTGTTAAACACCAAAATGAACAGCAATTACAATTCCAAGAAAGAATGGAAAAAAATATTACTACAAAAGCAGAAGGAAAATCATGAAAGACAAATGCAAAATGAAGAAAGACTGTTACAACTCCAGGAGATAATTGTAAAAGTAGCGAGTAATACACAACAACGAAAGAGGCGACTTTTTCTCAAGCCGCAGTATGAAACACAATAAAAACATTCATATATTCCCTAGAAGAGGATAAAAATTTCGGGACTTTTCAGACGTCATGAAGACATCTTCAACATCGATTGTCAAAACTGGACGGAAGCAAAGAAGCTATGACTATTACTCAGGAAATTAGGAACGGATGAATACACAAAATTCGTGGATTACATTTTGCCAAAGAAGACAAATGAGTTAACGTTTGAGGAAGCAGTTACATGCCTGACGAAGCTTTTCAGCCCGAAAACGTCACTTTTTCACAAAAGGTGGAAATGTCTTAACCTCGTAAAGGATGAACATGAGGACTACCCCAGGTTTGCCGCAATCGTTAATAAACATTGCGACGATTTCAAGTTGGCAGAATTAACTCCAGACAATTTCAAATGTCTTATTTTTGTACAAGGTTTAGTCTCAGCAAAAGATAGTGAAATACGCAAAAGAATGCTTTCAAAACTGCAAAATGAACCTGGATTAAGACTACAAAAGCTATCGGAAGAATGCCAAACATGCCTGAGTATAAAGAAAGACTGGAAGGATATTGGGGAGTCAGGAGTATCACATATTCGTAAGTTAAACAAAAGTTTACGTTTTTCACACACACCCCCGGAAAGAAAACAGAAATTCTATAATAATGAAAAAAAATGTTCACCCTCCTCGGAAAGAAAACAAAAATTCTATAATAATGAAAAAAGTACAACGTACAAGGCAAATAATGACAAAAATAAAAGTAAATATAACCCGCCGCCATCTGCATGTTATCGATGTGGAGGACTATACTGGAATAAGGATAGTCGTTTTAAATATAAAAACTGTCTTGCTTGTGAAAAAATGGGTCACAAGGTATCCCAATGTAGGAACAGAAAATTTACTCGTAGGATGAGAGCTACTAGAAAGCATGACGAAGACAATACTAACATAAGGAAATATGTGGAATTTGAAATCTTAAATAAAAAGATAAAATTACAACTCGACACAGGTTCAGACCTGACGATAATAAACCTACAGACATGGAGAAAGCTTAATAGATCAACCATGTTACGCACACAGAACATGGTTAAGTCTGTTACAGGAAAGCGTATAAAATTCGAAGGAGAAGTAATCCTAAATGTAACATTTCACGGGAAAACAAGAAAACTCAAAATATTCGTAATGAAGGATACAGAAAATCTGGTGGGCACAGACTGGATGCAGGAGTTCGACGTATGGGATTTACCTATCAGCTATTTTTGTAAAAAGATAGAATGCGAACCATCAGAAGCGACGAAGTTAAAGGAAGAATTACATAATCAATTTTCCGGGATATTTTGAGTGGGTGGGTGGGGGCGATGCAACAAGTTGGCAGCCAGAATTGAATTAAAAGAAAACGTCCAACCAGTATTTAAAAAAGAAGCGGAACGTGTCGTTTGCTACCATAGAGAAAGTCGACAAACAATTAAAGAGAGCTTTGAAAAAAATAATTAACAAACTAGGATACGTAATGTACACAATACAAGGAGAAAAATTTAACCACAGAAGACATATTGACCTAATAAAAAAAGACGGGTTGAAGAGCCAAGCTTGTCAACCTCTGAAAATGATGATTCGATGGAGGCGATCTTTGAAGCTTTTGAGATTCAAAGACCACAAGAAGAGACAGAAATTAGAAGGACTAGCAGGAAAAGAAAATTTACAGAGCCTCTGATTATCGATCATAAAAAGAAAAATATTAACTCCCCAAAAAGACATCTAAGGAGGGGGTGTTGTTAGGGCTTCTCTCCTTTTTTACACAAATGGACTCACCCAGTATATACATATACTACTGCTACATGAATATCCGAGAGTGAAAGGTTGTAGGTAACCGGACGAGTGAGGGTGAGGTAACAACGTTGTAGGTAACCGACAGAAGGTGAAGGTAACAGATAGACAGAACGAACGTAGCGAGCAAAAGTCACAGTGAGCGAGCACGCAGACTCAATGAGAAGTCATACAGCGATACTTCAATACAAAAGATTGTATAGATATTTTGCTACTAACCCGTATTCCTGGAACTACTAACCTGCATTACCAGTATGTATTATTACGTTAATACATTATTTTCCTATATTCATTCTTGGCGTTTGTTATTTATTGGTACCGGATTTCTTCCACGGAATCCACAACATTATTCAAATGCAATCTGAAGTTATTATGTAAAACCAGCATATTTACTTCAATAACAAAATAAAATCATCAGCAATTGATCAACACCTACACCTATAATAGAACAAACAAACAACAACATGCTTTGAAGCATTTACTTCTTAACAGAGAGGACCTTCTTCTCAATAAGAGCCAGCAATCTATCACCTATTGATTCTGTCAAATTGTTTACTTCAGTAGGTTCATTTTCCGACATGATGGCTTTTATTCCCTCTCATGGGTCTTCTTTGCTGTCAAATTATTTCCGTTCTGGGTACGACGATAAACTACATCCGGCAGCAAGGGCTCTGATCAGGAGATTTTGAGGAGCGTAGACCAACTCTTAATTGCTGTTGTTCCAAGGTTCACCCTGACTCGGTATGGTAGCACCTGTTAGGGCCCCAGCTATGGGCAAATAGTTATCCCCCCAAACTGCGGTCAAAGTACTTTTAAAGTGTAAAAATAGGTTTTAATATCAACAATACATTTTTGTAAAAAAAAAAACTATTTACAAGCAATACATTATTACCAGAAATACATATTTGAAAAAAAATATTACCAGCATTATTTGTGAAGAACAAATCTTACCAGCAATACATTTTGGGAAAAAAATATTACCAGCAATAAAAATCTTGTCGGCATGAAATAACCGGTAGAGGTTGGTATGCCGTAAAACAAAACAAACCAAGCCAGATCAAATCAAATTGTTTGCCACCTTTATATAATTTCATCTCCACAACTGACCATAGATTTTCGATCGCATTCCGATGGTGACCATTCCATTATCTTCTCGCTGGTAAACATTCTACGCTCAAAGATACAGGGGTACCTTTAGATACATGAGAAAGCGCATATTGTGCATAAATACGTAGTTCACTTTGAAACTGCGGGGTTGGGATTTCTACAATTCACAGAAAGTTTAGTCTATGAGATCGCAATATTTAGCACGGTTAACTCCATCAATCTCATCCCATGTCATCTCAATTCCGCCTCCTTGCTGCTTTCCTTTAGCCACAGGCACACCTGCATCGGAAATAATTCCATCCTTTGACGCATCCATCCATCACATTTATAAATTGTCACTGGTCATCCCTCCGCGAAAATTACTTTTAGTAAAGTCTATTTATATGTATTTCTATGTTTAATTTTGACACTTTGAAATATTTCCTTTAATAAGGAGAGTTTTCCTGCGAGATTTCTTGACATATCTCAATTTACAAAGTATTCAACACCTTCTGTCTTTGTTGACTTCTTCAGTTCTAGTCTGTTCAAATATCTGAGAACTGCTCAAAAGTAGTTGTTTCGTTTACAACTCCAGGAACCGAATTCTTAAAGCCTTTTCATTTGTTTCCATTTTTGACCTTAGTTATATTTTCAAAAGTCCTTTTTATCGTTTGATGAACTCTACTAATCTCTTTTGGTATCTCCAATATGGATATTTCCTCACTCAATAATTTTGCTGTTTCCTATTTTCAGCATGTCTTAGATACTTTCCTTTAATCATGTTTCAACATATGGAGAAAAAAATAGCTTTCACTAGATTTCAGTTACACTAAACGAATATTAGTTTAATCTGCTTAATAAATTCAAACTTCAGTTTTCATAATAAATCCAATAACTTTAACAAACCACGTTGAAAAGATTGATATCAGTCCCGATTATACCAGATTAAAAATATCTAGACGTTTTTACTGACGTTCACTCAATACAAGTCTTAATAGACATACGGATTAGAGGGTTATGGAATGAGGTGTGCTATATGAATGTATTCGAAGGAAATCCATCGTATGAGAATAAGAAGGAAATATAACGATTGAATCTTGATGCATGAGATGAAGATGTTATGGTAGTAGGATACAGGAACTTATACAAGAATCCAAACGTTAAATATTTTTTATACCTTTTCAAAACTTGAACACTTCGTCATAGCCTACTGGTTAGCAAGCTTGCCTCACTAGATCAATTACTACTACGTTGTTTATTCCTTATTCTGTGCTTCACACTTTAGTTCTTTTGCCAAAACTAAGCCACGCTTATTAAATCGCAATTGAGCAGTTAAATGGCGTTTAATATCGAGCAAGCATGTCTCACAAGATCAGTTACTACTGAGTAGTGAGGTAGATCCACACTAGGTGCTCTATATTTAAGGCCTTGCTCCATATCTATCTTTCACTTTGTAAATCACTGTACGAGATTAAAAACGGTAGATAAAGGTCCGCTTTATACACGAGACAAAACGATAGACATACGAGAGTCAAAAACAAGACTTAGGTTCGGTTGATGCAATTTAAACGCGAGGCATACATTTGAAAGTCAAACACGCGTCCTGTTTATATGAGAGTCCAAACAGTAAAAATGGTTATATTTTATGCTAGAGTCAAAACAGTATACGTTGTTTGGATTTATACCAGAGTTTATATCTAACCGAAAAGTGACCTTTTTGAAGAGGTCTTAATCCTCTGCAGGAAATACAGTCAGTGTAGTCTAAGCATCACTGACAATGCAAAAACGCGTTTTAGAGACCATGAATGAAAATAAATCTTGCTCAAATAATAAGGTAAATAAATGTATATTGTTTTCATCATTATTATTATTAATAATAATAACAACGTTATATAGAGCAGATAGAACATTCGCATTCGGACCATGAGACCCGGGTTCGAATCTCAGACGATTTGTCAGGAAGGAAATTTCCTGATGTTATCGGATTGGAGGGTCGATCCAAGCGTGCAGGATAGTGCCTGAAAACCATATCAAGCCTTGTGAGTGAAATTAGTTCGACGGAACCCTTGGAGACTGTCGATAGCTGTGCAAGCACGAAGTCACAAGTCATCGTGGCCGAGGGTTTGAGCGTCCTGCCCGTGTTCAAATTGTTGATCCCGCTAGATAAAACGCTCTTTCCCAGAAACAGTAACTAAGGTCTGCTCAGTTTAGTTGCTGTAACAGCCAAAGGTGGGACCTGTGGGTGCTGAATAAACAAAAATACGCCTGAGCAAGCGTCTGCAATAGGGATTGTCTAGCCGCCCTAGTAGACCAGCTGTACAATTTTTAAGATTATTCATTGTTTTGATAACGGTTAGTAAGTAGTAGATTAGTCAATATATTTACGTTTTATTCAACAGAGAAATATTCACTTGTGTTGGTAGAAATAACTGATGGAACTTAATAGTAGAGCATCCGTGGGTATACGGCTTGCTGTTATTTTTGTGGTGATAAATGATTGTACGAGTGGAAAATATTGAATTCATGCCAAAACTGGGTTACTCTTTACCAACACCATTTACTCTCGTAATTGTAAAATCCATAAGAAAAACATTAAGTGGGACACAGACCAGCGAAATTACCCAACAAGCTCAGCTAATAGATTTCTAAAAAAATGGCTGCGTAAGTCGTAATTATTCACTATTTATATTTTTTAACGGGGAAATTTCTCTTTCCCTAACTTTAAATATATGTTTTTCACAAACATACATAGCCCCATATATATATATATATATATATATATATATATATATATATATATATATATATATATATATATATACA
>OZ010582.1:42520850-42540850 GCA_963932145.1 Acanthosepion lycidas | reverse complement strand
TTACCTTTTCTTAGACATCATGTTACACCGAGTTGACAGCAACATAAAACGTAGTGTCCTCCGAAAATCAACTTAAAATATTACCTAATAAACCTCGATTTCCATTATTACAACAAAATAAATAATAAGCATTGAATGCTACTTAAGAGCACTCAGAACTTGCAGCCCACAATATTTACACGATAACAGAAAATATATTTTAAATAATTTCAAGAACTTTTAATATCCTATTTCAAATTCAGTGCCAAAGAAAAGTCTCATAAAATATTCTAAAATAGAAAAGTTGTCATTCTGGACAAAACCAATGAAACAAAATTATATTATTCCACTTTCTAACTCTATCACAACTACAACCAAAAAGAATTTATCTAGACTCAACATCGAATTTATCACAACTCCATCTAAAACAATAAAAGACTTAATACAAAAGTGCTTTAATCCCTTGTTTAGCCACAGGAAATTTACGTCCAGGTTCTTTAGCGTTTTGTCATTCTTGGCAGATTTGTTGGATATTTAAAAACAAAGTGATCGAAAGAAAAACAAGAGAATATAGATTAATTTAGTTAAACTGCAAAGAATTATTTCAGTAAATTTTGAACCAACCAGCATCTCTCGTTCATGCGCATGTGTAGTCACAACAACGTCAACAAAAAGTGACCGCTTAAGTCCTAACAGATGAAACGCATCACAAATATTTTTCTCATTTTGTCTTACAATTTCCTCTCTCTCTCTTTCTCTATCTATCTATCTATCTATCTATCTATATATATATATATATATATATATATATATATATATATATATATATATATAGATAGATAGATAGATAGATAGATAGATTCATTAACCCAGGAAAGAGTATTGCACATTGTTGAAATTTATAAAATATTTCTCTTGAAACAATTTTTTCAGGAAAGTAGGTTTCTCCAGAATAGGAGCTTTTATTACCTTTTCTAATATTGATTGAGGTTTCCTTCCTAACCTTTTATTTAAAGTAGTGTGGAAGGTTAACAACTTTATTATGTCATTATTTTCTCTTTGAGTTACGTGATATCCATTTTAGGTGATGCAGCTGTTGAAAATCACCAAGCGATGTCGTTTTTGTTTAATTGGTACAGTTTTGTTTGATTCCTTAGGGTCAGTCCCCAAGTTCGAAGAGGTGTGGTCTTCCCCAAAATCCAAAATCTTCACTCGGTCAAAGCCATTTATAACCATTAATGTGAGAATGTCGCCGTATACAGCTAGGAGTTTAGATATTTCTTCGCGTCTTTGGCGCCATGCTTGACAATCATATAAAAGTCTCGATCTAAGGAGACTATTTATGAATACGAGTTTTCAGAATGCCTTTTGTATTCTATGAAATATATGTATAGGAATGGTTGCATTTGTATTGCTCGCTCTGATAGCATTCTGAAAATAAAATGCGTAGATTTTTGGGGGGCCCAGGGTCTTAAAGAAAGTCAGTATTCTCTATTTTCTGTCTAATTGTGTTTTGTTTCTCTTTATCCTCGTCAGTTATAACATATCTGAAATTTAAATATCACTGTTTCTTCCATGTAGACTTCTCTCTTCAACTAACATGGAACAGCTTTCTAATGTATCCGATCCTTCTTTGTAGCAACAAGCTCTTTCAATTATGATTGTTCTCTTTGAAAATTGCCTGCTTCCTGTCAAAGGGCACTTTTCTATCTCTCCCATTTCTTTTATCTTTTTATACATACCTACTATGTTTATGTTTTGTCGTTTTAAATCTCTCCCTATTTCTCTTTGTGCCAAACATCTTTTCTATGCTTCAACGTATTTCTAACGTTTTTATTTAACAATATATTCAGTGCAATATTAATTTTATTAGGGGTAATATGGAAAAATGTTCAGGATACTCAGAGGTACAATATGAAATCGATTTCGTATTACCGGGAGGTAACATGAAAGGTGCGGTGTCTTGATTTTTGTTTTCACATATCTACCAAATATACTAACGTTACAGATTCGCCTCTAAATACTCTGTTTGTAGAGAATCTTCCTTCAGTAGTTTTTAACAATAAAACGCCTCTTTTCTTTTCTTTTTAAGCTGGCTTAGACTTTTCTTTGGCATTAATTCCAAATTTCCCTCTGTAAAATCTTCTGAAATTGCTCTTCCCATAATGCACTAGTCAACTTTGCCTCAGTGAACCAATGCCTGTCTTCTCTGAAACATTTCCACAATTTTGTATTCAATCATATTGTTTTCCAACATAGATAAAAAAAACTCACTTTTCCATAACTGATTCTTTCTGAATTCACAGACAATATATGGCACATCAATATTCATAGACGCTTCTAAGGTTTCGCTAACACTGTGAAACATATGGCGGTAGGAACTATAATTTCATTCTAATAGAGAAATTACTCACTCTTTGTCTTTTTATCTCGATTTCTATTCTGTTCCCTTTCTTCAGACTAATAATGATTTTTTGCGATGGTGTAGGTATACAGAAGGCGATTATCTCCCCAAAGGGAGATAAGTCACGTAGGTAACGTGACATTTGCTTAATGACGTCGATCCATTTTTTTATTGCCATGCGTGATACACGCTTAGGCAATCATGTATCTTTTGATACATGAATGACGAGGCAGATTTTTCTCTGCAGTAGATTGCCATTTCTTTCTGCGGTACACCTGTTGCCATCAAAGACTATAGAACCTGGTCTATCCTGCTATTTATCCATAGCTGGAGGGTGAAGAAGATGACTCATAAACTTTTCCAACGGTATTAGCACGTAAGTGAATGTAATAGATTAGACTAGAATTGAAATTCGTTTCTCCAATTCCGCAATCTGAGCCTCTATCCATTACTCCATCATCCATACAGTTACGAAATCGGGAGTCTTTCAGTCGGTTTACAGTAGCGAAACCGAAAATATAGAAAGAAACTCCGTCTCGCAGTCCCCAATTTGGAAAAGCCCAAGACTCGCTGTTTCACCTTTGTGGAATATGTCCTCATCTGGATCATAGTAGATGAATCCTGCCCATTTGAATATGGAGTCCTAAGCATAGCTTCTCAAGAAACAGAATATTCTCCATATTATATGTAAGATCCTTTCATTTTGTTTCTCATAAGACTCTACTTGCACTGTCGATGTGATATATTCTCCTCCGCGTTGGACTCGTTTATATATGTATATATAGTATTGTGGTATAAAAGTCTCTCTGATAACAAAGCATGTTTGTCATTCCATTTCCATTCAGCTATTCTGATCCGTCAGTAAAATACACGGTCCTCTTATATCACGGATATAATAATGCCCATAATGGGTGAAATAAAAAAACGAGAGAATAACACTTTTTATATAGTTCTTTCGTCGTTATAATGGAATTTTATATACATATGGGTGGTGACGAAAAACGATTAATTATCCTTTCCTCGTTCATATTTAGAGCTTTCTTTATTGTGTAAATCTAGCCGCGAGCGTGCTTTTGGGAATTTTTCTCCGATGAGCAATTATTACTTGGCGGAATGTAATTTTAATTTTTTGTAAAAAAATATGTTTTATTATATTCAGTTATACTTTAAAAGATTTATTTATTTAATTTTAAGTTTTAGCTCGCTTCTTTGAGCCTCAAGCATTAACGTGATGGGGCATGAACCTGATTTCCCTTAACCCGTGATTTACTGAAATTCACAAATCCTGTGGAATTTAATGTAATAAAACTGGATCCTATTCGGAAAGCATATTCGGTCTAAAACCTTGCTTTCTATTCAATTTTTTTAACGTTTATCTATGTATTTATATACATATTTTATCCAGCTTTTCTTTGTTTTTTTTCCTCCGCAGTTTTTGGTTTCTTTTGTTTCATCATTCTTCCTGGCATGCATTTCATGTTTTCTTATCCGCGATTTTTCCCTTAAACATTGTTTTATGATTTATGTTTTATGATTTATGTTTTATCAGTAATGTTTTATATTTTATGATTTATGATTTATGATTTATGTTTTATGATTTAAGTTTTATGATTTATGATTTAGGTTTTATATTTTCTATCGTTCAGTCATCATTTTGTTTTATTTTCATTCATTTCAATCTTTTTTCTGTCCTTTATTTCCTATCACTTCGAAGTCTGGAGGGTTCCTAACCTTAATTATTTACTGCACACTATCACATGGGTATAAATAAAATCAGGAAGATTGTTTTACACCAGTTATCCAAGTAAAGAGGTCATCATAGCTTCCATACTAAACATTGCTTCTGCTTGAATACCGATCATTTGTGTCGACAGGAAATGCATCATTTTAAAATATCTATCCAACTCAGTGTTCACAAATGTGAATATATCGCTAAGGATAAAACTCAAATAGTTTCAGTCAGCAATGCTAGTATGCTAATTATTTATATACAAATGAAACATTGCTAACAGCTACAAATCAGAGGAAATCGGAGAAAGCCATGACCACCAAAAGTACGATCCATTCAAAAAAAGGTATGTATTATAGTATAAGTTTGCGGTAGTGACGAACTCACTGAAGGCTGAAACCGGAAATGTAGTAGTAAGCGCTTGGGAAATTAACTTGATATGATTTACTTCGTAGAAAGGCTACTTTATTGCGCGTCATAGGCTATTAGTAATGTCCTTTCGTCACCTGATTTTTTATTTTAATTCCTTACACACATTACTTTCCGGTCTTGTTTCTTCATTTTTTCTATTTCAATTTCATTATTATTATTATTACCATTATTATTATTATTATTATATGACTGTTCATTTATTAGGTTGGTGCAAAAATAATGACGTTATAATGTCGTTTTTTGACGTTAAAAATACGTCAAAAAACGACATTATAACGTCATTATTTTTGCACCAATCTAATAGAATAGAAAATTGGTTATTATACACAATACCTTTCGGCTCTTATACGATTCTTCCTTTTTCAGGCGTCTGTAGCCCAGGTTAACCTTCTTGGAATTCAGAAACAAACCCTTTATTCCATTCACAGGAACATACAGTTCTCTTCCCGCTTTCCATGCTTCGGTGATATCTTGTATGATTTCACTCTCTTGAGTATTTCTCTAGCGTAACCGAACAAAGCAAGGTTCAGATATTTTTAATCAGGACTTTAATTAACTAAACTATATTTCTCTCGGAGGTGTTATTTTCGAGATTTAAATCTAATATCTATACGTGTTGGTGAATTTATATATTTTTACTTTCTTGATCGGAAGCTGCCTAGATTGAGTTCATCTCTATGCTAGGACTGCTGGCGACGTCGTCATCGCCTAACATGTGCGCTGATTCTTTCATTCTTCTTATCATTCAGTGTTGATTTTTTTTTCCATCGCTTTCTGTCATCTTGGTTTCATTATTAAGAATTGATGGTCATCATTTCCCTCCATACAGGATCAGATATGCCGGATTTCATTTTTTCTACAGGATACATACTGTCAATACCTCCCCCACCATAATGTTGCAGAGTGAGTAGTCTCGCACTTGTATTCCTTGACATAAATGTATGAAATGAAGTACGCACAGTTCTCTGCCATGTCCTCCTCTGAGTGGGGTGTGGTTTTGTGGAATAATAAATAATTATCAGAGATTATGAAATGAACAAGGAAAGATCTCTAATGTGTTAAGATCTCTCACGAATACGATTAGATACATCATGAAAAAATGAAAATCATATGCCTAGAAATGGACGTCATCTTAAAAACCGTATGAATCTTCTTGTCGGGGGTGTAGTAAAGGATGGGGATGATTTGATCTTGTGGGAGTGACATGTCGTACGCTCGCTCAAAGGTCTGAACTAGAGGAATTGATGAATGTAGCTCGTCTGATCATTTGTTATAGACGTAGCGATAAGTTATGTATCACAAAATAATGGACAACCTTTGAGCAATTTCTCCAAATACCGAGAGATCTGATTTATTTTTTTTCGAAAGGGAACGGGCGAAAGTCGATTACAGAGAAAAGAAAAGAGACGTTTAAGGAGAAGCAGATAAGTTCCCCGACTTAAATCCTATAAAAAAATATCTATTGAATGAACTTATACCACAAGTTAATCTCAGGAATCCAGAAATTTCAAGTGATATATAAGACGATTTGTCACGTGACGTCGGATAAAACATGTTTTTTATATTATCATCCGCTGTTTACGTACAATTTTTTGGAGTTGTGTATTGAACATTCTCTTAAAATATCCATTCATTGGGCTGACTCCGACCTGAACTAATATTGTTTTAATATTCATATATGATATAACGATATATATATTTTTTTATAATTATATATATCAACAAACAGTGTTTATAATATTACCAATTTCTCATATTTTTTCCAACTCCCGAGCGCTCAATGTAATATACAAAGTAAAAATTAATTAGCAAATAGAAAACTTCAGAAATCCATGGTAATAATTTATTTCGTGAGGCCGACAAAATGGCTTTCGGAAGTACCCATCTATCTATCTCCCCCCTCTCTCTCATATATATATATATATAAAGAAATATTGATATAAGATGTGCTATATTTATGGGAAAACATGCTGAATATCAGAGATAGAGTGTATATCAATATAAAAGTGAACATTGTGAGGTCAACACTCAGAGGCGGCAGGCTGTTTCATGCTAAAGGCAATCGTCAGGCCTGCCGCCTCTGAGTGTTGACCTCAATGTTCACTTTTATATATATATATATATATATATATATATATATATATATATATATATATATATATATATATATATATATATATAAAGAGAGAGTGATATTGCGCGTTTGTTAGATAAAGCGTACGCCAATGTTGGACAACACGCATTTAGCAAACTATAAATGGATGATGATATAACTTAATGTTACACGCCAAATTTTTACATTCTTTTTTCCTTTTCATAAGTGACGAGAGAATTTCTCTGGCATCTTTCAAACTGATACAATAAAATAAATAAGACTCTTCGCTCATAATGCTATCAATCAAATACAGCAATTCGAAGATAGCCATCTCACAGAAATTAATATATGACAAGCGCCAGATGGTTCCGTGAAAACCACAAGGAGCTATCTACGGTGATATACGCCAAGAATAAATGCCCTACTGTGGTCCCGAAGGTCAAGAAGAGCGACAAAGTTCGTCATGTTTACATTCAGAAACTATGTGGATGCCACTGGCTGAGTTGAGGAAGAAAAAGTAATATTTTATGTCATGAGTCGAACAGGTTCATGACATCATCCCTGAGCAGCTGAATCTCAAGAATTCCAAGATGAAGTTCATGTTTACGAAGATATCAAAGGCCTAGGTGAGGCAGAGACGGAAATACATGTCGGTCCAGACCTGGGATAAATATGAGATCCGGTCGAAGATCAAACATCCCGGTTAGAGATCCTTTGTCCAGATTGAGAAATGAGAAAAGTCAAATATCTTTGCACGAATTCTACGAATTTATGCACAGTTACGTATACCAAGGTTAAATCATCTCAGTTCTCTTAATCGGGAACAATGACAGTAATTTCTGCCGCTCCTTAAATCCGATAAGATTCCCAAGATCAATTCCACCTCCGATATTGAGGTACATGAAAGAGTTATCAAACCTGGATAATGTGGTCAAGGGAGTTTGCATGTGTTCCAGCAGGACAATGCTATTTCTCTCATAACCCAAGTTCATACAGGCAAAGTTGGCTAATATTTTTCAGAACGATACCACACCTATATTGCGTGCTAGCTCTTTTGAAGAAGACATAATTCATTGTTTTCAGCAAAACAGTTTCCAAATGCGAACTACCAATCAAATATACCAGCATAAAGCAAGTACGAAAATGTAAGTATGTGGCAAGTGTTTTAACAGAGGATGGAAAATGTATCACCGAAAACCGGAGGGGCAGTGGAATATCAAAAAAGTTTTTTCTAAAAGCTAAGTAAAAGTATTAAGAAACAGGAAACTTCACTAGAAAAAAAGGGTGCTAAGCTATTGTATAATAACGGTCCTACTATACGAACGTGAATTCTGGACAATCGTCTCATAGATAAAAAAGTGATTTGAGGCAAAAGGAATGTGGTTCTACGGAAAGATTATTAGATTACCATGGACTGAACATGCGAGCAACGAGGAAGTTTTGAAGAAAATGGCAAAAAAAAAAAGAATACTTACAACCACAAAGGGAAATTTGAAATTTCGAGGACGCATAATTAGGAAAGACGGTTTGGAGAATGCAACACAAACATGACATAACGAAGGCAAGAGGGAAATAGCGAATAACGATCTTGTGAAAATGGATGTCAGAACAGAGTGATGATGAAAAGAAGATAAAGGTCTCTAAGTGGTACAAAGGATAAGAAATTTCGGAAAGACATAATCACTGATGACCAGAAGGGACATGGCACATAAAAAAAAAAGTCTGGCGTGCCAGTGATTGGGAAAACAAACAACAGCTCCACAATTTGAAAGACTCTACATTGAACATCATTACCAACATAAGAGAGAACAACGTGAAACTTTCACACAGACCCTAACAAGGGATAATCGATATTGTTATCGATGCACAGATCGGGTTTATTGCATAAACATTTTTATTTCAAATTTGAAGATGTTTATATTATATACTACCTGGATTCATTGCAATGTCCAATTCAATGTAGGCAAACATTTTATGATATACTTATATGTGTATATAATAAATATAAATTTCAGTTTATATCTGTTGTTATCTTTATTAAATCTACTTACAATAAATTATTTGTTGCCATGAGATTTTATTGTTTGACATCGTTGTTTTTCTTTACATATTGAAAATCAATATCTAATATATGGCGAAATATTGTGCTCACACTCTTGGTTTAACAATTAGTATGTTTCTTACATTCTTTGGTGGCAAATTAACTAATATTATGTATTCTCTTAGAATACATAGCTTAGCTGTGGCACAAGGCCGAAAGTAGGGTACACCCAGCGAGAATCGAACTCACTACTCACTCGTAATTGTTCTAGCGAGACAAGCTTGCTAACCATTACACCGCCTCGAAGTGCCCCTTTGTATTCTTTTGTATGGCAGTGAATGCTGGACAATTTAATAAATGGTTGTCCTAACTGGAAACTATAGTCGAATTTTGCTCTTATTAGTCTGTCTCTGATAAAAGATGGGACAACACCAAAGGACAGGCAAACAAGGAGAAAATTTCTTTTGGTACGTAAAGAGATTACCTTGTGCCATAGTCAAACACAATTATTTAATTCCTTTATAACAGTTCTGTGATATCTGATTTTTAGATGTTTGAATAATGTTTTCATACCACAGAATAAATAGATCGACTTAAATAAACATAATTTTGTGTCCATTTCTTTCTTCTAAGACATAGGTAACTTTATTAAATCTGAGCTTGATAAACAAATGGAACTCCTTCTTTCACATCAAACAATTTATCGATCTTTTATAGTCAAAATCAAAAAACAATTATCGTTTTCTTTTCAATTTTTTTTTTCGTTATTCTAAATATCTGGCTAAAAGCAGATTAAATTTAAAAAAGAAACCGTTTGTCAAAGATCAGAATTACATCAAACAATTAATGTCTAAACGGTTTGGCTTTGAGAACCTTTCATTAGACACCTATATATTTAATCTGTCTAGTGTCAATATTTCTGTGTTAGAGAAAGTTGCTTTGTCCAAAGGGTTGGACTGTTGTATTCCCTTCGAAATTTGAACAAGACAGAAGTTTTTTTCTGAATTTGAAGTAATGTTTTCCCAGATTGTTCTCTCCTCGACAGATCAGTTCAAGTTCTGTAAGTCTAGAATTTCTGAAATAGCATATGAATGTTTTTACCAATTGAACATGATATTGTTGCGTGGCACCGCGCTCAGTATAAAACCATTAAGCACTTAAAAACTCGGAACGACATTTATATCACCAAACCAGATAACGGTGCTGGTATAGTCATTTTGAATAAAAGAGACGATGTTAATAAGATGAATGTCATTCTAGGAGATTCTTCTAAGTTTCGTTTAATTAGTCAATCTTCAACTAACGATCGCACTGAAAGACCGGAAGTAACACTCCAGAAACGTTTGTTAGGCGTACATAAAAGCAATTTCATATGCAAAGACACCTACAACCGAACTAGACCCACTGGTTCTCAACGGCCCAGGCTTTTGGGGTACAGCATGAATTGCCTAAATGGTTAGAAATGTTGCTCAAACCAGTGTCCGAATATTTCTCAGCCTGTTGTGTAACAGATTCATTTACTGTTTTTGAATTTATCAGAATTTTTCCAATTAAATCTGATGACAAATTATTACTCTCTTTTGAGATTGTCAGTCTATACACAAATGTTCCCTTACAAGAAACTACACATATATGCTCTCTATAAAGGTTGCCTATGCCCTGCCGCTATTCCGGAGCCCATGTTTCTTGAATTTAGGTATTTAGCAGCTGAGGGGATGGAGTTCAACTTCGTGAATGTTATGTACGCCTAAATTGAAGGGCTTACCATGGGCATTCCCTTGGTTCCCTCTCTAACCAACATATTTGTTGGATACCATTACCTACTATTTGAGAAATATCGGAAAACTTATGTCGAATAACGTTATGTTGACGGCACTTTTTTCTATATTTAATAATATAAATGAAGCAATTCTATTTTGAGGATATCTAAATTCATGACATCCATCTTTTGTCTTCACAATGGGGGAAGAAGAAAAATGTTCTCCCTCTTTTCTCGATGTTCTAGTTGAACAAAGGAATGGTACATTTATTACTAGTGTAATTGGTAAGATGGTACATTTATTACTAGTGTATTTGGTAAGATGGTACATTTATTACTAGTGTATTTGGTAAGACAATTTTTACTGGCCTTTACACTAGTTGGAAGTTTTTTGTTCCTTGTGCCAGAAGAAAAATTAAATCAAAATTTTAGTTCATCGGGCCATAATGATCTGTTATCTTGCTACATTTCAGCAAAATACGTTCTGTTCTTATTGATAATGGTTATCCAACCATCATTTTTTAATACTACAATAGAACGGATGTTAGAAAATTTCAGTAGTTCTCCTGAATTCTGTGTCCGATTAGTTTGAAATTGTCTTGGCTTGGTAGAAAGTGTAAAATTCTAACCGACATAGTTTCCAAGTCGGTCTCTTCTACGTTTTTTTAGGCCAAATTACGTGTTGTTTTGGTACCCGTCCAGCGTTTCCTTCCTTTACCAAGGACCGTCTGTCTTATCTAAGTAAGAGTTCATTAATCTACAAATTCAAGTGCCAGTATGAAGCCAAGTCCATAGGACGGACTAATCTTTGATTGGAAACAAGTTTGGACCAAGACGTACCAAAGTTTATGAGATTACATTCAAGTAATCATACTCGAGTATCCTAGTCTGTACACGATTCGGCAATTTGGCTGCACCTACTAGAGAATAAAATTTGCTCGGCGTGTTTCACGACGGATTGATTCTCTGTTTTGTATATAGAAGGATATAAGTACCATCTACAAATATTAGAGACCATTTGTTTTAAACTGCAACGGTCATCTCGCTGCAAGCAAAAGCAGAACTTTTTGCGTTCTCTTTACTTATTTGGAGTCAGTTTTTCTATTTGAAGCTCTTTTATTTGATCATTTACAACTTGTCCTTAAATTTACGTATTTATTTTAATCGTAAATTGTTTTAGAAGTTCCAACTTTATCACCAATTTGCGCATATCTGCAGATCTCAACTGTTAAGTTAATTCTGCAAACGATCGGTCACTGAGGAAGTGTTGGCCGAAAGGTTACCTAGGTCCTTAAAAGAAGAAGTAAAAAATGAACACAAAATCGTGTTTTTTTAAGTCGATATATATATATATATATATATAAATATATATATATATATATATATATATATATATATATATATATATATATATATATATATATATATATAAGATATTTAAAACAGTCATGATTCATGAGAAATATGTTAAAATACACAAAAGACATCGGAAAAAATTGTATTGAAAACATAAATTTAGAAACTGTGAAATATTTGAAAAAGAGATCGCACAATACTGAAAAGGAAATAGAAAAAATTGCCAAGAAATGTTTCATAAATTTTAGCTTTCGGCATGTTGCAAAAAGAAAACCTCGTAAAAGATTATTCTCTTGTGAATTTAAAAAGAGAGTCGATGGCGAATATTAAGAATATTTCATGAATTCAAGGAAGTATTTACAGTATTACATGTAAGCATTAGATATAAGTAAAGTAATAGAAAATTGGAAAGCGAAAAAGTATATGATAACTTATTTTTCAACAGTAATTATATCTTATGAATATAGAGCTACATTGGATGGGGTTTGTTCTTTCATCGAGGTAATCATTATTACTCACATGACAAAACTGGAGCGGGATAATGTTTTGGGGGCTTGTGTTTTAGGCTGTAAAATAATAGATTCCTTCATATAATACTAATATAAATGTAAGTATTTAATGTGAGTTCTCGGGAAACCTATTTCAGAGTTGTGTAAGTCAAAACCAATAGCAAAGAATCGCTATATTCATGCAAGGAAATGTTCCTTCATTTTCTTTAAAACTGAAGGAAAACAGTGATGGTTTATACCCTGAATCCATCATAAAATTTCAGAACGTGGGATTAGTAAATACTAAACATTTCAAAAACTTACGTGTTCGGATCAGTCATAACAAATTTAGTATAGGAGAGAAGGAAACTGATTAGACATTAGGCTGGGTCTTGACTAAACCACACTTCTTCGATTGGATTTATTGGTTTATTAATGGCATATCTATTGTCTATGGGTCATTTAATATCGAAATCTTAAATATCTTGGGAGTTTGAAAGTAATACAAATATGATATGTTATTCTGCTTTCACAATTGAATACATGGTAAATGTTACTCAGCTTTTGTGAATATACATGTTTGTGTAGAGATGTTTGCTAGAGGAGGTGATTTCCGTTTTATGTTTTAATATTGTTACATTTTAGAATACAATTTGATTTAAGAATTTATAAGATATGATATGTCTTAATGTCATGTTGATTGTTTGGTAATATTTTTAAAAGATTTTGAAGTTGCTACAATTAGTTAGTATGTGCGCATGGATAGTAATTTTTATATAAAAATGTATAGCTGGCAATTTTAGTATAAAAATCTATTTTTATATTTTCATGGTGTTTTGTTTTTTGTTTGGGAGTTAATATTTGCCCATAGCTGGGACCCTAACAGGTTCTACTACCTAATATTAGGAGGAACCTGAGGACAAATGCAAATGAGAGATGGTTCCACGTTTCTCAAAAGCGCCAATCTTCCAATCAGAGACCTGGCTTCAGTATGTAGTTTCTCCTCATAACAAGGACTAATACTTCTTTGAACATCCTACAGAATCCGAAACAAAGAAATATACCAGATATAAGAAAATAAATCACCTGAGGCCTGTCAACAGCAGCAACATTTAAAGTCGATAGCTCAGTATCTCTGAGAGAAATTTAATAACATAATCAAGGTGTTGATATTCCAGACTCTTTCAAATAAAAGGTTAGAAAAGAAACCCCATCAATGCTAGAAAGAGCGATAACAGCCACTGAACTTGTGAAACCTATTTTCTTAAAAATAAATTGTTTAGGAAAATATTTTATACATTTCAACAGGTAATCCCTCTATCTTTTCTACAAGTATTTCATGGTAACTACTCTGACCAGATACTTTCACTGGTTCTCAAACTGCATGAATTTAAGCGTGCTACGAGTTTGTCATCGCCAAACTAGTAGCACGTGTTAGTCAAATATTTTTTTCTGTAGCCTATACCATGTGTATTTAGGTATGAATGAAAACAGATGTTCTACCTCCCATTATCAAAACCACAAAAATAATTTATTATGAATCTTGTAACAATTAAAATATTATAATTTGAAATGCACTTAATATATGACTCGTATACTTCTATTATATATATATATATATATATATATATATATATATATATATATAGCACTGTTACGGTCCCAGCTATGGGCAAATATTAAAACAGGGTCTTCAAATATTCAAAGGTAATGTCAATCGACATCTTCCGATGCAATGACATTTATCCCTCTCCTTCACTTTATCCTTTTCTCAAACATCTCTCTTTACTCTTACTCTCACTCTCTGTAACCCCTTACGAGCTAGTGGCACTCCCGCCTAGCTTTGCGTGATTGGCTTAAAAAAAAAACTATAGTATTAGCTGCTAGGTCAGTGAATGCCAAATATTTCCTTATAGGGAAACGGGTAATATTACCTGTACTTTTATCATTAAATATTACAAAATGTCCAGATATATTACAGTAAGTAATTAAAATTGAGGTATATCAAAATGGAAAATAATACACACGCGAAAAGTTTTCTGCGAAGCAATAAAAACGAGTTAAATATTGCTAAATTGAACATAGTAGAACAGATTAAAAAGACCCGTGAATATTATAGAATGTCAAGGAACCCATATTTATATGCAAAATAGTAAAATATTTTATTCAGTTGTGTAGGATAATATATTAGTCAAATATTTGTTTTTTTTTCTGTAGCCAATACCATGTGTATTTAGATATGAATAAAAACAGACGTTCTACCCTGCATTATCAAATCCACACAAAAAATTTATGAATATTTTAACAATTATAATATTATAATTTGAAATGCACGTAACATACGATTCATATAATTCTATTATATATATATATATATATATATATATATATATATATATATATATTGAAAACTTTAACATTTTTAGGCATTGAAAACAACATGCCTGCCCGCACACACAATTCCGTAAAATACTTGTCGAAAACACAATTATACTTGAAAACAATAGACAAAAACTAAAAATCCTTGAAGCATTATACATCAAACAGTTGAAACCCAACATAAACAAAATTAATTATGGAATCTCTACAAATATTCTTAAATCTCTATAATTGGTAACAGAAGTCATTGGTTTATACCAAAGGCTTTCCATACTTCATACTTCTTCAATTCATTCTCGTGTGGTCATATGTGACGTCATGAGTTGCGGTGCGATTTTCGCTTATAGAGTCTTATATGCACGTGTTTATCGTTGCTTAGAAATCATCTATGTAAAAAATGACAGACTATCATCACTGTCTTGTCCGTATATTGTTTAATATGTTGTAATTGACATCTTTGATAATGGCTTATGTAAGATTGTATTAAAAAAAATATGGATCAATATTGTGAATTTCTTTCTTCGTTCAACGATAATGTTATTAAACTTATCAGACGTTACGAAAAAAATTTACATAAATAAATAGACAACACTTGTCTATATTATTTGATGAAACGTGTATGATATATATATATATATATATATATATATATATATATATATATATATATATATATATATATATATATGCTTAAACATTTGAGTGGGAATGGATGGTTAATACCAATTTTATTCTGAATAATTTGATTTGCATATTAAAAAATTAGGTAAATATATGGTTATAAATTATTTGAAGTATAAAACAAAATGTAAAGCTGGCTGACATGTTCACATTGTCTATAACAACAAACACTCATCCGACATTGAGTACTTTTATACTATATAGTAAATTATAACCTACAACCACTACACAAACAAACAAATATACCTTTTCATAGATATATCAACGTCTTCTGATAAAAATATATCTGTTATAGATTAGGACGAAACGAGTGTGTATATATATATATATATATATATATATATATATATATGTGTGTGTGTGTGTGTGTGCGTGTGTGTGTATTTGTATGTATATATATATATATATATATATATATATATATATATATATATATATATATGTCTCCGTGATGTACCCTGGGATGGAGTCTTCAAGCTCCCCGTCCAAGAATGTGCTTTTGAGGTCTCTTCCTGATGTTAAAGCTGGAACCGACGCTTTCATCCCATCAAGGAAATATAGGGTCAAGTCGCGTTCCTCCCCCTGGTTCTCCTTTGCTTGCTCAGCCGCCATCGCCCATAGAAACCACTACTTCCACCTATTCCGTAGCGACATGTCTGACTGCAACAGACGTCTCTTTGTCTCCGCCCGTAACGAGTGCAAGCGTGTCCTCAACGAAGCTAATTCACTATTTGCGGCTCGGATGAAGGAACGTATTGCATCTCGCAAATTTGGCTCCAACGATTATTGGCGTCTCTGCAAGAGCGTATTGAATAATTTCAAAACCTCTATACCTCCTTTATTCAACTAGTTCGAAGTCCTGACCTCCTCTAACGACAAGACTGAATGCTTTGCTCGGAAATTTTCATTCAACTCTACGCTCGACTCTTCCGGTGTACTCATACCCGACTTCCCTCTTAGAACTGAGGCCATATTGAGTGTGCTAAACATAACTCCATTTTTGGTACTGGGCGTTATCTCCAATTTAGACCCCAACAAGGCTAGTGGTGGAGACGGGATACTAGCCATTGTCTTGAAGAAATGCACGCCTGAATTGGCGCCCGCCCTTTCTAAACTATACAACTTCTGCCTCAAGGAATCTTGTTTTCCTGACTGCTGTAAGTCCTCTTCGATCGTTCCTGTCTTCAAGAACTCCGGCGACCCCTCTGACCCTTCCAACTACCGTCCTATCAGTCTATTTCCCCTCTTCGGCAAAGTCTGTGAAGCCCTAATCAATATCGAGGTGGTAAACCACCTCACATCCCATAATCTGCTCTCAGACAAGCAATATGGTTTCCGCATTGTAAGATCTACAGCTGATGTGATTACGTCCATCGCTGAAACTGTCTACCGAGCTCTTCAAAATAACGGGGAAGCCCGTGCCATAGCACTAGACATCTCCAAAGCATTTGATAGGGTTTGGCATGCCGGCCTTCTTCGGAAGCTCCAGGGTTATGGCATTACGTGGCGATATAACCTAATACAATCATTCCTGTCAAACCGTGAATTGAAGGTCGTTCTCAACGGATTCTCATCCAGTTTATATCCCACGAACGGAGGTATTCCTCAAGGCTCCATCCTATGCCCCACTCTATTCCTTATCTACATAAATGACTTTCCTGACGCAATAACTTCCCAAGTTGGCATCTACGCGGATGACACCACAATTTATTCCTGCCTCAAAAACAAATCTAGTCTCGCTGACAAAACTCACTTGGCCGTGCCTCTCGAAAATGATCTCCAATCGTTTGTGACCTGAGACAAGAATTGGCTGGTCAACTTCAACGCTTCTAAGACAAAACTGCTCTCTATTAATCACCACAGAGATCCTTCCCTTCCCTCCATTAGAATGTCTGACGGTCAACTTCTCGAGAGCAACTCTCTGCGGCTTCTCGGTCTCACGTTGACTGCTGACCTGAGATGGAATAAATACATTGAGTCAATTGCCTCGTACACTGTCTCGTCTACAGTCACTTTCTCACAGACGCGCCGTCGCCTCCCTCTGTCTGTTCTATAAATATTTCCATGGAAATTGCTCCGAGGAGCTGCATTCGCTGGTACCCAGACGTCATGAGTTCAAGCGCCATACGAGGCTGGCATCCCGCTCTAACCTCTTCACTGTCGAAACTCCTAAATGTAGCCGTCTCTTCTACTCCAATAGCTTCATGTCTCGCACCTCTCACCTGTGGAACTCCCTTCCCTATTCCTGTTTCCCTGTGAGCTATAATCTCCAGCTATTCAAGTGTAATGTCAATCGACATCTCCAGTTGCCTTGATCTGTCCACTACCCTCATCCTTTCCTCTAACACTCCTATCTGATCTTCCTCTAAATTTTCTGTAACCCCTTGCGCCCTAGTGGCTCCCGAATTGCTTGGGGTGAAATGCTTATATATATATATATATATATATATATATATATATATATATATATATATATATTAAATAAAATTTCGTTATCCCCGTATAATATATGGAACGCGTTAGCATTGCTTTATCCAAGTAATTTTCTATTAAAATTTAAATTATGTAACAAGTAGTGTCTACCCAGCACCTGAAGATTGCGTTGTGCTACCGGTACGGGATAATATATTATATATATATATTTATTAATATGTACTTAATAGCTCTGTTATATTACATAGAGTACTATTTTATAGTCATATATATATATATATATATATATATATATATATATATTAATATATACATAAACATATATATATATATATATATGTGTGTGTGTGTGTGTGTGTGTGTGTGTGTGTGTATGTATATATATATATAAACAATATATTCTGCTCTTATTCTTTGTTCTTCATAATTCTTTTGTTTTGAAAACAATTTTAATTTGTTTTTATATCTTTTTTTATATGTTTCTTATTCTCCCCACAACATTATTTGATTTACAAACTCTTTTTCTGTTCTTATCAGAAAATTTCTTTAGTTTTTTTAAACATTCCCTGAAGTCGGGGAATGATGAAAAAAACGAAACAAGAAAGAAAGAAAATTGGTAAGAACATAAGTAAAAACAAGCAGAACTAATGAAAACACTCCCAAATGACTTAGTAATTTTATGCTTGGCCCATAATTTTTCCATCTCCTCCACAATGACATTTTTTTTTTATGATTCTTTCATGATTTTGCAAACACATTCCCTTTGTACATATATTTTTAAAACATGTTTTGCTTTTTATTTTTACGGAACATTATGCTTCAATCTACGGTAAAAAAAAATCCTTTTACTTTATCACTTCGTTTGTTTGTTTTTTTTTTTGTTTTTTTTTCGAAGAACCTCTTCTCCTGCCAAATTGATTTTCATTTTCAATACATCAATTTATCTTTACCGATGTTTTCTTTATTCTTAGCTGTGATGAAACTAATGATTATTATTATTATTATTATTATTATTATTATTATTATTATTATTCCAGCAATATTTTCATGGCTGCTATCATCTAGTGTCGAACTGACCTGCATCGAAGCAAAATTAATAAAACATTAATCACCGGTACCTTCGGTCGGTTCATGCTCATGTAAAAAGGCAAGATTATATATGCTGATTTTTTAAGCAGGCACGGACACTAGCTTTGGAACATTGGCCAAAATCATTCTTCATCATATTGAACTTTATCCTTACTTTATAAAGTTTTAGAACATTATTTAAAATGAGCATTATTAAAGGAGTTCCCTTCACAACTTAAGAATTCACTCTCTATGCTTTGACCAAATTATATTATTAATTTTAACAAACAAAATTAGACTATTGTAGATTTTACCAGACTGTATAATTTTATTGTGGCTAGTACTAGTCAAAATTAATCAAACCATCTGCTGTAGCGGTTACCAGACAAAATTCAACTAATATCACGTTAGAAACTAAATTATCATGAATGCGTTAAGCGGGGTGTATTATCGTGGGTTCTACTAGATGAAATCATTATTTAAAACCTTTAAAGTCAAAACTATAGGTTTGTATCAATAAACTTGATAGGTGAATGGTTGCCAACTTGGCAGAATTCGCGGTGTGAGCCCCCAAAAGGGTTATGTTTATATCGATAGAAGACCGTGCAAACAGATATGAAGATACTGAACCGGCATAGGATAGGTTCACTATTGGAGATATGCATTTCGAATGCCTATTTTCAAGGCAAGAAACGTTGCTAATTTGGTAAATATTCACGGCGTTTATATCCTCTCCTTGATTTCAACCAGATTACGTGGATAAATAAATATGAACAGGCTGAAATAGGCAGTAATATGTATATGTATGCGTGTGAGACAAGATACATTCACTCTAAGGAACTGCGTCCTAGCTTAAACCAAATTCCAAAATAAGTATATTGGGTGCACCAGTACGTGCTCACGTCAATATCTTTTTAATCTTAGCTCAGTTAGGACCCACTTAAACTCACAAAATTTGTAATATGCTTCAACAAAATACGACTATAATATCTTCATCGATGTGTAAAAAAAAGTTTTAAAATAATGAAAATATTAAAAATAAAAATACAACACCCAAATATGAACACTGCCACAACTTTTGACCATGTTAAGGAAATTAAACAAAAACAAGAAAATCATTCACATCACGAGAGATACACATAAGAATTTATATTAG
>OZ010582.1:42500850-42518350 GCA_963932145.1 Acanthosepion lycidas | reverse complement strand
GTAGGTCTCCCACACCTTGTTACTCTGTGGTATTTTGGTGTATGCAGGATTGAGAGGTAATCGACACGTTCTTTTGGTGAATGAACAAAGTGAAATGAATGAATGGATGCCGAAGATGAATGACTATAATAGTTAATGAAAACCAGCCCCCACTTCACCCACAGGCCTTGTGCCTCAGTTTTGCATGTTACAGGAAAAACATGTTTGTGTGTATCTAGCACTGAGTTTTATTTCTTCCTGAGTAACTATATATGGCGGACGGCGTACGATGGTCAAGCAGCTCAATTCCTTGGAAACGACAGCCCACTCGCCAGTACATTTGATTATAGTGGTGAAGTCTCTGTGCAGAACCAACCACACTTGTTGAAGGGCCAGAATACAGAGACCTGGTGCATATATATATATATATATATATATATATATATATATATATATATATATATACGCACACACACAAACACATATATACAGGGTGATCCAAAAGTCTTGTCGCTCCCCTCAATACCAAAAAGTAATGTGAACAATAGAAGAACAAGTAATACAAAGTACATGTACTGGATTCAGTTTATTCACTTTCATTGACGCTGTCACATATCGTGAAGGTCTTCTGCATGATCTACGTTTTTGAGGCTCAAAATGATGAACCAATAATGATTACGAAGCTGTGCTTTGTTGATTGCTGGAAAAGTTCTCCGAACGGCGTCATTCTACTAATGGGTATTCTGGTATCGTTCATTGTGTAGGGACTTTCTCCTTGATAATACCCAACACAGCGGTGAAATTGAAAATTATATTTTGTAGGGGGTAACGAATATTTCGGACCACCGTTTACCATGTATATATATATATATATATATATATATATATATATATATATATATATATATATGTTATATATATGTATATGTATATATATGTATATATTATATATATATATATGTATATATATGTATATATTATATATATGTATATGTATATATTATATATATAAATGGATATATTATATATGTATATGTATAAATTATATATATATATATGGATATATTATATATATATGTATATATTATATATATATATGGATATATTATATATATATGTATATATTATATATATATATGTATATTTTATATATATATGTATATATTATATATATATGTATATATTATATATATATATATATATATTATATATATTATATTATATGTATATATTATAAGTATTATACGTATATATTGTATATATTATATGTATATATTGTATATATTATTTGTATGTATTATATGTATATATTATATGTATATATGTATATATTATATGTATATATGTATATATTATATGTATATATTTTAGTTTATCCCTTTCTTGACATGTTTTTTTTTCTTGAATCTTAAGTATATGCTATTCTATTGTTTTAAGGGCGTTAGTCATTTCCATACAATAAGCATATTCTGTATTTATGCTTTTAACTAATTGAACTTCCACAAACTAAACTGAAGCTTCCTATTCCAATTTCTCGAACACTAAATTTTGTCATATTTTTCTTTTTGTCTATATTAAATTATATAAAATAAACAATTATTCGAGTGCTACTTCTCAATTTGGCCGCTAACAATAATAATTACACGACGTCTGAATCTTTCTCCTTGAAAAAGTGAAATTCCTTTTCTCTGAATATTCATTCATAATATACATTTGTTTCTCCGTTATAAATATAGTTAATATCTTTCCATCGATTCAGGCAAATAATGAACTATTCCGTTTTGATTGGGGCGAAAGGCAGATGAAAAATATATCCAGTTTGGTTTTTATGACAAAAAGCGATAATAGTCACATACTTTATTGTCCGCTTCAGCGAAAGAGAAAAACTTGTTAATTTTTTAGCTTCACATTGGTCCCCTCTTTTTTTTTCTAATGGCTCGCATTAATCTTTTTATTGAAATATTTTAAATTTATGTTCAGATATTTAACGATGGAGATGGATGAATATTCAACGAATATTTTATAGTCTTAGAAATCTCAAAGAGCTTAATCGTTAATTTAAGAATTATAATTATCACAAGATTCAAATAAGAATACTGGAGTTTACACGTGTGCGGTTACTTAAAGTTATAAAAGTAGTCTGCTAAATGATTTTCCTGACCATCGTTCGGAACAGCCTAATAATATTGGCTAAATGTACCTTCGTCCTAGGATAGCGCAGTAAAGGACGGACAGTGAGGCTTTAACTCGCTACACTTGTAAATTTGCGTCCGAGACCGGTTTACAAACCGATCTCATCATCTTTCAAAGTTACTTGCTAGGAATTGTAGAGACTGCCACAGCCCTACCAGAAAGTGACACGCTGTGAAAATCTAATTTACAATACTGGTAGACAGTGTATCGCCAAGCTGACGAATCGTCGTATTATATTAGGCACATATGTAAAGATGTTTCTAACACATTTGTTCGGGCAATACACACCGTTTCTGGAACCTGGGATTTAGGAAAAAAAAAATCTGAAACTTGGTTCTCTTGAATATTTTACCTAGACTGTATTCGTAAAGGCGTCATGTCTGCTGCAATAAATATAGTAACCGAAATTATTCTTGACGGCCCATTTGTAAATTGCGATATTAAGTTTTGTAACTTCGTGGATAAAATATGGATTTCCTTACACTAGAAACGACGGTAATTTATAATTTACCCTCATCAGAATAAACACAATTTCATAGTTGTCTTATTGACTCGTCTCTAGTGTGATGGTTTGCTAGCTAGACAAGTCGGTATTGCGATGATCTCTGGTTACTTCATTACTTATATCAAAATTATTTTAACTCTGTCTACATTGTATTATCAGTGCTAAAAGCGATCATAGGTTACATTTTTAAAAATTTAACTTTTTTTTTTTTTTTTTTGCATGGGATTAAAAACCTCCATCACAGATTATTTGTTATTCAGATTGTTGTCCTCATCTTTGACATATTCACGAAATTTTGGCTATCGTATGCTTCTACGGATACATGGCGCGGTGGATAAAACTGTTGGTTGAAGTAATCCAAAAAAAATGAGTTGACCCAAAGGGCTGTGAGTTCAATACCTGACTACACCTGGAGAGTTGAGTTGCTAAATTGAATTAACTGAAACACGAGAAATCCAGAAAAGACAGTCATCAAAAACAAAATTTGCTCTTCATAATCAAACCAGGGTTTAATTTCAAAGTAGGCCATTGCTTTTTGTAACATAGTTTTCATCGTTATCATTCTTAATCTCCTTATTTTAAAAATGGAATTATTTTTAAAGTGGGATATAAACAATCAACACCCGTGGAATAAATAAAGGGTTCGCTACGAAATTCCAACGTATATCAACTGAAGAAAGCCGGGGCGTACGACGGCCGAACCGTCATGAATATAATAATAAAGATAAGGACAACAGTCTGAACAATGTGAATAACTACAACACCTCATCTGAGATATATAGACAGACGAAGTCTTAGATACCTTTATAGGCATGTCTTCATCATGTAATGGTTAGCAAGATTGACTAGTCGTGATTTCAGTCCTCAGTATTTTTTCCATATTCCGAACTCTGGAACTTCTGTAGATAGTTAACAAGCTTATCTTGTAAAACTATATTGGCTCTATTCAAGATTAAGTTTACATGAGCATTCATATTAGCCAATCAATTATCAGATTTTTTTCATTGTTTATTTACATATAAAGCGAAGCAAACATCAGAATATGATGAGTGATAGTTTCCTCACCTATTCGAAACGGGTTGCTATCACCTGTTTCGACCTCACCTATCGGCAAATAGATTATTTATTCTGAAACATACAGAATTAGGGCAGAAGGCCGGGTGAGAAAAAGGGAGGGGCTAGTCTTCATTAACTATCCTAGTCAATCAGATTCGCGACCCATTCATTCATTACAATTTTTTCATTCACCAAAGAACTTATCCATCACCTCTCAGTCCTGCATACACCAAAATATCGCATATTCACAGGGGAACCTACACAGCTATGGGCAAATAGTGACCCCCCCCAAAAAAAAAAACTGGGGTTAAAACACTATGAAAGTATAAAAATGCATTTTTATAGTAAAAATATCAGCAACAAACTTTTCATGGTAAAAACATTAACAGCAATTCATTTTTGTAAGTGTTATTATCAATGCTCTCATGAAAATTAAATTTCGGCATTAAATGACTCCTAAAGAGTTGTATGCCGCTAAACAAATATTTTTTAATGCAAACTGAGCAGCAATACATTTTATCTGTAGTTGAATACATACAATTGTGTTTAAAATATATTTAGTTAAATCCATAAAATGGCTCAAATATAGATTTCGGCATTAAATGATCCCTAGAGTTTCATAAGCCGCTAAACCATTTTAAATGAACTTGTAATATTCCTATAATTACATTAAGTATTTGCTATTAAAACAGAGAGAAAAGAAAAAAAGATTGATGCTTCAGCTGTCTGAGATTTACTCATTATTATACTGATTCTACAAACTAGTAACTTGGACCAACAAACTAAAAATACGACTCACTTAAAAAAAAATATGATCATATTACCAAACATCAGATTTGCTTTTAAGATAGCTTGGTGAAGCTGAGAATTTTTCAGGTTACCATCATAATAGCAGCCAATTTAAAAAAAGATAATAGCATTAGTTTTTAACAAGAATAACTTGTTGCTTGGATGAAAACGTGAAAGAAATCTAAAAGCACATTTTTCCTTACGCTAATATTCGATTTAAGTAAAGTTGACTAAAGTATTCCCCAGAGAAAGAAATATAAAAACCTTGCTCTGTTATATGATTGACGACGCTCACCCGCTGATCGATGGTCGATATACAGTCTACAAAATAGAAATACGAAAATGCGGTTGTTGTTGCTTTTGGCAAGAGAGACAGGAAATGGTTAAATATACTTGCGAAGGCAGCTTTTTTGAAAATACGAACCAAGTTTGGGTAAGTTGACCTCCTTAACGTAGAAAGGCAGTGAATAAGATGAGATTTAAAAATAAGCAGATTAAGAAAGATAACGATGAAAACTATGTTCCAAAAAACAATGGCCTACTTTTAAAATAAATCCTGGTTTGATTATAAAGAATAAAGTTTGTTTTTGCCGACTGCTTCCTGTTGTTTCATTGCAAAAAATCTCTTTTGGTTTGCAAAAATCTATTTAAGGAGAACATTAGTAAACAGATAAATAAATTTTTAAATGACATCCGCCATCTTCAAGATATACTTTTCCGCTCGTTATTGAATTCATAAACAGGTATAGTGATTTTCCAAGCGTAGATTACATGAGGCACAAGGCCGAATGTAGGGGACACCCAGTGAAGATCTAACTCACTACTCAGTCGTAATTGTACTAACGAGACAAGCTTGCTAACCATTAAAGAGCCTCGAGGTGCCCCAATTCATAAAACAGGTATATTATCTATTTTAATGTAACAGAATTAAATGAAGTTATAATAAAATTAACTCAGATGAAAATAAAATTGATGGAAAATGCTGATGAAACAATACTGATCGAGATAAGTAGATAAACATGACAAAACGTCTGCTGTTGAAGGTAGCCTCGTAGGGAATTGATTTTTCAAGCCTTTTTCCCCAAAAAACGTAGCGTCGGTAGCCTATTGGCACTATATCGCTATTTACCTGTATCGTGACGATTTTCGCTCTTATGCACCACCAACTCAAATTTTTCAGCCAAGACTCTGTTTGCTACGCCCACAGGACGAAATCATCTTCATTCCCTATGTAAGTAAGAGGGGGTTCTGGAGAATGGCCTCCACGTGGATGCTTTCCCGAACACTAAAATATTCACCTCTTCAAATCTATAGTCAATATTTATCTATCTGCCATATCCTCACAATGTTGACTTACAGCATTTATCTTTATATCACTCACCTCATTCAGTAACTCTATTTGAGTGACTCTTCGGCCTTGTCTTGTTGACCTTCAGTAAGAAAAAAGACCGATATATTTTCGTTCATCGCACTGAAGCTTCGTTTCAATTTCAGGCGGAAGTGACTTCTCTTTTCAATCTGCACCTCCAGGTCCTTTTAAATAATTTCTTAGGTCTACGAAGGGCACACGTTGACAATCTCTTGTTGAGAACACGGATCCCCCGTCACCAGATCAGTCAGTTCTGTGCCATGCGTGATACACGTTTAGCCGATCAGGTATCTTTTCGATACATGACTGACGAGGTAGATTTTTCCCCGCAGTAGGTTGCCATTTGTTTCTGCTGTAAACCAGTTGCCATCCAAGGCTCTAGAACCCAATATGTCCTGCTATTTACCCATAGCTAGGTGGAGAAGAAGATGATTCATACTTTTCCCAAGGGAATTAACACCTAAGTGAATGCAATGGATTCGACTGGAATTCGAACTCGGCTCTCTGATTCCTGAATCCGAGCCGCTATCCATTACTCCACGGTGAGAAAATAAAACAAAACAAAGAACCAAAAAAGGAAAAAAGCAAGCGTTGGTATTAGAAGAACGCTATCAGAATCACTTTTATTTCTAACAAATGTCATTAAATGTATATTAAACATCCGCTAGCTTTCCTTTTCAGAGTCGAAGAGAAGGCTTATAATACATTTCTACACTTAAAGTGAAACATGCATTTACGTTCTTCTGACTTTTTCCAAGTCGTTTTTATTCTTTTACTATAAATGCTTATATAAATATCTATATCTATGTTAGGCACTTCCAAGTCTACCTAGACAAATATTAGTCATTCCAAGACGTTTACTGAAGAAGTAAAAATTAGTGGAGCATGAAAGTGGCCAATTGAAGCACTTATATCAACCTTGAATGGGCTATAGAAAAAGGTTTATTCAAAATTGTAATAGATCACTGGCGATATGTTATAATAAAAACGGCTTTCAGATAATTTTCCTGAACAGGAGAAATTTCAGTTAACTCCTAATACTATCTTCAAGAGAAAACTCTCCTTTGAAATACATGGCAAAGTGGGTTCTTGACTACCCAACGTCTGAATCACTGCCTGATCTATACCCTGCTCTTAAAGAGGGCCATACTTATCACAGTTTTATTTCAGCTTCTCTGTATTCTTGGAAGCCGTCTCGGTCATTTCTATGTAAATCCCTGCACCGGGCTAAAATTCATTTAGAGTCGAGACCGTGATCAGCAGTGAGGTCATTGCTTCACATCTATGGGCACCTCGGCGTGATTTAATGGTTACGAAGCTTGTTTGGCTAGATTAGTTACGACTGAAAAGTGGGTGCGATCCTAATTAGGTGCCCCATACTTTCAGCCTTGTGCCACATCTAAGCTACACTTAGAAAATAATCATGGACTCACATCTTTACATCGGATAATTACATGTTGAATAGAATTTACTATGACACAAGTCATAGGTTTCAATGCTTTTGGTAGAATTGCTTTATTTATTAGGTTGGTGAAAAAATAATGTCGTTTTTCTTTTGAAGGTGAACGTCAAAAAACGACATTATTATTGCACCAACCTAATACTACGCTTTGATTAATTCGCCCTACACCTAAAAAACTATGTACACATCCTAGTATACTTAAGCGATTCCTATGACTACTGACGAGTTTTGACGTTGCTTAACTTAAGGTATTATTAGTACCTGTGTTTTCAGCGTTATTTGTAAGTTAACAATAAATAGAATCCCCTTACTTAGACTGACATGATAACTGATATACGATATTCAATACGATTTATTTGGTGATACATGTTTTACAAATGATTTATTTAGTGATACAAGTTTTACAAGTGAATATAACGAACCCAACTGGAATTAGAACTCGGCTCTCCAATTTTTAATTGCGAGCCATTAACCATTACACTATCCGTACAGCCAAGTGTAGAGCACCTGATATTTCCAATTCGTTGCCATCTAGGCACTGAGAATACTCGACTTTGCTTAACGTCGGTAATCGTACGGGAATCGGTGTTTTCAATTCGAGGAGGATTACAGTCATATATTCAGCAAAACGATGTAACTGAAGAAAGGCATGGGTAACTTGGTCAAAAGTGATGTCTCTCAAATTCAGTAATATGACGTAATTAAGTGAAACCCCTGCACGTCTTGAATCACATTATTGATTAATTACTTATCACCGTGTGCTGATGGAGATTTGGCTAGAAAAGAAAAAAAAATCAGGTCTTCCTTGCCTTTTCGTGTAGTTGGAAGTGTTCAGAGAATACGATATATGGAAATTGTGTTCTTCGTTCAGTTTCTCTTGCACATTGCATTCTAAGTCTGAGCAAATTCAGAGAACAACAACTTGCATTTCTCTCCTAGGACCATAGCCGAAGGCAATTAGTCTTTGTTGGAGGTGATATTATTAAATTATTGCATACATAGAGACAAACTGTCGTGTGCTGATCTTAAGAGGTTGCAAAGGAAAACAGAGAAAAGAAAAATATAAAAATAATAGTCGAAAAAATTTATTTTGCAGTGTCCTTTCAGGACGTAGGCGATCATGGCCCACCACCTACTCCTATCCCTTGTAGTTTCGTCTTTTTCTTATTTATCCCAGACCCCGTTGTGCCATCCACTTGCTTAAGCCTTTTCAGTATGTCAGGCGTTGATTTTACTTGTCCCTCTTTCATTCCATACTCTATTTCTTCTTTGTTTGCATCTTCTCCAAAACGTCATCGTTGTTTCCATGTTAGGCATCCATAGCACTTTCTATAGAATCACATCTCTGTTGGCTCGTGTCTCCTCTTCGCACGCTAAGCTCTTACAGCTTGTTGGACTCTCCGACTTCGGGAAGGGAGGAACCCAAACGCGGCTATACCAATCGGCAGAGTCTCGTCTGGGGGAGGTAGACAAACTCAACCCCGTTCTTACGGCGTCTACAGGAAATTTTGCCCGAACCTACGGATTCGAAAAGACCCACGTTAAACTGGTTTTGTGCATATCCCGCTCTGTTGGGAACTAGAGTAAATACCGAGTCTTTTCTTAATCCTTGAGGAGACCGTCTAACATTCGTTACCATAAAGGAGGACAGACAACAATTAGCAGTTCAGCACACTTTTCTTTGTTACCAACGACACTCTCCCGTCTCGTTATACTCTGCCTAGCTTTTGGATTGCGGCTTTGACCATCCCAATGCGTCTTCGTGTCTCAGCGTCACACTTTCCGTCCTCTGTCTTAACACTTCCCAGATATTTAATTTTCCGAACCTACTTGATTATAGTGAAGTTAAAAAGGATTTTCATTTCAGGAGAAAAGAACAACTTTTGCTCAATGTTATTATTAAATAAAACGGCTTGTAAATATAGAACATAGATGGAGTGAGTTAGGTACTTTCTGGCGTTTGCCGACGCTTTTTCCAGCGTCTTTATCATCATGGATTGTATACATATGAAAAAGCACGCTAGGGTAATGGATACGAGTAGAAGTAATGGATATCGGATCGGATTGGGGAATCGGAGAGATGAGTTCGAATTCCAGTCGGGTTCATTATTTTGATTTACGTGCTAGTACCCTTGAGAAAGGAACATTTATCACCACCCCCGCCAGTTACGGGAAAATAATGGCAAGCGGTCTAGGAGAAAGAAAAACTTTTAATTTAAAACCAGTCAGGCTATCTTACCTAGGAACATCACTGCTAGTACGACTGCTGTAATAATACGACCTTAAACGGTATATACCCTAATCGTATATAAGAGTTTCACTGGGGTGTATTTGAGTCCAAAACGACACTCAAAGCAACCATTTATCGTGAATTCAGGATTAGTTCCGTGATGATAAAGTTAATACTTTGTTTATTGTGGCTTTGATAATTACAAGATTGTTTTCCTCCATTGAGCTGTTTTAGATAAGAGGCCAGTCTTTGGTTATCGAGACTTTTAGAGGTTCCCCTATAGAATGTGGTGTCCGCTGAATAGATATTTACTAACGATCTGACAAATGTTCTTAGGTGGAACATTTATTTAAAGCTGAATGAGAGTAGGAAAATTTGGGAGGCCTGCATTTGCCTTTTGAGCCCTGAACATCGTTTTACCGGTGGTAGAGGAAAATGACTTGATACCCAGCCGCCGGTTGAACGGTGGGGAAACACTTGCATCGTGGTTGTCTTATTTGGGTAGATTGGAGCACAAAAAAGAATTCTGGCGATGCAGTGAAGGCATGCAATCTTACTCTTTCCCTGCTATGTCTAATGCTAATCATTTCTGTAACTATTTTTATATCTACTGTGATGTATTACATAACAATTATTTGCAAATTTTAAGTCAGGAGCTCGGTGTTCTATGATCTACTTGAATGACGATTGCAAGGAATATTCTAGAGTTTCCTTGGTTGAAAGATTTATGTAGCAATCTTCTATGTCGCATTTTGTCAAAGATCTTTGTGAAGTCAAAGGCAATCGTTCTGGAGATGAATTTATTATCGAGTGTTTAACTTTTTTCTATGCGGAATAACATTTATGACATCACAGATTGACAGAGAAGAGCGAAATCAATACAGATTGTCGGTAAGGAGTTTCTTGCTTTTATGCTTGTCAACAACATCCTTTTCGATTTTATCCCGAAAGAGTTTGCAGGTGAAATTAAGGAAGCGGGTCTGTCGATATTCAAATGAATATGAGCGCTCCCCTGCATTCTTGAAGGGAGGGAAGATAAATGATACTTTCCATAGATATGAAAAACATTTACCCTAACGTCTCAGGTTGTAAAGAAATCCTGAATGCCAAACCTTGTCAAAGGCTTTCGAGATGTACAATGCTACAACTCGAGCTTCACCATTTTAGAGAACAATAATAAAGAACAATATAGCCTTTTCATTTCAGGTCCACTGTCTATTCGAGCGAACTCCAGCCCTCTCTTATTTTAGTGAGTGTGTAACACACGTCAGCCAGTTAAATAATAACGAAGACAGAATATTTTGAAAAGTGGAAAAGAATTAGTAATGTCGAATTGTCTGAAGATTTGTCCATTTTGACATGTTTTTTTTTAATCGTTATCTCCCCAAGCAAGGTAGTACAGACACTAACAATCAAAAGGTTACGGGGTGTTGAGGAATTAGAAACACAAACATTATTAATGAGTAGAAAGACAAAAGAGAAATCAGGAGGACAATCGATAGCGATTGACATTGCATTTAAAATATTTCAGATTAAAGTTTTCCTGGAAATCATGGGCCAGAGAGGGAGTTCCACAGACGAGAGGTGCGAGAAAAGAAACTGTTAGCACAGAAGTTACGGATACATCTAGCGAGCTCAAATGTAAATTGATGAGGACTCGCCGCCAGTCTAATGTTGCCCTTAAACTCATAGAGTCCAGGTTTTACAGCGAAGAACTCATCTGAACAATTACCATGAAAGTGGTAACCTTACGGCGGTGGGAGAGTGACTGAAGCCGAGCCGCCAGATCAGGTATATTGTTGATTCTTCTTTGGATCTTTTCAACTAGCTCCAGTTAAACTGCAGGAGAACCGGGCCATATATGGCAGCATTATACTAAGCAGTGACGAATAATAGACTTGTAAATATTCAAGATAGATTCTGGAGAGAAGAGTTGTCTCGCCTGACTGAATGAACCGACTTAGCAGCTAACCTATTGAATATAGCCTTTCCATTTAATGTCCTCTGAGAACATTAGCCCGAGAAGGCACACTGAGTCAGTTGTTTGGATGGTAGCATCAGCAATGTTGATAGAAAGCGGTGAGGCGCCTCTCAGATGATTATCGGAAAGAAGTTTAGTTTTCGAGGCGCTAAAATTGACAAGCCAACTTTTGCGCCAGTTAACGACAGCCTTGCTATCGAGGTAGGAGTTAATGGTAGTGTTTTCAGTGTAGATGCCATGTTGAGAGCTGATGTAATCAGGAACGTCGTTAATGGAGATTAAAAACAGCGTAGGGTGAAGGATGGAACCCTGGGGGACACCCGCGTTAGTACGAAAGAATGTAGACGAATTGCCGTTTAAGTTTCATTTTGCTATTTGATAGGAACGACTGGATCAGCTCAAAAATGTGTCCGGAGATACCGTAACGTCTCAGCTTGTAAAGAAGTCCTGAATGCCAAGCTCTGTCAAAGGCTTTCGAGATGTACAATGCTACAACTCGGGCTTCACCATTTTAGAGCAAGACATATTTTCTGTTGTTATCGTTTGCACATCAACTGTTGACCTGGAGAAACGAAAGCCATATTGCTTGTCTGAGAAAAGGCACTGAAATGAGAGATGACGAACCAATTCAGCAGTGATTAGGGCCACTAGGAGCTTCCCAAGAAGTAGAAGGCTAATAGCCCGATAGTTAGATAGTCGGACGGTTCACCAGAGTTCTTAAAAACTGGAGCAACAAATGATGACTCCAGCATGCTGGAAAGCAGGAGGTACCGTGGTATTTATTATACTGTTTAAAGAAATCAGGAGCTAGTTTGAAAGCAGAATTCTTAATAACTATTAGCATCGGGTTCGCATAGATTGTGGAGATCCAGATTAGAGATGATAGCTGAAACCATAGATTGAATTATATGCATATCACTCAACAGAGACTCAGTTCTAAGTGGAAAATTAACTTGGGTTACTCCAGATGAGTCAAGAGCAGAGTCTGGGGAGTGTTTACGGGCAAAGCATTCAGCTTTATCATCAGGGGATGATAACAACTCAAATGGATTGAAGAGGGCTATAGATACATTGCCCTTATTTAGCATCCTAAGACTTGATTCAGCAATTAGTTGGAGATTCGTCTCCAGCTGTGATGGTCGAACCCTCTGCCTTCGGGCAGAGAGGAACCCAGACGAAGCTATGCCGAAGGGAAGAGTCTCGTCTGATGTGGTAAACAGCTACCCGACCACGTGTATACGAGGACTAGGGGGAATTTTGCCCGATCCTACGGGCTCGGTTTTGCCCCGCTTTAAAAACGGCCTTGTGCCACACCCTGCCTCACGGGAAGGTAAGTTAAATAACCTTATTTTTTACCCTAATACAGAACCAACAGTAATCACGACAGCCAAAGCTTTTAGAGGCTATGCAAACAGGGACTTATATCCGAGGACCTTCTTACATTTGTTACGGGCAACAGCAAATAGCCTCTGTTATGATTAGAGCTATCACGCTGGTATAGCCGGAAATAGTGGTTTCTGTATGACAGTGGCGTAATTTTCAATTAGAATGTTGAAGATGTCAGTCCAAGGAGCGTCACGAAGAAAATCCTGGAATGAGTTCCAGTCATCATGCTACTCACGGAAAGAGGTCTTATGAACAGGGTGTTAATGGGTGCTTGGGAGGAGATACCAATAGCTACCACAGAATCGAATGAGTTACCAAGAGGGAATTATTGCGAAGGTTAGCAAGAGTGAGGAAAGAAATAGATCCAGTAGTGAAGCCAGTTGCACGGTTTGGCGAGTGAAAATGAGTAGGGAAGTCTACGATTTGAGTGAGGGGTTGGGCAATGGAAAAATTTAATGTCTGTATATCAGCAACATCAGTACTTTTAGAATGTTTCAACCACGTGTCGTGGTGAGCAATAAAGTCAGTAAAGACAAAGATGTTCGCAGATGGATAAAGAGAAAGTACTTTTTTTTAATACTGCCAGCTATTGCGTCGAAAATACTGCAGTCTTGGGAAGAGGGGGACGATAATGGAAAAAAGATAGCTGACAGAGTTTAGTAGCGAAAGACGTAAGCACATGAATCAGTAGTCAGCGTTTACGAGAAACAAGTCTCTGGCTATCGACAAATAATCCCTGATGTAAACACCAATGCCATGCATGTGAATACTGGAACCTTTTGGCAAAGGGGAAGATACCCTGGAATTAAGAATTCATTCGTCGCACTAGAAGAGTTCAAGTTGGTTTCACAAAGGGTCAATTTATCTGGCGATCGTTCCAGGAGGGAGGATACTACGTTCCAGAAGTTGGAACGGATAATACGAATATTGGAGAAAGAAAGATTGAGTGGGGGTAATAGTTTTTTTTTATTATCTGGTCTAGTTTTATTTATTTTTGTTGTAATTTCCATATATTTTGGGGAAAGAGGAAAAAGACCACCATAATACCCCTGTCTTCAATGGCAATACAATCCAGTCAGTACGTAGCTGAGAGAAGAGAATAATGAGCTCAAGGTTGGTCATCGGAAATAAATGAAGGGACACCTATGCATGACATGGTACTACAGATACCTCGATATTATGAGACTGTTGATCAAAGTAGCTTCTCTAAGCGCTACCAAAAAATTTGGGCTCCTAACGACCAGTCGAAAGCAGCAGCCATGAAACAGTCAACCCGATAACCTCATGATGGAAAGTCACAGGCACTGATTAGTCTGATTACCAAAAAGTTATGGCAGTTAAATCATTGCAGCCGTGGTAAGAGAAAAAAGAAAGAAAGAGAACAATATTCTGAACAGAGAAAAGTATGAAACTCTACTCTTGTTTAATAGTCATAGAAGGAGTGCAGACCGGACGATAGGTGAGTCTATCGACTCCTATTAAACTGTAAACAAATTGGGAAATAATTTATATTGTAGTAAGTTCTGGTGCCTACTAACAACTAATAAAATCAGGATGGTAAAACATATTTTTTCAGCATTGATAAATAGTAGCGGCTAGTGGGTGTGGAGAGAGTAAATAAAACAGTTCTATAATTAATTAATAATGGATAATAGAAAATAAGGACAGAGAAGAAATAAGTGAAGACATCGGAAAGAAAAACAACAAAAGAAAGAAAAGAAGATTAAAAAAATAAAATTATAATAAAGAGTTAAAACTTTAAATAGAATATCCTGGCAAAAGGCTTTCTAACTTACAACTGGATCTTCATATGATTTTAGTAGATTTGGTACCAATAGTGAATTAGTAGGAATTACGGCCATTTTGAAAACGATATCGCATTCAGCGGCCAAATGCGCTAGGATGTGGTTGGAATAGAGTGGAGGGATGGGTTATATAGTTGGAGATGGTCGGGGGTTGAATGTACGTACAGGATGGTGAACCGTCTTTTACAAGGCTCTTTAAAATGACCATCTAACTTCGCTATTTTTTTTTTATTTTCCTGTTTTGTTTTGTTTTTTTTTTTTGGTGTGTGTGTGGGGGGGTCTTTATCAAGAAATTACACCCAAAACACTAAGCTAAACAAAAATAAAGTATACCTTATTAAACATGATGTACAATCACACATACACACACACACACACACACACACACATATATATATATATATATATATATATATATATATATATATATATATATATATGGACACTAGCATGTTAGGCTAAACAGTTCGGGTCGGAGTGGACATGAATAAAAATAATTTGGATAAGTAAATAGCAATGGTAGGCGGCAGAGAAAGAATGATAAATGAAAACATCGGAAATAAAAACAACAAAAGAAAACTATTAAAAAAAAGAAATAAAGTACAGTGTAACCCGGATATAAGAGAGCTATTGGGACCGGAGAAGAAGTCTCTTATATACGGGTTTGGTCTATTTTGTTTAGGTAAGTATGGCTCTAATTTGGGACCAGATAAAATCACTCTTATATTCGGGTTTCTCTTATATCCGGGTTACACTGTACTATGATTTTTAGTGGAATCATAAAAACCAGATAATAGTGTATTATCGGGAGATTTTTTTCCAGTGAGACGTGTGTATTGATTTGAAGTCGTTCAAAGAAGGTTTGTAATAATACGAGGGAAAGTGAAAAATTATAAGCATTATTCTTATGTTAACTGTTATAACAAAAGGGAGGATATGTTTTTAATTACCTTCGTACATTACCGGGGGATTCGTCCAGCGGTAAAATAAGTATCGATTTTAAGTGATTTTCGAATGAATTGTTAAGAAAGGAATGTCACCGGAGGACACAGAATGGATTAGACGTTAAGTGTTGTTTGAAAAGTAATGGATTGATTGCTTGATTGCTTGATTGATTCTTTTTATGGATTATCAATATTTTGTTGGTTATTTAAAGCAAGAAATTATTTTTAGATTGTAAGAAACATTTGGAGATAATAATGATTTACTGATACAAGGCCTAATAATTAACCCATAGCTGGAGGGTGAGAAGAGGCATACTCATACATTTCCCAAGAGGGTTTGTGTTAATATAATAAACGCAATTACAATTGGAATTATGTTCTCCTATTTTCAGTCCTGTTCTAAATTATACCACTCACATATCCAAGTTTAGAGAACCAATCGGTCACCCAACGAGGCTGAACATTTATTAAATTCGGAGATCGTACAAGAACAGGTGTTTCAACGTGACATGGCCGGGAGTACGAGAATTAATGGTCATTTTGGGAATAGGATGGTTTATTATCAGTTAGTTAATTTGTGTGTTTTGAAACGAGGATTCGGAATACGGGAATTCGCAATTCAGCGGAATTTTTACAGTGCGCCTGAGTTGAATTGAAAGAATGGAAAATTATCCAAAATCGTAAGCGAAGAAATTAAAGTAAAAAAAAAAAAAAATGAGATTTTGGCATGGAAGTCGTTAACTAGGAGAAATAACGTTGTAATTTTTTTTTTATTATTTGAAGACTTAAAGGGGAATTTGTAAATTATTGCAATTTATTTTATAATGGGACGAAATGAAAAAAAGCGAATACGAAGTTAGGAAATGAAAAGCCTCCAATAAATTTAATGAAAAATATTGAAAAAGTTCATGTATGAAAAGACAAAGGAAAATAGAGAGTTTAATGTCAAAAGAATTTTTATTAAAAACCTGATAATTTATGATATTTTAATATTTGGAATTTAACAGAAAGGTATGCTGGAATTTAATATAAGAATTTGATTTAAAGAATAATTTTAATTAAAAATATGTACATGCACGCACTTATATACACACACACACACACACACACGTGTGTGTGTGAATGAAAAAATATATAGAAAATAGGAAAGAACTCGTTAGATAAATAATTCAAAGTTCTTTGGTATTTTTGTTATTATTTAAAACAAAACAGTGTTCGATACAAAAGTAGAGCCTAAATATAATTATTTATTTAATTATTTATTTAAAAATATGATTCCATCGCTACATAAGGGTTCTCATGTTTCAAAACTTCAATATAATTATTTGAATTAAATTGAATTAAAGTACCAAGCTCTGTTCCATCTTCAAGCGAAATTTTTGGAATAACTAATTCTTGAAATTTACGCGTTTTTATAAGCATATTCATTATTAAAACACAAACGTTATTTTTAGTGGATACTCGTATCTGAGTAGTTGTTTCGTTTATTTATTCAAAAGTATATTTATTTAGTATTATCAACCGGCCTGAATATTAGAGAAATCTTATTAGACAAAAAACAAGGCACTCGTCTATTTTTTTCCGCAAGACTGAATATTTCAACTGTTTCTTTTCAAAGGAAATCTTTGTAAGCGGCGTGCGAAATGAAAGCGGATAATGGTAAGATAGATAATTGAATAGGTTTCAGATTTCGGTTGCCAGCCAATCTGACTTCATTGATGACAGAAAAGAGACGTTCATCCGCGTAAATTTTCGGCAGCGCATGCGCATTAAGAGAAACTCAGAAAGGTCGTTGCAAGAG
>OZ010582.1:42398350-42498350 GCA_963932145.1 Acanthosepion lycidas | reverse complement strand
CAAAAATAATCACTATGAGAGTATTAAATACATTTTTAGAGTAAAAATATCAGCAATACATTTTTTATTAAAAAAAAAATTACCAACAATGCACATAGTAAATTTACCAACATTTATTTAAAGTAAACTGACCTACAATACATTTTATAGTAGAATTAATATATATATATATAAACTATATATATATATATATATATATATATATATATATATATATATATATATATATATATATATATATATATTAGTAAAATGACCAACAATACATTTTATCTGTAGTTGAAGGCAAACAGTTTCGTTCAAAATATATTTAGTTGAAGCCATAAAATTATGTAGATCTCGGTATTGAATAACACTTATAGGTTGATATGTCGCTAAACAAAATCTAACAAGAAACCACAAACACAAAAACACACGTTTATATATCGAGTGTAACAGCAAAATTGTCCTAATCGTTTAAAAGCAAAATTGTCCAAATGTAACATTAAGCTTCGTACCGTTGCATCTTAGAAATGGTTAAAGATATCTTACTGGAAATCTCCGAAGTTTCTATAATACTAATGGACTCTACTTTGAGCAATAAGAATGTATTATCATTCTCTAAGCTTAACAGATGTATCGTGATGAAATCGATTATTAACGAAAATGACATGTTCATCGTTAATTAATCATAGCTAATGAGCAGAAGCTCATGAGGTATTGAAATAAAGTTCAAATATATATATATATATATATATATATATATATATTATTCCAGGATCATTTTTTCAACTTATTCAAGATGATCTTCGCTCTCTCTAACTTTCTGTTGGCCCTGGAGTAAAAGTCGCCTCACTGTTTTCGCGTGCGATTTCATTTTCAAATCTTTTCCCACTGCTCTTTGAACTGTCATAGTTGAAACTTCTCTCACGCATGCTAGACGTCATATGGATTGAGTTAGACCTTTTCTAATTAATCTATTTGTCACTAAGTTAAAATGATGATCCCTCTTCTAGTTGTGACCTCCTCATCCAGTTTCCTCCCTCTTTTTAAAATTATTAACCGTTCTCTTGATGATTCTTGAGTGAACTTTGAAGATGGAAGCCAGAGTATGAATGTTTGTATGATTACTGGAGGTTTGAATGATTTTCCTCTCACCATTGCTCTTTTGGGAAGAAAGTGGGGCTGAGACAAAACAATTTTAACGTGTTATTTTTCTAGTAGAATAACTCGAATAGTTTTTCGATGATTCTTATGTGAAAAGGTGTCATTACGAAACGTTTTATCTGAAAACATGGAAAAAAATCAATAATTTTAGTGGTCCATTAGATATTGATCATTTTGTGAGATGGGCATTATGCTGTTACACGATTAAGCCATTTTCGTTGTTACACCGGTATATATATATATATATATATATATATATATATATATAGTTTATATATATATAGTTTATATATAGTTTATATATATATATATATAGTTTATATATAGATATAGATTTTATATATATAGTATATATATATATATATATAGTTTATATATATATATATATAGTATATATATATAGTATATATATATATAAATATATACTTTATATATATATATAGTTTATATATATATAGTTTATATATAGTTTATATATATATATATAGTTTATATATAGATATAGTTTTTATATATATAGTTTATATATATATAGTTTATATATATATATATAGTATGTATATATATAGTATATATATATATGTAAATATATAGTTTATATATATATATATATAGTTTATATATAGTTTATATATATATATATAGTTTATATATAGATATAGTTTTTATATATATAGTTTATATATATATATAGTTTATATATATATATATAGTATATATATATATAGTATATATATATATAAATATATACTTTATATATATATATATATATAGTTTATATATATATAGTTCATATATATATATATATAGTTTATATATAGATATAGTTTTTATATATATAGTTTATATATATATAGTTTATATATATATATAGTATATATATATAGTATATATATATATATAAATATATACTTTATATATATATATATATATATATATATATATATATATATATATATATATATATATATATATATATATATATATAGTTAATTAATGAAAAGTTTGCTAATCACTATGGAGAATCCCAAGGAGGATGTAATCCAGATAGCTCAATGCCAAACCACAGCAATTATTAATTCAATTTAATTAGAAGACAGATAACCTTAAGGGTCCATTGATTCGATTTTATTTCTCCAGGTTTTTTTCTACCTGGTTCATCAGATCACAATTCCAAGGGTAAAAAAATGCTTTTAAAATTTAAATTTACGTATTATTTTTCATACAAATCTTTTGTAGTAGTTCTTGTGGTTGCCTTTCGGTGTCTGCTATCAACACTGTGTGATCACTATTTTTTTTTTAAGATTGTGGTCGCCAGTAATGAAAACTGGTAGGATTTAATTCTTTTAGAATCTCCTCTATATATGCTGAATAAATCCAGTCAGAAATATGTTTTTCATACACCCCTTTCTATATTTGTATATTTACTGAATTAATTTTCTATCCTTATAAATGTTGTTTGCTGCCAGTATATGTTGTAGCTTATTCTAATATCCTATTTCAATTTCAGAGAAAAATATATAAAAATTGTAATCGATCTGTATGTTTTCTTGTAACAATGACGACAATTTCTACATTATTTCGGATAGTATGCGTGTCTACAAATCTGATTTTTCACTGCAAAATTGCGTTTATAGTTTTGTATTGTTTTTTTAATTAATACTTGACTCGACATGTTATTGTTTCTTTGAAAAGCGACAGAAACATTTTCTGTATAATTATTAGTTGTATTCATCACTATAAGGATTTTCCAATCGTAGCTTAGATGTGGAACAAGGCCGAAAGTAGGGGACACCCAGTGAAGATCTAACTTACCACTCAGTCATAATTGTTCTAGCAAGACAAGCTTGCTAACTATTACAGCGCCTCGAGGGGCCCCGTGATTTTTCAAGTGTTGCTTAGATGTGGCACAAGGGCGAATGTATGGGGCATAGAACTCACTATTCAGTCTTAATTGTTCTAACAAGACAAATTTGCTAACCATTAGACCGCCTTGAGGGGCCCTTGTATTCATCACTATATTCCAAATATCTTCGACGCTTGTGTTATTTCTGGCAGTGTAGTTTCTCCATGTGTTTTTTCTATAAAAAGTGATGCGTAATTTTTCTGTTATGAGTAATATGCTTTGTTGGTTGGTTCATTCTTTTTCTACGGTTTGTCAATCATTTGCGGGTTATTTAAAACCAGGAAAAATGGTTAGATTGTATGAATCTTTTTACATAATAATGGCTTAGGGGAACAAGTCTTACTATTTAACACGTAGCTACAAGAAAAGCAGGTAGATTCATACGTTTTCCAAATGTATATCAACCAAACAGGAATTGAAACTCGGCTCTCCGCTTAAAACTTCCGAGCCATTATACATTGCACCATACATACAAGCTTACAGCACCTGGTATTACCATCGGTCACCTATCTAGATACTGACCAGGTACAATGTAGTTTAACTTCGGTGATCGTACGGTAACCGGTGTTTCAACTTGATGTGACCGTAAGCAATGAATAATACGTGTCTTTATGATGTTTCTCTATAAAAACAATACTTCCGTCTTTTTTTTATTTCAGGAAATCGATGTTTATACACGTCAGGTTCTAGTTTAAAATGAGATAACTGTTTTTTTTTCTGTATTGTTTTGAGTAACGTTCGTCTATACATATCAGATATTTCCCTAAAAACGCCGCACACATGTGTTATTGTGGACAATGAACCGCTCTCCATGCGATGTTTACTCTAAAAAGTGTCGTCCACATTTTCGGTGGTATTTTGAGCAATTTAAATCGATACACATCAGATTCTATTCTAAAATATGATGCCTATATTTTATGTAATATTTGGTTAGTGTGCCTCTATATAGACATCAAATATTTAAAAAATAAAACATCTCTTCTAGATTGTTTTTGGTTAATGTACGTCTGTACCCGACAGATTCTTGTCTAAACAGCAATGTCTATATTTTATGCATTCATTCGTTTAATGTGCGTCTATTCATGTCATTCGTTTATCTAAAGCGACTCCAACATTTACTGTGATATTGGGAGTAATGTCTGTCTCAACTCGTCGTATTCGTCTCTAAAAAGCGATGCTTACATTATGCGTACTACTTGGTTACTGTGCCTCTCTACCCAATGTTTGCAGACTGAACGTCTCTGCAGTCGAAAATAGAATCTGTAAACAGGATACACGATACAAACATAGCCACAGTAGAAAACCTCATTGATAAAAAGTTCATACCAATTTCTTTTTCTATTAATTTATGTTTTGGTTTAACCTCGCTGCAAGGATTTTTTTTTCTCTCTTTTGGGAAATAAGCAAATTTTCCAATGTACCTGCTGTATATCGTGATATACAACGTATTGAAATAAATAGCTCGCGAGACAGCAAGTAAATCACTACCTTACGGCTATTGTATAAAATCGATGAGCAGATTTTAAAACGTTTCCAAGACTCTGAACTGGCATAAGCCTCCACCCAAAAAGGTGTCTATAATTTGCCTATAATTTGCTACTATAATTAAACTTTTCCCTTGGGATGCCCGAGTTTTGCTTCCCTATGAGATGCAAAGAGAGTGTAATTATCTTTCAGCTCCATTAACCCTGGAAGTGTGTTCTCTATATCGGGTTACCTGAAAATTCAATTCATCACATTTGTCTTCGCTGTATGTCGGCCGGTTCACACTCCTCTCTTGTCTTTTGATCAAGAGTAGAGATTTATCCATTTTTTCGTGTTTAGGATTCGGTTTTCGTTTCATTCAAGAGTCTACTTCAACTCTATACTTCTAACGTCTACCCATGATTTCTGAAATTTTATCAACGAAATATGTTTCTCTTAATTGGAATAAATAGGTTCGCCTAACGTCCGGTTAACACCCGAACCAGGTCTTTTGAACAAGAATAGAAGTTTATCCCTCTTGTTCAAGATTGGTTTTCTGATTCCTTTTAAAGTCTTCTATTCTCCTTTACTCCCAGTAGCCCCTTGTGACTTGAAAAGAAGAGCAAATTGTGGTAATCACCATTCTAAGATAAGGTAAAATCTACTAATACCCAGTTCGACACTATTTTGATTTTAACAGAGACACACTTTTTCTTGGGATGGTTTGGAAGATATTTTGGAAAACTCTTTCGAAATTTTCTTCAATGCTCTTGTGATGGCATCTCATAATTCTTCTTATGTCATCCGGGAATTGACTGAATGCATCTCTAAACTCGAATCTCCTCTATATCGCCAGCTGATCAAGGACATTGGTGTCCGGGAAGGAACTGTTATGGCCACTTTTTCGCAAAAAAACAAATTTAACGAAATTTGACAAATAGCATAACCCTTTAAAGCATATATAGAAACTCAAAACTCAAAACATAAACCAGATATAGCGTATAAAATACGGAAGACAGGACGTGTTTACAACAACACTTAAAAACGATGTAACCTTTGCCTAGAAAAGTAGGTTCGTCTATTGTCCGATCTATCCCATAGTTTCCTGGGATTCCCATTCCTTCTAAAGTCTACTTCAACACTATACTTTTAAAGTCTCCGCCTGAACTCTGAAAATTAATCTTTTTCTCCTCAATAGGAGTAAATAGGTTCGCCTATCGTCCGGTTCACACCCCTCCCTAGCCTTTTGAACTGGAGTAGAGTTTTATTTCTTGTTTCTGTTTAGTATTGAGTTTCCGGTTCCTTCTAAAATCTTTTCATTATCTTTCATTCCCAGTAGTCCCTTGCATCTTAGTGGTATTAGCGCCTTACTTGGGGTGAATTGATAAAAAAAAATATAAGAGGCCTCCAACAGCGCAATAATTAACAATTAAATATTTAATGTAGAGAGTTAGAACCTCACTGTGGGTTACACTGCTGTCGCCATCGCCTGTATTGAATTATGTTTCTAAAATATCAAGAAACCTGCTGCAAGTATATTGGCTTACGACCATATCGCAGTGAAACACCAGTCCTTGTAAGATTCCCCATGTTAAGCAACATCGAGCCTAGTCAGTACCTAGATGGGTAACCGCTTGGGAATATAAGCTTGGATATAAGTGTGGGTATCAGTTCGGAATTGAAAATCGAGTAGCCGAATTCTAGTCCCAGCTGGGTTCGTTATATTCACTTACTTGCAAAATGCTCTTGAGAAAAATGTAAATTCACCTCTTCTTGCCCCACATTCTGCTATGGTTTATATAATAGAACATGTATCATTAAGATACATTATTATCTCCAAAATATTCTAACCATCTTTAAAAAAAAATATTAAAATAACCGGCAAATGTTTGATAAGCCGTAAAAAATAAGTCATTCAATCGGAGTATATTGAATTAGCATCTTTTAGTATTCATACACTTTAAGAAGATATCAGTATTTTAAAACGAATCCGCCTATCACGGAACGTTCTTTGAAGATTTTAGACAGGTTGTATTCGGTTTGAGGTACATGTGATTTTGCTTCGACGTTACACTAACTATTGGTGCAACTGTTTTTCTGGTTCCAAACGGGCCGCAACTTTGTCACAACGTTATGGTAAAAATACGAATTGCTGTGGCTGAAATATTATGCTCTATTCAATGATAACATCACAATAGATTTTCTTCATTTAACAATATGTAGAGAATTTATACAATATCTTTTCGTGTGTTTTAATCGTGAATCACTCATTTAGATGTTGAATACAGATTCTAATAACTTCCTAGAATTTATAATCCGTTTTCTGTTCATGTATCGTCACCAGGCAATGTATTTGCAACTTTACTAGTTAAAGTTACCTGCACGTTATGTGAAGTCTGCAAAAATAAATAAATAGGTTTTGCAACCTATATGTAACCTTTCTTTTCTACACTGAAAAAGACCAAAAACGCTGCAATTTATTTTGTTACTATCCACTTGCAAAGAGCCAAATCTGATAATGAAGTTATAAAATAAATTCATCATATGCATTCTCATTGGTAATAAAAAAATTATTAACAAAAAATACACTATGTTTTTTTTTAGTTTTATTGCTATTTTTGAATGTGAATATGTATTTTTTTTATAACGTTCTGACAGCACTAGTGACTTCTTTGGATAAGGCTATAGAAACCTAAATACATTGCTTTACTGTAACCCAAATAATATATAATTTAAAAAAAAATTCGGTATCACCTTATGCAAAGCAGTAAAGTCGGTAAATACAAGTGGTTATAGGGTGGAGAAGAATTAGGAACAGAAGCATTAATAATGAGCTGGAAGAGAAACGGGTAATCAGAAAACCAGGAGATAGCGATTGGACATTGCATTGAAATTTTTGCAGATTAAATTTGACTGGAAAGCATGGAGGTGGAAGGGTGTTCCTCCAGCAAGAAGCGCGAGAAAAGAAACTATTGGCATAGAATTTACAGTTGCATTTAGCCAGCTCTACTGTAAATCGACGCCAGTATCGTACTGCGCTTAAATTTAAAAAAGTCTAGGTACCATAGCGAAAAGCTCATTCGAACAATTACCATGAAAGAATTTATACGAGAAACAGAGAGAGAGAGAGAGAGGTGAGAGAAGAGAGAGAGAGAGAGAAACGTTACGTCGGTATGAAAGTAAGCGAAGCCGAGCCCTCAGGTCAGGAGCAATTATATTGCAGGTTCTCCTTTGGATCTTATCAAGGTAAATAGTAGGGCATCGGGCTATATGTGGCAGTAATTTTCTAAACATGGACGAATGGTCCACTTATAGAAACGTAAGAAAAATTCTAGAGAGAGAATATACCTATACATACATATATATATATATATATATATATATATATATATATATATATATATATATATATATATATATTATGAACTGTTATATTAGAATATGCAAGTTACTACTACATTTGATTTCGACGTTTAAACACGTCTCATCAGCTAGTTGGTAATAAGTGATTTTATTTAAAATTACAATTTATGAAACATCACTTCTTTTTACATTTTTGGAATTTTTTCTATAAAAGGCGAAATTTTTTTAAAAAAATAAAAAAAAGAAAGAAATTAAATCATTAAAAAGAAACGGAAAGAAAAGAAAGGTTTAAGAAAGGAAAAGAAATCAACCTCGCTACCAAGAGAATGGAAAAAAAGAAAGGAAAAAGAAAAGAGGAGTATATCCAAATTATACAGCATATCAAAGTTATCTGTGTTTTCTTTCTTTTATTTTTTTGTATATATATATATATATATATATATATATATATATATACATACACGCATCAAGGGAAAACACATCATTGAAGAATTCGCTGACAAATTTATTTCGAGAGATAAGTATGTAATATCTGTCCCATCAGATCGAAATTACAAAATGGTTTAAATTTTTCCAGACAATATATTTCACCACGAGAGAACAGGAAATAAATGTCTAAATTACTTGAAGTAGAAAATTTTTCTAGGGATTTTCATTATTGAACAGAGGAGTAGGGAAAAGAAAAAGGTGAATCAAGTTGTCAGCACAATATATAGGGGTATGAGGGAGAAGTACACACACACATACACACACACATATATATTTACATATATATATATGTGTGTGTGTATATGTGTATACGTGTGTACAGGGCACAATACGTAAGTTTTCACCATTTTATATTTTTAATTTCGCACATGCGCGTTGTTTGTTTTGATTTTGTCAACTACAGTAAGGTCAATTGACTCCTTCTTTGAGACAAAGGTGCACTGGCCGCCATTCACTCAGCCAAAAATTTGGTGCGTACATGCTGTACTGTTTGGTATTCACTCCGGAAGCTACAATTCATCTTCCCACGGGCCCCAGACTCAACATGGAGGCCTACCTCAAGTGACTTGCGGAGTTAGTACTGCCCTGTGACAAGGGTGTGGATGTTGGAAGACCCTATAGCAGGCATCATGACCATATCGGACAAGCAGGAAAACCCAGTTATGGCTGTCAGAAAATTTCTCCGAACACATCAGCCCTTACATATGGCCATCTAACTCACCAGATATGCGTAGGGCGCAGTTGTGCGACAATCCATCAAAAATCTTTGCAAGATGAATCTAATTCAAGAATTATGCTAACACTCACCAACTTAAACACGGAGACAGTGCAGAAGAGTTACAGGAGATTCCAAAGACGTCTGGAGTCCGCAGATAAAGCCGATGACAAACTTTTTGAATAAATTACACTTTAATATTTCAAGATATTTTTTGATATATATATATATATATATATATATATATATATATATATATATATATTAAAATGAGAAGCCAATGTTATTTTCATTTTTTCGTAATTTAGACGACAATCGCACTCTGTGTGTGTATGTATATATATACATATATATATGTGTGTGTGTGTGTGAGAGAGAGAGAGCGGGACATGCCATCTAAGTAGGCATGGTAGGCAGTGCCTACCCTAAATAAAATAGATCAGCAACTATATTTTCATTCTGTGACACAATATGAACCTAATGCAACAAAATTCGAAAAGTTATTCTGATGTGACACTATTTGGCTTGCTGAAAAAAAAAAAAAAAAGAAGGCGAGAATTAAATTTAGGTGATAAGAAGCCATCACGAAAAGGACACTAAGCGGTGTCATTTTTCTGACAAGGAAAAGTGGTAATTTTTTTAATTTCCATTGTCGAGAAAGGAAGATAGTGGATTTAATCTGATTTATGTTACGGGGCGGGTGAAAATTCCAGGCTGGTCAAATAACCTCAGAGACAGAATTCTAAATAGATAAAAATTAACTGTGTCGCAGAATTACAAAAACAAAAGTGTCCGCTGACCACCATGAAGGAAAGGTTAAGCCTTTGTCTATATGTAGAAATCATTGAGAGGAGCATCTGTTTATCGTCAGGCTGGCTATAATAGCAAAATTATTTTATCGGGACGAAAAATTGGCTGTGTTTCGCCAGATGGCCACCCCCTTGATAATTGGCGAAAATCTCGTTTACGAATTCCATATGAAATCCGGCTTTAATAGCGAAACTGTTTTATCGGATCAGTGGTTGGCGCCAGGAGTGCAGGTACGTCTGGGTGGCCACCCGCTTGGTGATGGCGAAAAGCTAATTGACGAATTCCAGGTAATTCGTTTAAAAGATAAAAGAGTCTAGGGTATGAGGTCTCTTCAAAGAGAAGAAGGAAAAGGAAAAGTGAAAAAAAAAAGGATAATTTTTTTTTTCTTTTTTTAAACCGAGGCTAGTCTGGCACACCCACGCCGCAGAGCGTCCATTAGCTGAATGATAGCAGGAGTATTGTGCGGAGGTAATCATGTGAAGAAGGAGGGGAGGCCTGTTGCGCCCCCACCCCTGAAGGGATAGGTGTGAGATGCCACTGTGAGAGAGAGGGGAAACCCATTGACACCCTCTGAGGGCATGGTGAGATACCAATATGAGAACAGAAGGAGGTGTGAAGACGAAAGACTTCCTAAAATGGAAAATAATAAAATTTTCCTGACCGAAACCAAATAAGTGGATTGTGGGTTGAGAATTATCAAGGAACCTCAAACCCCGACAAGCCCACCCCGGTTTTGGTCGGCGTCCATATAAGCAAAGTCGCAGCGAGCGAAAATCAGTTCGAGTTCCAGTGACAGTTTGGGTTGGAGACAAACAGGAAAGCAGTTGCAGTGAGCTGAGAGCTCTGAAGTCCCGCTTCGCAGAAGCTGACTAAGATTCGCGCATTATCGACCTCAACTTCTAATCAAGAACAATTTATTTTTGAAGAACGACTTAGACTCACACCACCGAAACAAGTTTTACGAATATCGTCTGAAGATACACCAAGAACCAGTTTCTTAAAGAACAAACAACTTAAGATGTTAAGACTCGCCTAACAAACACAAAGTGTCACGAATCCATATAGCGGCTTGGGAAGTAGACGCAGTCCTGTATCCAGTAACCATATATAAAATATTGTTATCCTTTTTTTAACACATTTGAACTATTCGAGTTATTATTTTATTTTCTTTCACATATACTTGTGCGATATCACCCTTATTCGAACTCGACTTGCATTACGGCCCAGCGACTGATTGATTTCGTCTGCCTAAGATCAATTCACAACGTGGGTAGGTTAGACTGGAAATCCAAGTAGTTACTTCGGTAACCAGACGTTGGAAGCGAGCTGGGAACGACAAGGCTGATACCGAATCTAACCAGATTCCCATCCGAATTACCAAAAGGTTAGAACGTCACATTTGGTGCCGCGACCAATACCAAGCCAGTTGGTCGTCACAGGACAGAATAGCACGACGGACGCGGCTACGCAGACGTCACATTTGGCGCAGCGACACTGGTGGAACGTCACACTGATTATTATGCATAAAATGCAAAATATTTTATAGATCTACAACATAAAGGCTACAATCTACCTACCCTTAGTATTAGGTTAGTGCAAAAATAATGACGTAATAATGTCGTTTTTTGCTGTAATACGTCAAAAAACGACATTATTACGTCATTATTTTTGTACCATCGTCGCGTACCTTTTATACATATATTATATATGTAATGTTCATATAACCACTCTGAAAATCGAAAGCTTAGATCGGGCATGAGCATAATAAAAAAAAATATGCAAATGTTGGACAGTTTTTCTCTTTACTTTCTCCCGAAACTAAAACCATTATATGAAGCTTAGAATAGCTCATGATGATCAAACATAATAGACATTCATTGTTTGTTGTATTTAACTATATATATATATATATATATATATATATATATATATATATATATATATATATATATATGAAGAAATATAGTCTTAATATGTGCTATATTTATGGGATATAGTGCTCAATAACAGAGACATAATTTCTTGCAAGGAAAATCATTAGAAATCGTCTTGACGATTCCTTTTTTCTGTTACTCTTCCAACATTTTCCGATGTTATCGTATATAATCTTAAATTTTGTTTGAAAGTCCTAATCATAAACATAAAAGTGAACATAGAAATCAGCACTTAGAGGCGACAGTCTGTTTCATACTAGACGTAATCGTCAGGCCACCGACTGCATCTCGCATGAAACAGACTGTCGCCGCTAAGTGTTGACTTCTATCTTCACTTTATATATATATATATATATATATATATATATATATATATATATATACTAGACTGAACATTCAGAAGTAAGGTTGAAAATATTTAAATTCTGAACGCAAACCTACATCATATATTAACGATTTACTCGGCTAGATATAGAAAATATGTTATTTTTCTCTATGCTTCCATACTTTTAGTTTAATTCTGTTAACTTTTTACAAGGGCTAACAAAAATTCCCCGAGTTTGAAATGTAATCTTTAAATTATTCACTGCTGTAGTGATTTCGAAACTCTTATGGTATTTCCCATAAACAGTCGTCTATGTTAAGCCTTACTGAATTTTGGAAATGTATTAAGCCTTTCACTAGACGAAGATATACTATGTAAATACATGAAATAAGCTCGAGAAACTAATGAAATATTAATCATTTCCCTTGTCTAGGATGATTATACGTCTAAGAGTTGTTTCTTTTTTTCTTTTTACTTCCATACTAGGTCGTTAGTGAACTAAGCAGTGAGTAGTTTACTTCAGTGTACCAATGTCCAACATCATTTATAACAACAAATATATATTTTTTCAAAGTATCTAGTTCCAGGAATGACCGCTGCGAGGTAGGTTTATTCCTTTCGCGTGACGTTTATGTACAAAGTACAGGATCCAGGTGAAATTCAAAACTTGTTTGCCTTTTTTTTTTACATTACCCAACGATCAATTCACTTACTAGCAGGAAATGTGTTGACAAGAATTCCTCTGATATATTTTGATATGAGACTGATATAATGGATAGTTCCTCGGATTGAGAAATTGGAGAGCTGTGTTCGAATTACAGTGGAGCTAGTTACATTCACTTACGCATAAGTAACGTTGGGATAGTTATGAATAAACTTCCTCTTTCGGCTATGAGTTAAATAGTGTAACTTGTATCTGGAATAAAAGCATTGAAATATTCAATCACAAAAGAAATAAATGTTCTTATTAGGTTGGTGCAAAAATAATGACGCAATAATGTCGTTTTTTGACGTAAAAAATACGTCACAAAACGAAATTATTACGTCATTATTTTTGCACCAACCTAATACAATGAAAATATGTTCCGGATTTAAATAACACACAAAGCATTTATAAGTCGTAAAATATACAAAGCAATCGAATAAATGTTCTATGGAGACTTTGGATGGAGTAGTAAAAAATGTATTATATGTTCATTAGTTCTCCAAAACTGCAGTGAATTACAAATACTTTTAATTTTTCATGGTAAAATTATTTAGAAAAATGAATAAAAATAAGAATTTAGCAAAATAGGATTAGGACTTTCAAACAAAATTTAAGATTATATACGATAACATCGGAAAATGTTGGAAGAGTAACAGAAAAAGGAATCGTCAAGACGAGTTCTAATGATTTTCCTTGCAAGAAAGGCCCTAACCAGTCTCTTTCCCCGTCAATTATTGATTAAAATGCAGGGTTTACTAAGGTTTCTATCCTTGGGTGGGCAAACAGCCTATGATAAAGCAAAATCGAGATTAAAAACCGTTGAGAATAAATGGAAGAACGACACACCTCTCTTTCCCATGAAAGAATTACAACATCACAGATAATAAAGAAAATAAAAACTCTGGTCACCTACGCCCTGGAGGGATACGGTATTAAATAATATGATATAAATGTGATATTAAATAATGTGATATTAACACTACAATAATTCGACTACCCAAATACACAGATAAAATAAAGAAACAAAAAGGAGTGAGCCAAGGAAATATTATGTCACTTAATCTATTTACTGCAAGTTTTGAAAATATCTTTCCGAAAAATAACTGAAAAGGGATGGGAGTAAACTTAGGAAAAAAAGCCTAATGCGGATTGCATTTTATTAAAAGCAGAATCTTCCTTTTTATGTCATGTCCATTAAGGATGTTGGCGATCATGGCTCGCAATCTCCGTCTATCCCTTACAGCTCTCAACATGTTCCTTCCCGCTGCTTCCTCTCCCAGACCACGTTCTGCCATCCACTTGCTTAAACCTTCTAGGTATGTCATGCATTGTTTTCTCTTGTATTTTTCCCTTCTATTCAACCCGTGAGTATCAGACTCTCCAGGTCCTTCGTCCTCATTATGTTTCCCATAAACTTCAGCTGCCTCTTGCTGATATCAAATATAAGCCTCCTCCTTATTTGCATCTTCTCACATCAAGTTTACATCGTTTCTCACATGCTCGTTCTTTGATATCCTCAGCATCCTTCTGTAGAACCACATCTCTGTCGCCTCGAGTCTCTTCTTCATCTTTGAGGAAATCGTCCAACATTCGCTACCGTAAAGAAAGACAGATGTCACGTAACAGTTCAGTATTTCTTTCTTTGTTACCAAAGACTTCCTCCTGTCTCATTGTACATCTACGCATCTCAGTGTCGTACTTACCATCCTCTGTCAAGAGGCTTCGCTGATATTTAAACTGTCGCGTCTGCTTGATTCTAGTGTTCCCGACATCCAAATCGCATTTCGGGATCATCCTTTTACGGACGACCATGGGATCTGACTTCTTGTAGTTTATGCTTAGTCCCTTCTTCTCCCTCTTCGTCGCTAACTTCTGTAGAAGATTTTGCAATTTCATTTCCGTGTCCACTATCAGTATTGTGCCATATCTTACGTTGTTAAGATTGTGTCCGCCAATGATGAGTCCCGGTAGGGTTTCTAATTCTCTCAGAATTACCTCTGTGTATAGGTTGAACAAGTTGGGTGAGAAGACGTATCCTTGCCTTACGCCCCTTTCTATTTTTATATATTCACTGAACTCGTTCTCTATGCGCATGCATGCTGTTCTTGATTATTCTGATATCTTTCCCGAATATATCAAGGTTGCTGAGCAGTTCCATCAGATCATTGTCGTGTACTTTGTCGAAGTCTTTGTGTAGTCTATGAAACATAGGTACACGTCCTTACGTGAATAAATTACAAGAAATACGAAATGTTCTAAACAGGGAAAGTCTGAAAAGAAGTTTAAAAAGGAGCCGAAGCAAAACAAAAAGTAAAAGTAAAGTTTATTTGCAAAGTTCTGAACGTCTTTTTTTATGCACCGTGTTCTTTCAGGATGTAGGCGATCATAGCCATCCACATCTTCCTGTCTCTTGTAACTCTTAAAAATGTTTGACTTTTGGCTATATCTCCTAACACCTGCTCCGCTTTTCACGTTTTTCGAGTACGTTACCAGCTGCTTTCCTTTGTCCCAATTTCCCTCAATCCTTCCTGGGAATATCAGGTTTACAAATCTCTTCTTCCTCATTACCTGCCCCAGAAATGTCAACTTCATTCTTTTTTATATTAAGTATATGTTTTATTTTTTTGTTTCCATTTTCTCCAAAACTTCGTTGTTGCTCGTGTGTTTGGTTCCTGCTGTCGTCAGCACCTTTCTGTAGAACCACTTTTCTGTGCTTCAAGTTTCTTCTTTATTTTTGAGAAGATTGTTCAGAAATCGGTGCCATACTGGAGGACTGGTATCACATAACATTCCAGTAGTGTTTTCTCTTAATGTTCTGCCTAGCTTTTGGAATGCATCTTTGGCCAACACAATACGTCTTCGGACCTCAGGAATGCACTTTCCGTTATCTGTTAGAAAACTTCCAAGATATTTAAATTTCTCTACTTGTTTGATTTTAGTAGCCGCGAAAGTTCTGATAATCAGATGAAAAACTAGAAATGGACGAATATTTAGAAGCTTTAAGTAAACCATAAAAAGGCGGTGATTCAATAATTAGCTTAAGAAATAAAATTTCTCTAGGAAATTCAAATAAGAAAACAGTGAAATTTTCAAGATTCTTTCTAGTAAATTTTAACTCGGGTTCAGATCAACAAATTATTAATATATTAATAATTTTGCAGAAGTGATAATACTGTGAAAACATTAATATAAATAATAGACATATCAAAGAAATATTTAATTTATGAGTTTGTTCGGCCAGATAGCATAAAGAAATGAAACCAAATCGGTTAAAAGTTTGTTGGATTTATGCTGAAAAAGCAGCAAATGCAGTAGTAATAGACCCCGAGGAAATTATAAATGAGAAATAGAGATTTTGCTGAGATGACAAGACGAAGAATAGAAATTTCACAGACATAATAGGAAAAAAATTGAAAGACTTTTGTTTTGCAGTGGACGAGCAATATTCCTTGTTTATGGTTATGTCTATCATAGATATGATGATTCATAATTAGCTTAAGTAGCGAAGTGGTTAGAATATTTGCTTTCTGACCATGAGACCCGTATTTGAATCTCACCTTGGAGACTTTCTAATGTTATCAATATGGATGGGAGCGATCCTAGCGTGCGGCACCTTTGGAAAGTGCATGAAAACCATACCACGAATTGACCCAAACCTCGTGAGTTAAATTGGGTAGAGGGAACACTTGGGGGCCGTCAAAAGTCATCCAGACCAAGGGTTTGAGAGCAATTGTGTTGTTCAGATTGTTGATTATTCTAGATAACATGTTATCTTCCAAAAACTATAACTAAGGTCTGTTCAGCATAGATACAGTATAAACCAAACGTGGGGTCTGTAGATGTTGAACAATCACAAATGTGTCTGAGTGAGAACCTGCAAAATGGATTAGCTAGCCGACTTAGTAGACGGGTATCCTCGAATACGAGTGGCCAGCTACTAATATTATTATAGATACCGACTGTTTCTTTAAAGTTTTCTGACCAAACTTTTCAAAATGGCTGCCCAAATACTTATATATATATATATATATATATATATATATATATATATATATATAATTATCTTTTTAAAAAATATGATTCCTTCGCTACATAAGAGTTCTCATGTTTCAAAAACGAGAGCCGAAACTCTCAATATAATTATTAAAATTAAATTGAATTAAAATAGCAAGCCGTTTCATCCTCAAGCGAAAAGTTAAGAATAACCAATTCTTTAAATTTACGCATCTTTATAAGCATGTTCATTCATTACTATGGAAACGGCTTTAATTGAAAAACACTTCCGATTTACCGTATATACTCGTGTACAACCCGACGTCATGTATGATACAACCCCTGATTTACTTTTTGATAAACATTGCTTTGTTTTTTGTTTTTTTTTTTTTCCATATAGCATATGTATAACTTCTGAGCAATACTAGTAGGCCCAGTGCAAACAAATATCGCAGTACTGGGCATCATCCAGAACATTATTTAAAGCAAATAAATGGTCTTCATTGTTTTTTGTACAAAGCTACACTAAAATGTTGAGAAAAACAACTTATCCGTTACAAAGATTTGGATACTGTACTTTTGTTTCCATTCATGCCTGATTTTTTTTCCTTTTCAAAAAAACATTACCTGTATATAATGCAACTCCTTATTTTTTTGCATAAAAATGATCATAAAAACTCAAACTATACTCAAGTATATATGGTAATAAATTTAAATTCCAATTTGAAAGCTTTAAATTACTATAATTAAAAAAGATAATTTTAAAAGTCCAAATTCGAAGTGAATATTTTCCATCCATATTTTTTTTATTAGATTAATATTAATCTTTATTTAGATTTTAAAATATTCCTTTGTCATTAGAAAATTCTTGCCTATAAATTTATTTTGTTTTCTATATTACAGATTTATCTTCCCAGATTTAGATAACGTATATTTGTTTTGGCACATACCTGACTACGGTAGCTCCTTTATTCCTGCGTAGCCTAAGTCTTTTCTCTTTTCTCGCTACATGAAGGGCGAAACGTTATCCACTATGTATGCCATTTAAAATCAACAAATACCTTATATAGATAAAGAATTAATAGATGGTTTCCTATATCAACCTATAAGCATTTTTTTTTAGTGTTTACATCGCTGAGGTATTGCCATTCAAATGCCAACTTTTTATCAGCCTTCCATATTCGTACATCTGTTACCTTTCCTCTCAATTTGAGGTCAAGGTCGGTTTGATACGCACGCGATTCGACGAGCTCGCTCGCTACAGTCAGCGCCGCTACCGCCGACCACAAAGATTTCGAGATGGACGCCGTCCCACGTCCAACACCGGCACGATCACGAGATGAACGCCGTTGCACGTCCAACACCGACACGATCACGAGATAGACGCCGTCGCACGTCCAACACCGTCACGATCCCGAGATGGACGCCGTCGCACGTCCAACACCGTCACGATCCCGAGATGGACGCCGTCGCACGTCCAACACCGGCACGATCACGAGATGAACGCCGTTGCACATCCAACTCTGCCGACATCGAGATGATGGCAGATAGCGGGCGCTGCACGTAACTGTACGGGCCTTGCCACCGCCGGGGTCAATTGTCACGTCATTTTGCAGTATGTGCCGGGTGCCAGTCTGTCGAAACATGATGATTTAAATATGTACTGTGTTGTTTCCCGGGGCGTGTCTCTGTTGCTGCTGACCAGCGGGTACTGTTTAGCCTATGTTGACGAACATTATTATTTGAATTTAAAATTTATCTGCGCGTAGTGCAACCGGTCAATGAAAATGTATGATTTTTAAGCTCTTCAGAAAAAATTAGTTTCATATAGTGTGATCGGATTGAGGAATCGGAGAGCCCAGTTCGAATTCCAGTCGAATCCATTGCATTCACTTACGTGCTAATACCCTTGTGAAAGGTGTGGATCCTCTTCTTCTCCCTCCAGCTATGGGTAAATAGCTTGGATGGCAACTGGTCTAGGAGAAGGACAACTCTGAATTCAAAAGCTGCGTCTCTGTATTCGTCCCTTTAAAAAGTGTGGATGGTCCTGCGCGAAACCTTGACCACTATAATCAAATCTCATGTGCTGTTGTCGGTTTCGTAGGAAGTGATCTGCTTGACCCTCATATATCGAATTCTACGGGAGAGTCGAGTATATATATATATATATATATATATATATATATATATATATATATATAAAAGTGAACATAGAAGTCAACACTTAGAGGCGACAGTCTGTTTCATGCTATATGCAATCGTCAAGCCACGTGTGCTTGACGATTGTTCACTTTTATATTTACACACGCTCTATCTCTGATATTGAGCACTTTATTCCATAAATATAGCACACCTTAAGACTATATTTCTTTATATATATATATATATATATATATATATATATGTATGTATGCTCGGCAGTTTTCTTATTGTCATATATATATATATATATATATATATATATATATATATATATATATAAATGACAATAGGAAAACTATAGTACAATTATGGCACAAGGCCGATGAAGGGGAGGGGTTGAGGCTGGTCTTCACTAACTATCTTATACCTAGCTAATCCGATTCACGACCCATTCACTCATTACAATATGGATTTTCTCAAAGCAAAAAACAATAATGAATTTAATTTAAGAAAGTAACTAATAATAACAAAAAACCGAATGATCTTAGCAACTGGAGGAATATAGAGAACGCTATTTTCATATTGTTAACTGAAAATAACGTCAGTTATTGTCACGTGAGGAGAATATTGTCATTATGACTGTGTTGACGGATTCAACCATTTTCTTTTGATTTTACGATATTGTTGTGTACGTTTGTTTGGGAGAGTAATAATTTTGTTAAGAAAGGGGAAATAGTGAAAAAGCCTGGGAGTAGATTAATATTTGGGTAAGATTCTATGGCGGCACTCTCTAGAATTTTCCTTCTGAGTGGGTTATTTTCTTTTTTTATGAGTGTAGCATATTTAAAATCAAAATTATGGTTGAATTTATTTCTATGTATGACTAGTGCATTAGCTAAGTTACTTTTTGTGAGGTCTCTTTTGTGCACATGAATGCATTTTTTAAAATTTCTATTTGTTTCTCCAATATATTGGGAGGAACAGTTTTGGCAATTTATTTTATAAATGCCTGCTTCAGAAATATTATTGCTATTATTGTTTGAAGATCTTAGTATATCCATAATTGTTTTGGAAGTGTTTTTAACTATTCTAAGATTATTTCGATGGGATAGGTTATTCTGGATAGTGGACGTGACGGAGTTGGTCGGTATTATTATGGATCTGTTTTCCTAAGAAGACTTAATTTTTTTGTTATTATTAGTTTCTTTCTTTAATTAAATTCATTTCTGTTTTTGCTTTGAGAATGTCCATATTGGACGAAACGCGTCAGCAATGACTACAGTTTTCCTATTGTCATTTATATTTATAAATATTGTTTTATCTACAGGTTAACTCTGAGAAATTTTCACATATATATATATATATATATATATATATATATATATAAAACAAGTGCATTAAGTGCCACCTCCTGTAAGTATCCTAACTTCTGTTCTATGGGAAAATCCTTCTATCCTCTGCGACAGAATTTTACTTTTCCGTCATCACAGTAATATTCGAACACAAAATGAAGCAACGATCGGCTGACTTTTGGTCGTTCGACTTCTAGAAGACACGCGTAGAATACAAAATCTTACATAATTCTGTCAAACCCATTATTTGTATTCGATATATCGGTGATGACATTTTCATACTAGCGAGGAACATCGACGACAAAAATAATTAAAGAATCTTAGAGGAAAATTCTTATCGTGAGAGAACATGAGCATTCCGTGTATGAAAAAAGACAAAAGGGAAACTTATTTTAGTTCACGCATTTCGTCCTCTGAGGGATATTATCAAGGCAAATCTGGAATTAGAATACGTTTTAAATAAGGATGGCTCGACACCATAGAAGTAGCGTAATATGATAGATTTCACACCCGCCTTGAGAAAGTCTATCAGAGGATGAAAGACATCAGATAAGATATTTTCCTATTGTTTTTTTTTTTCATATTGTCTTTTTACAGATATAATGTAAGGTACATTTTTCACACACACACACATATATATATATATATGTATGTGCGTGTGTTTGTGTGTGTATATATATGTGTCTGTGTGTGTATATATATATATATATATATATATATATATATTGTTGATATTTAAACAAGAAGATGTTGCTGAATATTGTTTTTCAAATTTTTTACGAGATTACTTCACCTCCTGAGAAGTGCATATAACATAAATGGGGACATCTTTTATATTTTCTTTAATCCTATATATTTATGTATGCATGTTTGAAATTTGCTATATCTATAATGGAATAGTCAACAGAAGCATTTTATATACAGAGAAAATGTAGTCGGTAGAACCAACATAAACAGCAAGAACGTCAGTCAGGTTCACACCCCCCACCTCACAATACGACTTTCACAGCAAGCCTTTGTCTGAAGATCGCATTCAGACGTGATACCGAAATTCACTATCCAACTATACATATATATGTATATATATATATATATATATATATATATATATATATATATATATATATATATATATATATATCTGTTAAAATGATATATGTATATATGGATATTCGTAAATATTTAATCAATTTAAACTGTTCTAATAATTCATTTATTTTGATTTATAACAATGTATTTTCTGTTTCTCTATGAATGCAGGTATCTGCGTATGAGGGTGTACAGAAGCACGTATATAAAGCAAAATAATACAAAGAAAGATAGAAATAAATATATCACGCTATGTGAATTTATTACCATTTAATATACATACATATATATATATATATATATATATATATATATATATATATATATATATATATATATATATATATATATGCATATATATATATGTGCGTATGGACATTATTATTATTATTTAATATTATTATTATTATTATTACGATATATATGTGCATGTATTTGTTTGTCATATATGAATATAGATATTTTATACACTTGTGTTGTTATACACAGGAGATTTATGATGAAGTCAAAAAGAAAATGAAATATTGATTTTTGACTTGCTTACTCTCCCGTAGAAACTGGTCTCTGTACGTAATCAACAAAATCGAAGATTTCCAGAAAATGTCTTACCATACACCTTCTCCACTGGAATTCGTAGACAACATTTAAACGATTTATCAGACGGCCTATCCTACGACGATTGTTCATGTATTTCCCCTGTAGCGCTAATTAGGTTTTCCAAAATTCTTGTAGATTATATTCCTCATCTACATTAGGATTTATTCATTTTCTATTTAAAAAAAATCGCACATCGAAATGGAATTGTGTAGATATTTGTCCTAATTATACTAATGTTATTTTATTTTCATATTAGCTACAAATTGTGAATATCGACAAATGATCGAACTCAATAGAATCATAACGTTCTGCCTATGTTTAAACTTATGACGAGAAAAGCTTAGCTAAGTCCGGTAGAATTTCAACCTATCGAGACGTTAAAACTTATTACTAAAATTCATAATCTTAACACCTGCTTGATCCCAATGTCATTCTATATATGTTATATTCCGTGCTAATAGGGATATATACTTGAAAAAAAAAATGGTGGATAAAATAATTAAAGGTTTATTGTAACAAACCAGTACGATAAGAATAAATGTAACTGTTATGCACAAGGTCGTCGCAAGTAAATCCAGTAGTGTGTGCTACTATTGGAAAATCGGTAGTTCTCGCTATTGTCTGAGTCGTTCTCTACAGATCCCAACTAGTAATATTTACCAACCTCCTCCCCATGCCGTAGCATGTAGCACAAAGCCGAATTTAATGTGAGGCAATCCGAGGCAGTAGGCTCGACCAAAAATTCCTTGTAACTCCTCATTAACGGGTACGGGTCTATCTCCCTCCCCGGAGGAGACTCTGCCCTTCGGCATAGCCTAGTCTGGTTTCCTCTCTGCCCGAAGGCAGAGAGTTCGACAACGGCCAAGATCCGTTGACTTACTTATAGCTAGTTACTACCTACAGTATATTCACTCACTGGGTGGGGGTGACAGATTATTCCATTACATCAATATATATTGCCAAATAGACCGGACAAATGATTGGATCATTACATCGATCGTTTTTTTTTTTTTTTTTTTTTTTTTTTACAGAAAGTTTCACCCTGTACAAGACCCGGAGACACTCAAGGTAGAGGATTACGTTAGAAGGCAGTTTGTACGTATACGATGGGAAGGTAACGGTTAATTCTGAACTTGAACAAGTTAAGATTGGGTAAACGTCCTGTTGGGTGTCGATTCCACACAGCAGTGGTTAGCGGGAAGAAGCTGTTCGTGTGGTACATGCTTCTCACCCATGGAGTAGCCTGGGATTGTGAGCTCCTGTAGTGGACTGAGGCAATGATACTGCTTTCAGACAGAGATAGGAAGTTGGGATTGGACTGAAGAAGATTGACTCCCACTTGCGGAAACCTGGAACGAAAACCTCCTCATATTGGCGTAGGAAATGGTTTGCCTGGCATGTACTTTGAATATGAATGTGGATGGTTTGCGAGAAAGATCCTGACTCCGTCTTTCACATTTTATCTCTACAAGTGTCGTATTAGACAAACGTAGAGCATTGCTACTATAGCTGGGCAGGTGCTTCTTACATGATACTTTCCAACCAGGATAGAGTAAAAATCGATTAGGAAAACTTATTCTCCTTATTGAATCCGCTTTCTAGTGATATACTACGGAGTTGAGCCACCCTCATTTACAACGCATTCCAATTATAAGAAAATTATTTTCCTGTAAATTCCTACTTTGTGGAAAAGACTCCTGTGTAGATGTATCTATAAATACTTCAATAAACACAATAATCTTAACATTTTCAAGTCAAATGTCAACCGTTATCTCTCCTCCTTATCCTCACAATTTTTACGTTCTATCACTTCTGTTTTCATTCATATCTCACCTGATAACAATTATTGTAGAGCCCTTCTATCTTGTGTGCCACTCGAGCCATGAATTTAATGAAATTGATAATAAATGATATTCTAAGATATTATTTCGTAGAAAGATTCCTTTGTGAGTTTGGTAAAAAGTTAGATGGAAGAAGTCCTCACCAACGTTAGAACTTCCTGCGTTAATTATATTTTAAATCAATAATTATAGTTACTTTTTTCAATATTATGTATTGTGAATAAACAATCTATCTATCTATCTATCTATCTATCTATCTATCTATCTATCTATCTATCTATCTTAGTCTCTTTACTATCTATCACTGTATATATTTCAATGTAATTATATTCTTTTCTATCTATCGAGAGTGAGGGAGAAAGAAAGAGGAGGAAGAAGAGGGTAGAGAGAGAGATTTTTTAAATGTATTTTAATGAATATAATATAAAATATATCTATTTTTTCCTCAGTAATTTTTCTCACCATTCGAAAGAACCTGTTGAACTGTGCTAATCTTACGTGCTAACCATATTTAATTAAGACCCATTGATAATTTTCCTGGTGAAAATCTTGGCTGAATTTTATATTTACTCGTCTTCTGAACATTCTATAGATTATGACACTTCACAAAACGATGTGTTAATAGCAAATAAATGGGGACTTGAACTGGTATTTGAGTAAATGATTCACAAGTGCCAGGTTTATGAATATTCTGTGCATTATCAGGACAAATGATAACGTAGTAGCTTTACGGCTCAACACATATTGCTATTCGAAAGATTCGATTTCGTTGGACGATATTCATATGAGTTCAGCTTAGAGTGACATAAATGAAGTTGAAAGGAAGGAAGCTCAAATTTTGTCAATCATGCAGTTCCTCGGAGATCGCCCATGTGCCTTCAAATAAAATCTTCGACATTTTGGCTTGTAACGAAATAGAAATCGTCGTCATCACACACAGATATATATATATATATATATATATATATATATATATATATATATATATATATATATATATATATTAAAGACTACTGAACTCTTCCGCTTGATGATCTTTTTCTCAGTTTTTTTCTTGCTTCATCGAAGGTTTCTTAATTTTTGGGTCCAGGTTGTTAAAGTAGGATGCCATTCGATAGCTTTCGGTATTCCTCGCAGGCCATCTTGGCGTTTGTTTTAATTTGGAGATATGGTACCCCTCGTTATCTAATAATAAACTAAAACAATAATGTCGTCTAATATTATCTATAAAATTAAACAACCAATAACATATCTCCAAATAAAAACAAACGACATGATGGCGCTTGAGGACAACCGAAAGGGCTCGCAAGAAAGCTAACGACTCGGATCCTAATTTAACAACCTGGACCGAAACATTAAGAAACTTGGAAGAAAAAACTGAGAAAAAGATCATCATATATATATATATATATATATATATATATATATATATATATATATATATATATATATAGTTAAAACTAGGCAGCCAGAATAACCTACCAAGGTTTCACCTATGCGGATCGTCAGGGAAGGCTGGCTTACTAGGGAGGTTGTCTTAGTTATTTTGGGTACGCGCATCGGGGTTCTTTTCTTTGGGTCTTGGACTCGTATGCTGGACGATTATTTTCGGCTAACGTACATGTTCTTGGTTCTTTCTTTATTTATACCTTTTTTCCTCCTTTGGTATTAGCCTGTTTATTTGCAAATCAAGACACCGAAGTTTTTCCGAGCGAGTATAATTTCTTATACTTATAAGATTTCTATTAATAATAATATATATATATATATATATATATATATATATATATATATATATATATATATATATATATATCATGAAAAACAAACAACTTTAAGGTACCATTACGATAATTTATTTCACCCAATTCGATTTACCAATTCGGTTTACCAAGTTCCTTATAACTTAACTATATATATATATATATATATATATATATATATATATATATATATATATATATTCTGCTTTCTACAAGCTTGTTTTATAATTTATACCTTTGCATGAAGCTGTTGAGAATGTCGGAACTATTTCACACGCTAAGCAGTTGTCTGTTGATTCGAAATATGTTATTGCTTTGGTGATATGTAAAAATGTCGTATTCTCAATGTTGACATTTGTTGTTTGAGAATCATGTTTATGTGTTTCAAAAGTCTGTCCCTACTTACAATGTCTCCCTGTTCTGGAAGTCACTGGAGTATAAATTCAACGAGAGATTATGTCGTGTCCGTTGTAAAATCTTCAGATCGTATCTTTCTGACTTATCACAGCAAAAGAATGGTTGAAAAACAAAGTGAAACTTGGATTAAATGTTTTATATCTCTAGCGGAACAACAAAGCAAATAAGATACCCCGCCATACAACAAAAATAACAATACAATACAATTTCTGTCTATACCCAATGTCGCCAGAGAGATGTAATGTTATTTTCCTTCAAGGCGTAAGCGATCAGGGTTATCTACAACTGTTTTATTTAATATCTGTGAATAACTTAGCGTTTCTTGGAAAAGATTGTTGAGTGGATTTTTTGTTGCCTTCTCAGCGCCTTTTAATTCGGAGTAGTCTGTCTCCTAGACTGACTGCCACTAAAGGGGCGCGAGGGAGTTCTGTCTTATTATAAACTCTCTAGATTATTGGAAGAAGACATCAATTCATGCCTTTACATAGGACAATGGTGCGAATGGAAAGCAGCAGACTACGGTATAATTTGAACACAATTCTCTTTATTTACATTATTCGGACTATTTGTCGCCATATTTATTATAACTTTTTGACCGTTGTACGCCCCGGCCTTCTTCAGGTGGTTGAAATGTCGAACGAAACCCTTTATTTCGCTCACTGGGGTAGACTCTTTCCAGCCCGATAACTGTGACGATAACTTCTCACCCATGATTTTAATGACTCACTAGACTAACCGTGACACCATGAGGTCAATGAAGGTTCAGGTTATAAAACACTGAACTTGATTACAATATTCCATTGAAATGAAAGGTAATTTTATTATGATTCAATTGAACATTTCAATTCGTCCGTGTCATCATTGGTCTGGTTTACAAGTTCATCTTTGATGTTTTAATGCGTCTTTACAGCATTTAATAAGTATAGAATTTCCGTGTAAACTTTTAATTCTAATTTTTTAAATGTGCCAAAAATGTTTATGAAATATTTAAAATATTGTTTGTTTAAAGTAAGCTGAAATATAAATAATTACTCCAGAAACAACTGGATGAAACAGCAAAGCGGGATCTCTTTGTGTCTGTCTTTAACTTAAAAGATATTTTGTCAGTTTGAAAAAAGTTAAAATAAAAAATACTTACTGTATAAAAAACTCGTAATTTTAACCTTATTCACATAAATCATATTAACTTAAATCATTATGCGCCGGTCGCACGGACAGGCCACAAAAGCATGCAAACCATCACATACTTTTAATAATATATGGATAGACATCTCTACTAGAAGAACAAATCAAATAAGATATGAAGAAATGATATTCTTGTTTATTCTCTATTTTGATAGAGAATTATCTTATAAGAAGAAATACTAGAACGGAAAATAATGTGTTTAGGCAGAGGGAAAACGCTGAATCTTAATAATGCTTTCCAGACACGTGGATTTCAAGCTATTTCCCAGAATTTAACTGTCTAAAAATTATTCTTCTGTCACTCTCTCAGTTTCTCAATCACTCTCTGTGTCCCTCTCTGACACTTGGCTACGGATAAATTACGTTTAATCACAAGTTCCCAACGAAGTTAAGCAACATCGAGTCTGGTCAGTACCTTTATGAGTGACCGTTTGGAAATACAAAGTGCTGTAAGTTCGGGTAGTTTAATGGCTACTGACTCGAAATTCTTAATTAAAAAGCCGAGTTCCAGTTCCGGTTTGTTTCGTTATATTCACTTACTCTTGGGAAAGGTATGAACCACTCTCAATTTCCCCAGCTATGGGTTAATTAACAAGAATTGCATCACTACAAGTCATTATTGTCTCCCTTCATTCCAAAATGTTCGTAAATTCTAAAATTATTTTCCGGCTTTAAATAATCATCAAAAGCTTGATAAATCTTAGAAAACGAATCAATCAATGAATCAATCTCACTTGTTTGGTCTCTCTCTCTCTCCCTCTCTCTCTTTCTCTCTCTCTCTACACACACACACAGATACACACACACACACACACACACATATATATATATATATATATATATATATATATATATATATATATATATATATACTGACGAATTATTTCGTCGATTTAAATAATCTTATTCCACACATGAGATGATTTTACATATTATTGTGTATTAATTTTTGCTCTGTAATAAATACATTAATTTTAGTTTTAATATTTTATATTACTAGGATCCACTTGGATTATATATCAACGGATTTATTATATTGACTATATATATATATATATATATATATATATATATATATATATATATATATATATATTGTTTGTGTGTGTGTGTAATGTTCTTTGATCTACCTTTCGTATGCGTTAATTAGTTTCACACTGGTAAAATACTTTAGCAAGATGTCAATCTCTATTCTTATTTTTAAATATTGGAGACTTCCCACGCATTTTTTCAAAATTTTATGAAGCCACAAATGTGGTATGATTCCTTACTAGAACTGTAATTATCTACGAGACTAACTTTTCCATTAAATAATCAATGATTTCACGAATTGCATAAAAACAGATACAAGCTTTGCACAACGACTGATCTAGGCAGTAATGGCGTAATGGTTAGCGAGCCGCTATCCATTACTCCATTACTGGTTATTGAAGAATCGGAGAGCCGAGTTCGAATTCAAATCGAATTCATTACATTCACTTACGTGCTAATACCATTGGGGAAGGTATGTATCCTCTTCTTCTCTACCTAGCTATGGTTATATAGCAGGACAGAGCGGGTTCTATAAACTTTGATGGCAACTGGTCTACCGCAGAAAGAAATGGCAACATACTGCGTGAAAAAATCTGCCTCAACAGTTATGCATAGAAAGATACATAATCGCCTAAACGATTACTGACTGAATAGGACAATGAATAAGCTGGATATCAGTCATTACCAAACGCAACCAATTTGTCGGTGTAATGCGTTTGGATTATCACATAATTACTTCATATATGTAAATATCTCAGGGGGGTATCACGATCTTTTCACCGGAATTTTTAATGATCATTGTGTTATGATTTCCGAGCACATGTGCTTGAACGTTAAAAAAGAGAAAGAAATTAAATATACGTCCGACTTTGTGAAATTATTTATTATGTCTTAATTATTTTTAACCCTTTGAACCCTGACGACCACTTTACCGGTGGTAGAGAAAAATGACGTAAAGCCCAGCCACTAGTGGCAGAGAAAGATGAATTAGTGCCCAGCGACCGGTTGAACGTTAGGTAAACACTTGTAACTATTTTTATATCTACCATGAAACAGTATGTTATATTCCGTGCTAATAGGAATATATACTTAAGAAAAAACACGATGGATAAAATAATTAAAGGTTTATTGTAAAAGCCAGTACAATAAGAATAAAGGTAACAGTTATGCACAAGGTTGTCGCAAGTCAATCCAGTAGTGAGTGCTCCTATTGGAAGGTTGATAGTTCTGGCGTAAGTCTGAGTTGTACTCAATAGATCCCAACTAGAAATATTTAGAAGCCTCCTCACGAGGTAGGATGTGGCACAAGGCCGAAATTAATGTGGTGCAATCCAAGCCCGTAGTTTTGGCCAAAAATTCCCCGCATAAGCGGATTCGGGTCTGTCTACCTCCACAGACGAGACTCTTCTGTTAGAAGTTGTAGCGGGAATGGAGCTGTAGGTGACTTTTCTTAAGGGAGCCTCAGGGGAGGCAGCGCTCGTATTTTATCTCTTCCCTCTGCCTCTACCAACAATATACCATTCTCCTTATTCCTTTTTCCTTACTCGCACTTGCTAGTGGTTTCGGCTTTTGAGGGAATGTGGGACAGAACCCAACTGGAAGATGGTTCGCACCGGTCCGAGGCACTGATTGACATATTACAGGTGCTGCAGAATTAGTTTCTGCTGGTCATGAGTTCAAAGTTTGGGGACGGATAAGAAGGTCAAACGATCGTGCATAATATCAAATCTCCATCACCCGTTGAGGTTGTCAGGTGTAACTCCTAGGATTTAGCCATAGGGACAAAAGCAAATAGCTATGTGCTCTCCTATCATTTTAGGAGGGACCTCATATACTGCTACTGACATATAAATATATTCATATATGGTTCTTAGGATTAGGGTTTGCGTAATCAAATCTCGGCTCGCCACTACTACACAATAGATCCCACTTTATAAATCTGTTGCATTTTATAAATCTTTGTCGCTTCACCCCACAGTGACATCGGTGACCGGATGACTGTGTCCTTCCTGGAGTGACAAATTTGTACATACGCTTGCCCATCAGGAAGAATAACAGAATTTTCTTTGAGGACATCTGTAATTCTTGGGGTCTACCAAAAGTTCATGTCCTTTAATGAAATCATCGTAAATTTTGGCTGTTTCAAAAAATTCCACAATGTTAATAATACAATTGCGTGGAGACTTCTACCATGACGGCGATTTCCCGGCTTTAGCATTCTTTTGTGGCTCTATTGCTTCTGACCCATTCTCTTCAACGTTAGTTGCTTTGCTCTTATCTTTGGACTGGCCTTCATTTTGTTGGAATTTAGGGATTGACTCAACCTGTGAACCTAATCTATTTTCTCTTTAACTGGTCGCTCTGCTTCAGAGGCAGACCCTTAATGGTCTTTTCTCACTTACGGATGATTTTAGGTCAAATTTCAAAATTAAAAGGACTTCTTATGACAAAAATTATAATTCATTTGTGTGGGGCGGGGTAAATGCCAGCAGAAAATAAGACTGAAATTCTAAAAAGAATTTCTTCTGCAAAAAATGTTAAAAGGTAAATAATATCAAGAAACAAAAATGATTGAAAAAATTAGCAGTACAAAATAGAATTATATTCGATAACAAAAAAAAACTATTTAAAAATGGGGAATAAAAAATATGCTGATTTACAATCAATGTTTTGTATAACTATAAAAAATTGACACAATTTAATAGTAATAAATAAAAGGATGCCAAAAAATACTTTTCCCAATAATGTAAATGAAATTCGACGAAATAAAATACGCGAGATATGAAAACACAATAGAAATTTCGCCCATCGATGAAAAAAAAAAGAATGAAAGGGTTTAAACTAAAAACAATAAACTTTACGGAATAAAAATCAAGTAAAACAATAGTCTGGAAGTGAAACAGTAGTTAACCCAGAGAAATAAAATAAATGTCGGTTGAAAGCAGACGATGGGACCCCCCCCCCCAAAAAAATGAAAGGACTGACAAGAAAAAATTCCAGAGGTCAATCAATTAACAAATACGATTTCCGTTTAAAAGTTTACTTTAATTAAGGAGGATAATAATTAAAAAAACAATAAAATAAAGTAAACTATAAATTACAAAGATAAACAGAGTAAAACAACATCAGTTGCCCAGTAAGATTTACGTCAGACGAGGAAAAAAATAGAAATGGCGGACAAAACTGAAGAGAAAACTGGAATAAAAGATTGAAAAAGAAAAAAAAAAAAAAGACTGAAAAAGAAAAAAAAAAAAAAGATTGAAAAAGGAAAAAAAAAAGACTGAAAAAGAAAATCAAAATTTCGATTCAAACAAAAAAGAATAAAGGAAAAATAAGTGAAAATAATAATAATAATAATAATAATAATAATAATAATAATAATAATAATAATAATTCTGTTTCAAAAAATGTCTTTGTAATCATAACGGAAAGGAACAGTTGAAAACGTTATGAAAATGTCAAAACACATCAGAAACAAGACAGGAGACGGATTTCACTGTCTCCTTTAGTCCCACGTTCCGCTCTCGCATTTATACACGTGCAGGCGAGTCCAACTCGTCACCCGTGGTATAACAGCTAGAAAATTATGACACCTGACGATTTTAAAGGATTGGGATGTGTCTTAAAATGTTTGTTACGTATTGAAATAAATTATTATTGTATGTTATAATAAATTATCCTTGTTTTTTATTTATGTACATTGTTGTCTTATTTAAATACAGTAAGTATAAGTGAGTTTTAATATTTCAAATAAAAATTATACTTTTTTGTATAATGATGTATAAATTGTTAATATTGGTTTGGCACAGTAAAAGACCAAAAGAAAAAGTTAAGATGGAATTTTGGGTTTTGGCATTAATCGGAATTTGGTAATCTTACCTCGAAAATCAGCATTTGAAATCCCATGTTTTACCTGGCCTCAACCATCTATCCTTTGTGCGGTTTGGTAATAAACGTTTATTTTAGCAATGGGGTAAGTCTCTCATGTCAGTACTTTTAATTTACTATAAAGATAATAATAATAGGAATTGTTTTTTTAAGTTACACTTTTAACCAAATAAATTTCTGTTACGGTCCGGATTCCTTGTACCAACGGTGATAGTCCAATGGTAGAACCAATAGAGAAGAACACGAACACAGGTATGGAATAACATAGATTGTTACAAACAGGAATATATACAGAGAAGTAGTATGAACAATCAGGTTTAGTAAAGAGAACAATGTAGTCTCCACCGGAATCACGATTCCAATGTCTTGCAGTAATTGTCTGAACGCGATTCTGTTTCGGACTGCCTCTGACTCGACTCTTGACTCGACTTGAACTGCTGACTCAACTTGAACTACTCACTCGACTTGAATGACTGGCGATATTCAATCACCCCCACTTGGGCATCATGAGGCACAAGTCCGATTATTTAATGTAGGATCTCCGAGCACGTGGGCTCGGCCCAAAAATAGGCCCATTGAAGCCGTGTAAACGGTCTCAGGGCCAGTTTACCTCCCCGAACGAGACTCCACCCCTCAGCGTAGCCTCGTTCTGGTTCCTCTCCGCCCGAATGCAGAGAGTTCAACCGAACAGTCGGTCAGAAAGTGAGCAACTGACGATATTCAGTCTCTCCCTACCCCACTGGTGCAACATGTGACACAAGGTCGGTTATGTATTGTGGGTTCTCATAGCCCGTGGGCTCAGCCCCAAAATATGCCCATTGAACCCGTATAAACGGGTTCAAGGGCGGTATACCTCCCCGAAGGAAACTCTGCCCTTCGGCGTAGCCTCGTTCGGGTTCCTCTCCGCCCGAAGGCAGAGAGTTCAACCGAACAGTCGCTCAGAAAGGGAACAACTGACGATATTCAGTCTCCCCCCCACTGGGGCAACATGTGTCACAAGGCCGGTAATTTATTGTGGGTTTTCATAGCCCATTCGCTCAGCCTCGAAATATGCCCATTGAACCCGTATAAACGGGTTCAGGGCTGGTTTACCTCCTCGAACGCAGAGAGTTCAACCGAACAGTCGCTCAGAAAGTGAGTGACTGACGATATCCAGTCACACCCCGAAGAGAGCGTCATGTGGAACAAGGCCTTTTTAACGTAGGATCACCGAGCCCGTGAGCTCGGCCAAAAATATGCCCATTGAACCCGTATAAACGGGTTCAGGCTCGGTTTGCCTACCCGAAAGAGAGTCCCCCCTTCGGCGTAGCCTCCTTCGGGTTCCTCCCCGCCCGAAGGCAGAGAGTTCAACCGATCTGTCGTTCAAGAGTTGAGCAACTGACTCCTTACCTACTCCTGAGGCGAAGTATTTATTAACGTATGGAATAGTCTATTATTATTATTATTATGGGTAACATCCCATAATTTATAATTCCGATAAAAAAAAATATGTTTACAACTATATACCCAATGCTTGATAACCGATTATGATAAGACAGTATCCCTTTTATCGAGGATACAACAACTAATTCACAGGTTGCTTATAATAAATGTGAATAAATGTTAACGTCCATGTCTCTTTACAAGATCTGTTATTTTATTATCTGTAAATTTACATGAATCTTTAGGAAAGATGGATTGGAATCCCATAACCTTCTATTAGTTTGGTGCCAAAATAATGTCGGTTTTCGACGTTAAAAATACGTCAAAAACCGACATTATTTTTGCACCAACCTAATACTTAGATTTGAATTCAAAGTATAGTCCTGCTTCTAGACTAACAGACATCCATTGTTAGTGATTTCAATCTATTCTGATATTTAATCCCCAAAACCGGAGTCAATCCTACTTCGTACAATGTATGCATGTCTGCCATGGATAATCTATTGATAGTCATAAAATATACGCGTTTCTAATTGCGATTATCAAATTTAGTTCTCAAAATATAATTGTTTCACACAGAAGTTAGAAAAAAAATTAGGTTTAACTTAATCAATTATCCAGTCCAACCTTAAGAACTACAATTTTATGCTTGATATATATACAGAAAAGCTTGCAATTGCAAACACCTTGACATTATTAAGAAGTCATATAAAAGATATTTAGTGATTCTCACGCATTGAATACCAAACAATGAAGACAATGTGCTAGACTAAATTAAAGCGTTTTCCCGTCAGTTAATGATTAATTAGCTCGTTTGGTAGGTCATTTTTCTTCTATGTCGTTTTTCTTTGGTGGCCCATTATTGTGTCAATGTGTCAAATTAAAAGATATCTAAAATAATACCACTAAAATAACACACATTGAGGAAAAAAAATATTAGCATCATCTTCGATCTCTAACTAAGGGAGCGGTTGTTTATTTTTAAATATATCGATTTTAATCCGATTGGGATTTCGTATAGAACGCGCGTCGATTATAAAGAGAAGATGCTCGGTTTCGGAATTATCTGATTATTTTTGCTCGTCTTCGCTATGGAATTGTAAAAGGTTAGGTTGGAAAAAAATTACTTTCAATTACTTCGCGGTTCAGAATTTAACAAAAGTCGAAATGCTGTAAAAACAAATTCAGCGTTTGCAACAAGCAACGGCATTTTCACATTGCTCCTCTCCGATTTCCCTAGCCTTTGATTTCAACAATTTGATTTGATTTTTTTTTTTTTTTTATGTAACACGTTCATCGATCCGACATGATTTGCGTGCCCAGTTTATTAATTGTCTCTAACTTTATCGGTATTGTTATAAATGTTTTTGTGTAAAAGGAAAGAAAATCAACAGGAAAGAAAATCTGGAGAAGAAAAGGGGAAGCCTCTTAAAGCTGGATGATGGAGATCTTGTCTAATGGATTTTCTGGCTATGTTTCTTTTCCATTAAGATGATTAGCGCTCAATTGACTGAATAATTGAGGTCAGAACAACATCAAGAGAAAATATTAAATGCCAAATGTATATTTTTGGTGGAATAAGCGAATGAATTCAAAATGGAAATCTAGATATTTTTTCTTTAGACAGAAATTTCCATCCACTTTATTCCTATCGAATTAACGCCCTGTTTTTTTTTTTTTTTTTTAGTTTCCTGTCCGACCAAACGGATAAAATTAATCTACAAAGATTAAAACAAAATATTTGGAAGAAGGTGTGTTTTAAATGTTTTCATATAATATAACTGTTTAAATAATAGATGTACAATATTTCCACTTAAAGCGCTCTTTGACAAGAGATATTTTATCTTTAACGTCTTTAAATTTTGCAGTAAGATGTTTAATGGCGAATTGTCGAAGATAATTTCTATCCCCAAATCAAAAATACATAAATTTAAATACTAAAAAAAATATATTGCCTGTCAATCTCTCACTGTTAAGTGATTTAATACATTTTGAAATGTTTCTTCTTTTCTCTGTTTTCTTGGTTTTCCCTATTTTTAACTTCTTATCGATCAGAGATTCTATTTGTTCACTTGGTTATAAAAGAGAGCTGCCTGCTATTGGCCATAAATAGTCGACCTCCGGCCTTTCAAAAAAAGCAGAGCACAGAAAGTAATTAGAATTTTATAGGAGTATTAAAATTGCAATTTTCTTTTCTTAATTAATGCAGATTTAATTGATTTAATTTTAACTGCTGTAAATAAACTTTTTTTCGCTTTCTTTTATTTTTTTTTCCCAAATGGCACAATTTTATTATTCATTTACTCGTTTTATGACGGCTCGGCGCGTATTGGCAAGGTATTAAAAATATATTTATTTTAACTGACGCCGCTCATGTTTGCATGTGTCCATACGTATACGAAAACTAATTCATTTGTGGTCTTGATAAAATGTGACCAAAGCTGTCATAGGGTCAAGATCTCACTTCATAAAATTATTTGAAGGTGTGATGAAACAGTGTATTTCTATTATCATAAGTTAAATATTACATCATATATATATGACATAATAATTTTCTTTTTTTAAATATATGATTCCATCGCCACACAGAAATTTCTATGTTTCAAAAGTGAAATTAAAATTAGACTTCGTTCTATTGTCAAGGGATACCAGGAATAAATTTCTAAGAAATTTACTTAATTTCTAAGCGCAGACCATCTTACTATTTTGAGTTATTATGGTTAAGGAAGATTGAATCCGTTTTTATTAAAGGTGGTTGGGTTTTAATTTCCCTAGACAACTTATATTCAAATATGTGTTACATACAAAGCCAGGTTAAGTTTAGTTGGAATTGGGGTGCCTGCTAACAAACATAGACATCAGTTATTCAGAGTGTCGTCTGGGTTTTCAATAACAAAAGAAAAATGACAGTTTTATTTATCCGCTAATTCATATTTTTATACACAAAGATTTTCGAGAAGAATCATCTCCATACGAGTAAGTCATTTTTTTAATATTTAAATTTTATTCCTAGAGATTTAAAGTACCATTCCTCCTTCTAATAACTAATACACTATACGGAATTTTTATAAATAAATATATTAGAATTTAATTTCGTATTTAAAATATTAATGGTCAAGTATAAATATGTATGGAACGAAACTCTATGTTTTAAGTTTAAATTGTATAATTAAATTTACAATTTAGTTTCAGTTTTCAAAAAGAAATCTGTGTCACAATGGAATCATATTCTTTCAAAAAAAAAAAAAAGAAAATAATTATAATATTATGCTCTATTGTTTGTATTGGCAACTGATTTGTTTAAATAACAATTGCCGGATCATAAATCTTACTGTTCTTTCTTATTATTTTAATATATGTACATCATATATATATATATATATATATATATATATATATATATATATATATATATATATATATATATGTATGTATGTATGTATGTATGTATGTGTGTGTGTGTGTTTGCGGGCATTTCTTAAATAGGGCAACTGATCTGATCTTTGCTTAATTTCGACAGTCTTCTGTAGGAGAGCGTTCTTAAAGCAACACAGGACTAACAGTGATAGCACTACAGTGGGTGGGAGTTACGCAACTCCAAACCCAACCGTATGAAGCCCTTTCGTTACTAAGACTATTGAATTCACGGGCCGGAAAACATATATTTGCAAAAAGAACAAAAAAAACAGTGATATCTGATCAAACACATGCATCCACAACATATAAGCGTTTAAATTAAAAATGAATTTACATTATGAAATAGACAAAGTCCGCCAATTACTTTAAGACACTTTCATGTTTATACGTTCTTTTTTATAGACACAAATATTTAAGTAAATGCTCTGTTTATAATAAACAGTATTAACGACATTTACCGGCCTCAATGTCGGAGAAATTGTCAAAGAGAATATGCGTCCTCCGACAGGAATCGAACTTGTATCCAATACGGATATGTGTGTGTGTGTGTGTGTGTGTTTGTGTGTGTATGTAGTGTCTTTATAGATTATGTTATAATTAATATCATCATTAAAACAGCAATCATCAATGAAACTCTATATGCACGGAAAATAAAATATCAGCATCTTAAAAGACAATGTCGATTTTTGCCCGGGTGCGGTGTAAACCTGTGGAATTTATTCTTTTTCTCTTCATTCGACCAGGGAAGGGTGGAAGTTTGAGATCCTAATATGCTTTGGTAAAAATTAGCAAAAGAAAAAAATCAAGTATTTAAAGTATTTTATCTATCTACCCCAGTCTTTTCATTATCTATCTATCGCAGTTTTTCATTATCTATCTATCCACCGCAGTCTTTTCTTTATCTATCTACCCCAATCTTTTCTTTATCTATCTATCTATCTATCTATCTGCCGCAGTCTTTTCATTATCTATCTATCGCAGTTTTTCATTATCTATCTATCCACCGCAGTCTTTTCTTTATCTATCTACCCCAGTCTTTTCTTTATCTATCCATCTATCTATCTATCTATCTATCTATCTATCTATCTATCTATCTATCTATCTATCTATCTATCTATCTGCCGCAGTCTTTTCATTATCTATCTATCGCAGTTTTTCATTATCTATCTATCCACCGCAGTCTTTTCTTTATCTATGTACCCCAGTCTTTTCTTTATCTATCTATCTATCTATCTATCTATCTATCTATCTATCTATCTATCTATCTATCTATCTATCCCCGTCTTTTCATTATCTATCTATCTATCTATCTATCTATCTATCTATCTATCTACCGCAGTCTTTTCATTATCTATCTATCGCAGTTTTTCATTATCTATCTATCCACCGCAGTCTTTTCTTTATCTATCTACCCCAGTCTTTTCTTTATCTATCTATCTATCTATCTATCTATCTATCTATCTATCTATCTATCTATCTATCTATCTATCTGCCGCAGTCTTTTCATTATCTATCTATCGCAGTTATTCATTATCTATCTATCCACTGCAGTCTTTTCTTTATCTATCTACCCCAGTATTTTCTTTATCTATCTAACACAGTCTTTTCTTTATCTATCTATCTATCTATCTATCTATCTATCTATCTATCTATCTATCTATCGCAGTCTTTTCTTTATCTATCTATCTTAAGTCTAAACTTACTAAAACTGATTACCATACCCATACTCATTAATCCAAATCTCTTACTATTTTTCTTTTATCTCCGTTTAGAAATTTAATTAACTTCGTATAAATGATATAAGTAAAATCACTGTATTTCATATCGATCATATCTAAGTTTTCAATCTTTTCGCGAACTTCTGATACCGTAACACTTACGCCAGTCCATCATCCGTGACTGTGTTTTAGATGCTGAAATAAGGTTCAGTATTGTAAAGTATCCGTGTGCAAGTAGTCCTCGTATTACTATAGATACACAAAATTCGATTTGTTAATTTGGAACCGTTTTTTGAGTGGAATTTGTAGTCAATGTTTTAGTTGATGTTGAAGGGTTAGTTATTTGACTAGACCTTTTCTTATCAGTAGCAGATTTTTCAACCTCGGTCTAGTTTTGCATCGAGGGACGCCTTCCTTGGTAACCATTGTGGCGCACGATTCGGGATTTTTTTTTATGTTTTCTCATTAGGTCAAAGAGGTTGGTTTTATATAATTTTCCTTCTCTTAGATAGATGACAATTAACATAGTCATAGAGATCTATCTGCCTATTGGGGTTTTATATCAGAGTTTGCTTTCTTCTAATTGAATTACGTTCACCACAGCTGAGTGTGTTTATCTCACGCACATAAAGACATACGTTTTGGGGATTGATAGTTGAGTGGCTTTCCGTTTCCTTCTCCACGGAGGTTTTATTGAGACACAATCTTATGTTAGCTGGCCGTTGTCTCATCAAGAGTTCTTCTGCCCTTTGAATTTTTTTTTATTTTTCATCCTTCCGGGTTGGTAATGCCCCGCTTCATTTGCAATTGATGTGGGGTGCCGGTTTTCTCGCCGGCAATCGACAGTAGATTTTATACAATTTTTAAAATGTTAAAGTTAAAAAGTTTGTTTCTTTTATTCTTCTCCCCTTTACTTGACATTCTGGGACCCAGAGAAGGATGGGTTCTAAGTGACCTGGACGATTCTTTCTTCCCCTATTAGCAGAAAAACCTTAATCAAGTCCTTAAAATGGGGAAAAATAACACAACACACGTCCGCGTAGAGAATACAATAAGTCAAATCACAAGCTATACTTATAAAAAAAAAAAAAAAAAAAAGAACATTAAAATAGTGTTAAATGCATTTCTAGTTAAGAGAATAATCTGAGACTGTGGTCTCAGAAAACCTATTATTTTCAATATGGCCAATGTGCGACCTGTTACGACATATATAGCTTTGAACTGGCTATTTTTATTTCTTTTATTCTTCTTCTCTTCACTCGACTAGGGAAAAGTTGAGATCCTAATTTGCTTTGGTCAAAATTAGCAAAAGAAAAAATCAAGTATTTAAAGTATTTTATCTATTTACCCAGTCTTTTCATTATCTATCTATCTATCTATCTATCTATCTATCTATCTATCTATCTGCGGTATTCTTTTCATTATCTATCTATCTTAAATTTAAACTTAATATAATTGATTACCATATCCATACTCATTAATGCAAATCGCTTACTATTTTTCTTTCATCTCCGTTTAGAAATTTAATTAATACAACTTCGAGTAGATGATATAAGTAAAATCACAGTGTATTTCATATCGATTTCACTCCGAGCAAGGCAATAAAGCCACTAAGACAGAAGTGATTACTCAGGAAAACCCGTCCATCGGTTATCGGTGATGTTCAAAATGCTCTGTAAGTCGTTCAACAAACGTGTTGACCAGAACGATCCCAAGACATATCAGCTATTTAAAATTTCTGATACGTATCAGAGACGATGCCTAATAGGTTAAGTTAGCCTGTCTACAACACTTGTAATATTATGGAAAGAGGTATTGAATAATGTATCTTTTGCATCATAGACTACTTATTATGTTAAAGGCAAAGCAGAACATAAACTCGGTTATTGTGAGATCTGAGTATGTCGACGTATTAATATATACGAGATCTTCTAATGTAATACAGCTATATTTTTAAATGCTATATCATTTCACGATGTAAACAATCCTTAACCCCAACACCTTTCATCATCGTAATGTCGGGGAAGGTCAGAGTAGCAATTTTTGGTTGTTTTCTTTAAATTTTTCTTTCTAATAGACTGGTTTCCATCCAAGTCTCGGGAAGCCCTTGTCCTCTGCTATTTATCTCATACCTAATGGGGTAAGAAGAGATCGATTAATGTCTTCCCCAAGAGCATTAGTGCTAAGTGAACGAAAGAGAAACGGCCATAATTTGAACTCGCCTGGCTGAACTCTAATTTTCGAGTCAATAATCGTTACACTCCACCCACAACCATCTCTATTACATGGACGTTTAATCTTGAATAAATTCAATTACTTAATCAGGTAGTTTCTTTTTTAAAATTTTCCTTTGGATATTTTAGTTATATATATTTGCTTCTACTTAAAACGGAACTGTTGATTCTTCATACGTCGATATTGACGGGAGACCGTTTATAGTAACATACACAGCCGCATAGATAGATAGATAGATAGATAGATAGATAGATAGATAGATAGATAGATAGATAGATAGATAGATAGATAATGAACAGACTAAATGATAGATAGATAGATAGATAATGAACAGACTAAATGATAGATAGATAGATAAATAGATAGATAGATAGATAGATAGATAAAGAAGAGACCGAGATAGATAGATAGATAGATAGATAATGAACAGACTAAATGATAGATAGATAGATAGATAGATAATGAACAGACTAAATGATAGATAGATAGATAGATAGATAATGAAAAGACGGACATAGATAATGAAAAGATTGATAGATAATGAAAAGACTAACAGATAGATAGATAGATAGATAGATAGATAGATAATGAACAGACTAAATGATAGATAGATAGATAGATAAAGAAGAGACCGAGATAGATAGATAGATAGATATATAGATAGATAATGAACAGACTAAATGATAGATATATAGATAGATAGATAGATAATGAACAGACTAAATGATAGATAGATAGATAGATAGATAGATAGATAGATAGATAGATAGATCGATAGATAATGAAAAGATGGGCATAGATAATGAAAAGGCTGACATAGATTGATAGATAATGAAAAGACTAACAGATAGATAGATAGATAGATAGATAGATAGATAGATAGATAGATAGATAGGGAAAAGAGGGATATAGATAGATAAGTAAAAGAGGGATATAGATAGATAGATAGATAGACAGATAGATAATGAAAAGACTGACATAGATAGATAGATAGATAGATAGATAGATAATGAAAAGACTGACATAGATAGATAGATAGATAGATAGATAGATAAGGAAAAGACTGGCAAAGATAGATAGATAAGGAAAAGAATGGTATATATATATATATATATATAGATAGATAGATAGATAGATAGATAGATAATGAACAGACTAAATGATAGATAGATAAATAGATAGATAGATAGATAGATAAAGAAGAGACCGAGATAGATAGATAGATAGATAGATAGATAGATAATGAACAGACTAAATGATAGATAGATAGATAGATAGATAATGAACAGACTAAATGATAGATAGATAGATAGATAGATAATGAACAGACTAAATGATAGATAGATAGATAGATAATGAAAAGACGGACATAGATAATGAAAAGATTGATAGATAATGAAAAGACTAACAGATAGATAGATAGATAGATAGATAGATAGATAATGAACAGACTAAATGATAGATAGATAGATAGATAGATAGATAAAGAAGAGACCGAGATAGATAGATAGATAGATAGATAGATAGATAATGAACAGACTAAATGATAGATAGATAGATAGATAGATAGATAGATAATGAACAGACTAAATGATAGATAGATAGATAGATAGATAGATAGATAGATAGATAGATAGATAGATAGATAGATAATGAAAAGATGGGCATAGATAATGAAAAGGCTGACATAGATTGATAGATAATGAAAAGACTAACAGATAGATAGATAGATAGATAGATAGATAGATAGATAGATAGATAGATAGATAGGGAAAAGAGGGATATAGATAGATAGATAAGTAAAAGAGGGATATAGATAGATAGATAGATAGATAGATAATGAAAAGACTGACATAGATAGATAGATAGATAGATAGATAGATAGATAGATAGATAATGAAAAGACTGACATAGATAGATAGATAGATAGATAGATAGATAGATAGATAGATAGATAAGGAAAAGACTGGCAAAGATAGATAGATAAGGAAAAGAATGGTATATATATAGAGAGAGATAGATAGATAGATAGATAGATAGATAGATAGATAGATAGATATGAATGAACTAGGGCAGAAAGAAAGAAAGAAAGAAAGAAAGAAAGAAAGAAAGCAACAAACTTATATAGAAAGTTAAATATTATATTATTATATCCATATCGCGAACGTCTTATACCTAACGTTAAACACGTTTATTCTTTTTGGTTCAATTAATTTTGTACTTCCAGATTTGTTCCGAGTTTTTCTTTTTTATCTGTGTGATGCTAGGAAATGTAAAATGTATTCTGAACTGTGAAGCTCGGTACGCTAACTCCCAAAATTTGGTTAGCTCATTTATACACTAAGTTGGATGCAATGTTAGAAGTCTTAATTGCCTCCTTGCATATTCTTTGAGTAACTCGGAACACGTAAATGTGTCATTTTTTTAGCATAAAAATAAACTCACATTGAAATAGAATTCTCTCCGCTTTATTTAATATTTTCGTTTATATAAAGCTCGAAGATGTGTGCTTCTGTGCCAGGCTAAATTCCTGAACATTAATTATATAAGGAAGGCTAAAAATAGAAATAGTAAGTTACCGCCTTAGAAAAATCGGCCATCTTCTCAAATATTTGGCGGTGTTTTGTTTGTCAAAGTAGGCCGTCATATGAATAGAGAAGGAGATGAAAGAAAAATAGCAAACAACTTGCATTAATTAGTAAGTATATTGTAATAAATTTTATTAAGTTTAGATTTAAACAGAACCGAAGTAAATTTTTCAATTTAATGCATTTAATTTTATTATCCATACTGCGTATTTATTACGGCTACATTACTGAGAATTTTACATACATCTAGAATTTCTGTTTGACTTTTTGGGATGAGGAATTATCATTACATACATGATTTAACTTCGAACAGTTATCATCATCTTGACCAATCATTGTGTACTTTGATTGTTTGAAACAGGGCAAGCAATTAGTGAGTTGTACTAAAAATAACGGCTAGTCTGTTCCCCTCAACAAACTGTCTCCACTATCAACTTCGGCCTAAAAAACAAATGCTTAAGTATTACTATATTAATACCGCTCTCTATTTAGATTAAGATCCCTTAAAATTAAATTAATTTGAATCAATCTGATTTATGCTCCCTAAAAAAAGTAAAGTACTTAGATATTTTTGTGTAATTTTGGTAAAAATAACTGTTAAAATGAGATAGCTGTGTAACTTTCATTTTTGCGTGATGTGACCTACAATTTATCCATCGCAACCTGTGTGTAGGTTTGTACAAATAGTGGATAATTTATATTGCTATACATATATTAATTCACATTATTTTCAGATTTATTTTTAAAATTTTATTTTGAGTTGCGGACAGCCACGAAAATTAACATTTCGAAAATATAAGTTTTTGATTTAAAAAAAAAATAATTTTGTATTTTGAGCAACATTAATTTTGATTTTTTTGTTTTGTTTTCAAAATTTGATTTTTTTTAAATCATGCATTTAGCATCTTTATTCTTTCTTTTTTTATTATTCCTAAATCTTCTGCAGTTGAACATCTAAATCAGATTCATATAAACTCAAAAGACCATAAAAGAAGTTTAGTTTGTCTCAGGACTAATTTTTTCCCCTCTCCATTTTCGAACAATAAAAGTCCGCATACAATATGAATGAGAGTGAAATAATCTCATAGACACGAAGTCGGCGCCACTCCGGACTCTAAAACACGATCAGTATTGTTTGAGTTTAGAGACGAGAAGCTGTAGAATGAGTCTCTTACAGCTCTTTACATAGACAAAGCAGATCAGAAGTTTACTAATGATAGATCACGTTAAGACAGCTGGAGACTCGAACAATGTTAGGAGACGCGGACAAGGAAAGTTTTCAGCTTTTCTTTTCTTTTTTTTTTTTTTTGTTAGCTATTTAGCGAAAGGGAGGTGCTGTGGAAACAACATAGAGAGAACAGGCCCGGCATTATCAGATAAGATGAGAAGACCGGATAAGGGTGAAGTGGCTGGTCATCAGAATTGTGTGCCATCGATTAGACTAAATGCTGCATATTCATCGATTTTGGGCTACATGCCAAACAAAAGGCTATTTTCGATGGAGTTTTTATCTTGATGTCGCTCTTATACTTTGTTTATTTTCTAGATATTTTTCTTTAGGTTTTGGAAGCTACTCAATTTTCCGTTCAGCTTTTAACATCTTTTTCAGCTGCAATGGCTGGCGAAATAAAAAAAAAAGGTTTTTTGTTTAATATTTCTTGGTTTGTAAAATCAAAATCAAAGATCGATGTGACAAAAATAAATTTGCGTAAACAAAACCAATTCTTATTCTTATACATAAGAATCTGAGCCTTGTAAGATACATGATTACAAGAAGTTGCAGGAAGATCATGCTGCGCCAAATCTGCAAATAGCAATTTTAATTGCCTAGAAAATGAATATTCGAAAATACGCCTTTTAGTTCTGCTTGCATACAGAATTAAACCATTAGTCATTTAAATTATTTTCAAAGTGACACAAATCAGAAAAGCTGCTTGTGATTGGTTATTGTTATCAAATGTTAATCGATTAATGTGCATCTTAATTGATGCGCTGTTGGGGTAATCGCTAGATAATCGGAATGGCAAGTCGGAGAAGCAGAGTTCGAAATTTAGTCGCATTAGTTACATTCACTTACACGAAAATAAGCTTGACAAACTTATGCATCTTGATAAACGCTGACGGTGATGACATGCTTCAAAGGGGGTACTGGATAAGGCTGATTAAAATTCCCCTAAATCGGCATTGCGTCTAGCATGAAACAGCCTGTCACCTCTAAGTTTTGATTTCAATGTTCACATTTATATTTACACACGCTCTATCTTTGATATTGAGCACTTTATCCCATAAATACAGCACACTTTAAGAGTATATATATATATATATATATATATATATATATATATATATATATTCGATTATAGGTGCAATTTAATTTATAATTACATGAATCATTCATACAAAAAACAAATATAGAGGTTAATGATTTAAATGGCGAGAATACATCTTCGCAAACAATTTCAATAAGGTACAATAACCCCAAACCTGTATATGAATGATATGATCCCTGTTTATAAATTCCAGTTGCATAAGGTCTTTTTAATTTTTACAACCTTTTGTCTGTTCCTACAGACATCCTCAGGTATGGAAATAGATTTGTTCTATACATTTATTCGAGAAGTAAAAAACAAGAACAAACCTATTTCCATACCTAAGGATGAATGATTCATGTAATTATATATATATATATATATATATATATATATATATATATATATATATATATATATATATATATATATATATATATATATACCCAAGTATATGATTGGTGTATATGGAATGAATTCCAATAAGCAACAATTACTATTCTTAAAAGTGTGCTCAATACAGAGTAGAGCAGATATAATTATTTATTTAAAAAATTATAACTTATAATTTTTAAATAAATATTATAATTTTTTAAATTCATAATTATATATATATATATATATATATATATATATATATATATATATATATATATATATATATATATATATAAGAATTACATAAAGATGAAACTATATTACAACATTCAGATGACTATTTAACCCCAGGGAGAATATCTCTGGGGTTTGTCAATACAAAAACGTTTATTAAAAAAATGAGTTTTAACTTTTCTTTTAAGAAATAACAATTAACGAAAGGAAAAGAAAGTAGAAAAAGAAAACGAAAAAGAAGAGGAACAAACAACAAATAAGGGAAATTACATTAAAAAAAGAGATAGAGAGACAAAAAGACAAGTAGGGTAGTTAGAATAGGATGGACAGGAAGTCATGATATAGACAAATCTAGACAAAAATTAAAAATCGTTGAAGATTAACACTGACCAATATTTAACATATCAACTTTTATTCAAATGGGAAAAAACTTATATAAGAAAATGCAAATATAAAACTTAAGAAAAAGAAAAGTTTTAAAGATTTTAGATAAAGGAAAATATAAAATTAATACTATTATATAATTTTAATATTGTATAAAGAAAGTTTTTTTTTTAATTTTAATAGTAATAACGTATTAAATTGTTATATAGTTATATCAAATTATTAACAATTTATTCACTTAATAAATTAATAACTTATTAGGTAATTATTTATATATCCTTATACTTAATTATATATAAATGTATTAAATTTTTATTAATCAATTCAATATTATATATTTAATTGTATAGTAAATCTTTGATTAGTAAATTATTAATTCATATTAATAATTTATATCAATTATCATAATAAATATTAATATATTATATAGTTATTTTATATTAATATTTAAAAATTAGATTTATATTTTTATTTTATATATCATATTTATATTAATCATTCTAATATTCTATTAAGGATATGATTTAAATTCAACATTAAGAAAGGAATTTAATATTATAATAAAAAACATTTTTCGCATTTTTAGTAAATAAAGAAGAAAGACCTGAATATAAATTGAATAATAAGATAAAGAAATAATTTAATAAAATTTAATAAGTAATAGCCCAAAATAAAAATAAAAATTTATAAATGAATTTATTTTTTTAAATTGATGGGAAAAGTTAAAAACTGGATAAAAAAGATTAAACTCCAAGATTAAATAGATAAATTATAGAATAAAATATAAAGGATTAGATAAAATAATAAAAATAATAAGAGTTCAAAGAGTATTCATTGAACATTTATTATTCTTATGACTGTTCCTTGTAGGATACAGGTTTGATTCCTGTCGGATGAAACATAATATCTATTAAATTTCTCGAACATTCCGTCTGGTAAATGTAGTTAATACTATCTATTATAAACCGAGCATTTACTTAAATATTTGTATCTATAAAACTAACATATAAGCAGAAAATGTACTAGAATTATTGTCGGACTTAATCCATTTCATATATAGGGTGTATTAAAAATATTTGACAAACTTTGGGGTTGGTTCCTCACGCCAAAACACGGATAAAAGTCCATAAAATATATTCGAAAATCTTTAATTCTGGTGTTAAGTTTAATGAATGTTTATGGTAGATGGCGCTGTGACGAAATGCAGACTAAGTTACATTTGCCATTCATGCACATTTGTGTCTCGCGTGTCTTTAACTGTTCCGTTTTACAATGGCAGGATATGATTTTTACATACGCCTGCGCGTATGTAAAAATGTGAGGGACGCATTAAGGTTTGCCCGGCTGTATCAGGTTGCGTTTTCAGGACGAAGGTAGCCGAGTCATCCAAACTTTGCTGCTGTTTATGGTCGTGCTGCTGAGAGAGAATCCGTGACACAACAATCTATCGATCGAGGAAGACCAAGATCCGCGCGTACGCTTGACCACAAAGAAAACATTCTACAGATAGTCAAAGACGATCGAGGTATCAGCACACATCAAGTGGCACTAACTTGTTTTACATCTCATAGTAGCGCATGGAGTGTACTTCAAGAACAGCTCCTGTATCGGTATCTTTTGCACCGTGTGCTCGGGATTTCGCCCTCTGATCACATACTATGGGAGGAAATTTGCCGATGGTTGATTGCACAAACTGCCAATCCGTTGTTTGCATATTCAGTCTTCTTTACGATGGAATGAAAAATTTATAGACTTCCCATGGTACAATAGAGTCTAGACACCAGCATAAGTTTACTATTATTGTGCGGGCTGGAATTGTAGGTAACTGGCTGGTTGGTCAATATGCTATTTCAACACGGCTTATAAGGGCTGTCTACAGGGACTTTATTTCGAACACATTTCCAAGGTGCTAGAGGATGTACTCCTGCTAATACGAAGATTCATGTGGTTCATGAATGATGGGGTCTAGCACATTTTAGTCACATTGCTCGCGATGCACAGGCTGACATCTACCGTGAAAGATGGATAGATAGGGAAAGACCTGTTCCATGGCTTGCACATTCTCCTGATCTCAATCCTTCGCATTTTTATCTGTAGGACCACCTAAAACAATTGGTTTATGCAGCAGACATTAATAATACAGAGGTGATTTATCAACGTTTCATGGGGAGGCAATGAAATCATTCATTACCGTGTAGGTGTATTTGAAAGGGTCCGACAGTCAATGATCCGACGGTTGCATGTGTGTGTAGAAGTAAGCTGAGGACATTTTAAACATTTTTATGAGTTTCTGTGTTGAGGTATAACGATGGCCTTTTGGACATATGTTTATATCGACATTTTACCTTGTTTTGGTGTGAGGGACATGCCCCCAATGTTTATAAAATATTGTGATATACCCTGTATATAGTGAGACAAAGGAAGACAAACATACAGGCAGATTAAGGTAAATGGACACTGTGGTAGGTATATATACCTTCCTTTTCGATATATATATATATATATATATATATATATATATATATATATATATATATATATATATATATATATATATATATATAAGCAAGAATTTTAAAAAGATGAAAAACACACAGACATTAGGTTTGGTTTGGTTTGGTTTGTTTTACGGCATATCAACCGCAATGGTTTATTTAATGCCGACAAAATTTTCATTGTTGGTAATAGTTTTTCCAAAATCTATTTCTGGTAATAATTTTCCTTCGCTGGTAATATTTGCTTTTTCAAAAATTTATTGCTGGTAATATTTTTTTTTACAAAGTATTTCTGGTATTAAATCTTGTTTTTAAACTTTTATAGTGTGTTGACCCCAGTTTGGGGGTTACATATTTGCTCATAGCAGGGAGCCTAACAGGTGCTATCAACCCGGATCAGAGTAGACATGGGAACACTAGCAATTAAGAGGTGGTTCCACGCTCCTCAAAAACCTCCTGATCAGAGGCCTTGCTGTTGGACGTAGTTTATCGTCTTACCCAGGACGCGGATGTAGTTTATCGTCATATCCAGGACGTCACAGATATTTGTTGGACATAAATATATATATTTTTTTAAAAAAGTAAATAGTTTAATATCTTTCATTGTAACGTTTAAATATTTCCGTCTTATTAGGCGTATTTATATGAAGATGCAGTTTTTAATATAATTCCATTTTATAAATATCCATTGATAGCTATTGTTTCTAGCTTTCTCTATGAGGCTGCAGGCCTGGCTTTTAATCATATCCTGTATATTAATTATGCATCATCAGGAGAACTATTTCCGATATACCGACAATCGGTGCCCCACTATTGCATCTTCTTACAAGAGGAAAGCAGCCTTTATATCTTTTACATGTTTTTTTCTGATTCCCTCTCTTCGATGTATGCAAATGTTTCCAGCATTATTAGTCAACCATCCACTTTCTAGTTTAAAAAGAAAGATCTAAAAATTTAGTTTAATTTAGATAAATAAAAATTCTTAAAATCCGTTTCGCCAGCAACACAATTAGTGCCTCTAACAAAGACCTTTTAGGGTTACAAAAGTGATTATCTCCTTTCGTTGAGATAAAGTCACTTGGGTTGCGTGATGTCCAGTGATTTACATTAGGGGATATTTGAGATGTAACGCACAGAGAAGAAGGCTGTCTCAAACCCACAACATTAGGTCAAACAGGAAAAAAAAAACACATGGCGTCACCAGTTTCGTAGAGAATCTGCGATAACTGTTGCTGTATACATGTTATACTTTCCCTATGTGTGGGAAATGCATATATAATTTAGTGTACGAATTAGCATCATAAAACTCTCTCGCAGAAGAAAGCATGTTTGTAATTTATTTTTCTATCAGTTTCTTCAGCCCTTGAAATACGTTGTTGGTATATCATGGATAAAACAATGTCCATAACGATGGAAACACAAATGGGAGAATAAACCTTTCTTCCATACTGTAACTATTATCACGACGTGACATGATAGTATTTATCTCCATTATCCGGAGAACATGGAACGATAGGAACATGCAAGCAAATGTGAAATGTTAATCTCTCGCACAGCACAATGCCCATAACAGATTAAAATGCACGTAACGTTTTCCACGTGAAACGAGTCGCTATGATAGATGTCAGTAAATGGCAAAGCGAGAAAACGTGGGAATTATTCATCATCCCCTTCTGGCATAAAACCCAGTTAACTTAATTAGATGATTATTCTCTTTTTGGGGTCACGGCATCTTTGACACGATCGATGGGCGTACATGCGGCAATTTACAATATCACTAAGCTTTATTTCTTCACCATCACATTATAGGAGTTCCAGGTGTAAACCGATGCAGCATCTGCATCTTTCTCGAAGCTTAGATCTTTTGATATCAACTAGAGATTTCTTAGACAGGTCAAGAGTCAATTAGGAGTGAAAGCCCCAAAATCTGACTGCAACAAAATATTAGCCCGAAAGCCAATATTTCTATATCCCTACCAAGGCCGAGAAATGAATCATTCAATATTACATTTAGCAGACAAAAAGAAAAGAAGCAACGAATTGACAAAGTCGGGATTAAAACTAAAAGAATAATTGGCAAGGATAATCATGAATCAAAACCATCACTGGACTTGGCCTCCCGTGTCCCTCCGCTGATTTGTTAATCCGTGCGATATACCTATACCCAAGAGATTAACTTTACATACACAAACGCACACACACACACACACACACTCATGCAACGAATATCGTGGTCTTCAATTTATATATATATATATATATATATATATATATATATATATATATATATATATATATAGGGTGCGATGGATAAATTTTCGTCTACATTACGCAAAATTGAAAATATTAGGTTGGTGCAAAAATAATGTCGTTTTCTCACATAAGTTACTATGTTAGAAAACGACATTATTTTTGCACCAACCTAATAACGGGCACCTCATTTTAACAGATATATTTACCAAAATTACACAAAAATATTTTGAAATCCTAAAGAGTAAATTTATTCAATACAATAGCCATTGCTGTCAATCACGGCCTCACTTTATTAAAACAAGTATTTGGACAGTAAAAATAATGGATTTAGAATCATATATTGAAAGAAAAGCATTGTCTAAAGCTCACAATATATTCTTAAAACAATTATAAATGCGAATAAACAGCAAAAATAAATTATTTGACACGTATATATATATATTTATATATATATATATATATATATAATATACAAATTATTAAAACAGGTAGTGAAAAAAGTATTTGGACAGTTCCGAAATTATGTTTAAAATTAATGTTTTGAGTATATTTCATGCTCGAATGTGTTAGAATTTTATGGAATAGTCTAGAACATGCATTACTTAAAGGTGTTAGCTATCTTGATGGTCAGTTCATCCCAAGACATTGCACTAACAGTACTGCAGGATGCCAGGGCAAAGAGAGCTGTCGAAAGATCTTAAAGATTGAATTATTTCTGGGCATAAAGAAAAAAGAGCTATCCTAAGATTTCTAAAGACCTATGTTTACCTGTGAGCACTGTTGGGTACATAATTAAGAAATGGAAAGCCTTCGGTATTCATGAAAATATGCCAAGAACAGGTGGACCGCGCAAAATATCACAAAAATGTTCACGAAAAATAGTACGACGAGTAAAATATGACCCTTTTTTGACTCGGAGAAAATTTCAAAAATATCTCAGCAATGCAGGAACTGACGTATGCAACAGGACCATAAGTTCTGAACTTCGCCGACAACAATTAAAATCTCGCTTTCCTCGCAAAACCCCATTGCTAAAAAAACAAAAAAAAAAAAACGTCATTTAAAATCCAGATTTGAATTTGCCAAAACTAACTTACAAAAGCATGATGACTATGATAAGCACATTTTATGGTCTGATGAAAGCAAGATTGAACTTTACGGCCACAATGATGATGCCCATGTTTGGAGAAAGGATGGAACAGCCTTCGATTAAAAGAACACCATCCCCACTGTGAAGAAGTGGGGCGGTAGCTTTATGGTTTACGGATGCTTTGTATATAATTGTACGGGACAACTGAAAATTATTGAGGGCACAATGAATGCAGCCAAATATATTCAGATTTTAGAAGATTGCTTGCAGTGATCAGTTGAGAAATTAGAACTTGGACCAGATTGGGTTTTTCAACAAGACAATGATGCGAAACATACAGCCAAAGCAACACGTGCATGGCTTCAAAACAATAACATCAACGTGTTGACATGGCCCAGCCAATCGCCGGACATGAATCCAATAGAGAATCTTTGGAGAACACTGAAGAATCAGATTCGTGAAAGGCGACCAAAGAACCTCAGTGAATTGAAAGTTTTTGCAGAATCATGACAGGCGCTTGTAGAGAGCTACAGGAACAGACTGAGAGCTGTGGTTGCAAATGAAAGAGGACCAACTAAATATTAAACACATTTAAATCATAATTTATATTCTATTCAAATACTTTTTTCACTACCTGTGTTAATAATTTGTGTTAATAATTTGTATATATACGTGTCATATAATTTATTTTTGCTGTTTATTTGCATTTATAATTGTTTTACGAATATATTGTGAGCTTTAGACAATGCTTTTCTTTCAATATATGATTCTAAATCCATTTTTTTACTGTCCAAATACTTTTTTCACCTCACTGTACGTGCGTGCGAGGAAATATTATGCAACGGAAAAATAAGGATATGGTCTGAGTATTGACATGACTACATTGAAGAGAGAAATGGATAGAGATTCCATCATTGAAATACAACAATCAAATGCCTATGTATTTAGACAACAACACGCATATACATCCATCCGTCAAGTCCCATACTCTCCACATATATTTATGTTTGTGTGTGGCTCGGTGAGCGAGCGCGTGTGTATATGTGCCTGCCTGCCTCAAAGGGTGTACGGGCGTGCATTTATGTTTGCGTTAGTAAGAGTGACATCACGACGACGATTTTCCTCCCACTTACAAAACATCAATACACGCAATCTACATAAATCCTAAATTTTAAAACATTTAATAAGTTTGTTTGATGATCGCAAAAGCTTGAAACAAAGGGTCACAAACTCATATCAATCCAAGCAAATATGTTAGCTCTATCTCTGATATTGAGCGCTTTCTAATAATAAATAGTAATATATATAATATATTACACACCCACACACACACACACACACATATATATATATATATATATATATATATATATATTAGGACTTCATCGGAATTCAAAGTACGAAACGCTTCACAACAAACATTTTTTTTTACTTTGTCATCCAGAAATTATACTTATGAATGCAAAAAGTATATATATATATATATATATATATATATATATATATATATATATATATATATATATATATATACTTTTCTTTTTTTCTGGATATAAATTATGTAAAAATTGTCCGAATATTCTGAATGCCCGAGCGCTTTCGTCTATACTTTTATATATGATCAAGGATGGTTTCATTTTTACTTTGTACATTACCTATGGAGTTTTATGTATGTATCTATTCAGCAAAAATAAAATCACTCCTGATAATAGCTAAAATTATAGACGAAAGCGCTTGGACATGCAGAACATTCGGACAATTTCTACATAATTTATATCTAGAAAGAAGAAAATTATTAGAGCACAAGAATATATATATATATATATATATATATATATATATATATATATATATACTTTTCTTGTATTAACATGCATAATTTCGGGATATTTTATAGAAGGATTTACGTGGTAAGAATGCACTTTCCTCTGTGCGAGAGAATCTTTGCAGGATTATTGTCCGAAGAATAAGCTATAGAGAAAATATATATGTTTCTGTTGTCGTAATGTTCTTGGCAATAAGTAAAGAAGAAACGCACTCTCCCATAAGTGCAGTCATATATGGCAACTTAATTTGGTACACGTGAACACATCCTGTTTAATGCAAATTTGTAATTAGCCAATGAAGTTGCAGCAATTTAATGGATGTACGCATTTGAAGACGATCAGCGTGATCGGCTGAATTCCGCTTCATATTGGCATGGGAAGGAAAGGCGGCGTTTAATTTACTTTGAACGCCTTGTAGTCCTTGGTTCCAGTCTGGCGGCTCTGAGTATTTCTAAATCTGAAGATCTAATCGGATTTTATGTACAAGCATCTCTAGGATCTACATAGAGTGATAAGAAAATTTGTAAAATTCCGGTAAGCGAAAAATATTTTGTTAAAAGAGTATGGAGCAGAATAATCAGGTTAGTACTAGCTGATATAAATTCAAAAGTAACTCAAATAATCACTCTTTATAACGGAATAATTCAAGAGAGAATCTCTGAACAAATCAAACCTTGAAGCAAACATGCTACAGCATCAAAAGATTACAACGAGTGCCATTCCTGTCATGAAAATAAAAACAAGGAACTATTAGGTTGGTGCAAAAATAATGACGTAATAATGTCGTTTTTTGACGTATTTTTAACCTCAAAAAACGACATTATTACGTCATTATTTTTGCACCAGCCTAATAGATCTATATTTTACTAAAGATCATTAACTTTTTCGGCTGACATGAAGCGGAAAGAGTATATTGAGTTAATTGCTAAGTCTGCAGGTAGGAAAGTTGGTTCACTCTGTCGAGCTAGACAATTTTTCTCGCTAGAATCAATCTCATTTATAAGTCTGCCATACGTGCTTGCTTTGAACATGGCTGCCACATACGGTCTGGCGTTTCTTGCTATATGTTTACAGTTTCTTGATAAAATCCGAAGAATAATCTGCAAGGTTATTTATTCTGACCTGGCATCTCGACCTCAGTTACTTTCCCATCGACGTAACGTAGCTTCCCTGTATCTTTTCTATAAATTATTTCATGGAAATTGTTGTGATTTATTTTCCTTTAACGCAATATTAAATTGAGAGCAAGATCTCATCATTTTACAGTTGAAATGACTAAATATAACCAGACGTTTTATGCTAAGAGATTCTCTTGCACTTAATGACTGTAGAAGTTTATTCCCGCTTCTTGCTTACCAGTCAAATTTGATCTTCAAAAATTTAAATGCAACGTCAATATTTATCTTCTGCTTTCTTAAGTCTTGTTCTTTTATTACGCCTTCTCCTAAATAATTTATATTTTTCATATTCTCTTATACTCAGTAATCTGTGTTTACTTAGTGTGTTTATTGCTTTTGTAGCAATATGAATCAGCTGTGGTCTTGTTAAATTGAGAACAGCTGGATCTGTCGCGAAATTGTGCTCGCAACATTTACTTTCGACCGATGGTTATTAGTAAGTGAAGTCACCTTCAAAATACAGAGCAAGAGGCTCAGACAGGGGAGAAAGACACGGAACTGTTTCCATTTTTAGACGAAGATGACATGACAAAGAAAATTGTTATCTATAAAACTGTCCATCTCGCGAAAAGGCACACACACAGAGACGATCAAAGTTCGGACAGGGAAGACTCCCGTTAGAGAATGTACCTCCCACCTCACCTACGCCTCATTTCAACATTGTTTCCTTATAACAGTAGGTTACAACCCAAGAATAAAATCTGGTTTATTGCTAGAAATTGTTTTGGTTTTCAATTGTGGGTAACGATCTGCCCGAAGGGTAATTTTTTTTTTAAAGCAATCTAAATAATATTTATTTAAAAAAAAATCTTGGATATTACTCGCTTACATTTTTCCAGACTTTGAATTATAACAATTTATGTCCTCCACGTTTTCACTGAACTTTCACCTACGTGACGAATGTTCTAAAAATTTAGAAGGTTTGATAAACCAATGACATCCTTGCATTTGTATATAAACACGGGCAACAAAATTAACACATTTCATTGATAAAGTCCCTCAGAGGACGAAACGCGTTGGCCAAGAATAGTTTTTCCTCTTGACTCTTTTTGTTTTCATTTTCTTCGCCTACAGATACACTCTATCTGAAAATTATATATATATATATATATATATATATATATATATATATATATATATATATATAGAGAGAGAGAGAGAGAAAGAAAGAAAGAAAGAAAGAAAGAAAGAAAGAAAGAAAGGAGGCACGGCAGAGTAATGGATAGCGGCTTGGATTGAGGAATCGGAGAGCCGAGTTCGAATTCTATTCGAATCCATTACATTCACTTACGTGCTAATACCCTTGGGAAAGTGGTGAATCCTCTTCTCCCTCCACCTATGGGAAAATAAAATAGCAGGACAGACTGAGTTCTATAGCCTTGGATGGTAACTGGTCTAGAAGGAGGACAACTCTGAATTCAAAAACTGCGTAGGGGACCTTGTGACACTTAGTGCACCATGTCTCTGTATTCGGCCCTTCAAGAAGTGTGGATGGTCCTGCACGAAACCTTCACCACTATAATCAAATCTCATGTGCCGTTGTCGAGCTGTCGGTTTCCTAGGAACCGAACTGCTTGACTGTCAAACGTCGAATTCGACGAGAGACTCGAGTATATATATATATATATATATATATATAGATAGATAGATAGATAGATAGAGAGACAGAGACAGAGAGAGAGACAGAGAGGCAGAGGATCGCCTTGGTGGTAAACAGGTGATGTAGACCTGACTGTTCGTAAAACATTAATGTAAGCGATTAGAAAAGTAGTGTGTTTTTGCTTTATATTGTACGTTACCAAAGACGCGAAACCACGCCTCCCTGCGCTTGACAGTAAATTTGTTCTTGAGGATGCCACTTCGTTACAAATATAAAATGGTTTCGTCAGTATATTAATAAGGCTTTTTTTTCATCATTGATTTATATACTGCGTCAGTAGAAATAAAAATATAAACTCTTGCAGTCACTGTCATCCTTGACATTCCTATTTTGTGTCGGTCCGTAGAAAGCTGAGTACTCTTTGTTTTTACACGTGGTCGGACGATCGACGTTTTAAAGAAATAAAACAAAACCAGAATATAAACTTCCGAAACAAAAACGGAAGCCTGTTCCACAAACAGTTGGCCGGTGTTGCTGTCAGAACACAACAGCTGCTCATTTATAATGCATTCCAGTCAGAAATATACAGAAAAATTGCCCATAAGTAGCACAGAGACAGAAGCAATAAATATATTCAGCAGCTTAGCGATTTATATCATTCCCTGATCTCTTTTGTTTGTATTTTTCTACGTGTTGCTACAAGATAGACGAAAACACTGGGAAGTATTCACCTGTTAATGATATAAGAATCCTCCAGCCACATACATACAACTTCACAACTCCATATATATATATATATATATATATATATATATATATATATATATATATATATATATTGCGTCGCTTGATGACGATAAACTTTTTGGCAACATTATCGTTAATGATTGATAGAGAACAAATACATTTTATTTTGCTAAAGAAAATAGATAAAATCGACGACAGAAGCAAACTCTGGAATGTGATAAGATTAACTGCGTCATAAATTATAGAAATCCCAAAACACAGGCTTTTCATTTGAGACATATGATGTTCAAATAAAATTGCCAAACAAGTTCAAAATGTTTAAGTCCAAAAACGGTTTACTCTGAAGCAAGATTTACTGACAAATTAATCCGGAGCTTAAAAACTGATTTCAAGTCGTAGGAATCTTTGTATGAGTCATCAGTTATTAGCCTGTTAGTCAATAGTGCAGCCAATGTCTGTTCAAGATTAAACATTATGTGTAGAATGCCGTCATACCACTTGAAAGGAGATACAAGATGAACGTATTCTTATCACATGTTACAAGATTAGCTATATGTTTCTCCTTGCCGTACTGTGCTTGCTGTATAAAAGACAAAAGCTTCTTGTGAATAACACAGTAATACTCAGAAAAGAGAAAGCATTAATTACGAATTTTACAAACAATACATATTAGCTCAAAAGAAATAATAATTTAAAAAAATCACTTATAATTCTGGAGCCGTCATTTTATAAGGAACTTAAATCTAGATCCACGCTAGATCAAAGTCATACGATTCTACAGGGTTTCAAACAAAACAAAAATCGCTTTTATAAATATAGACAAATATTTACAACTCAAATTTCAAAATTTTTCCAAGGTATTCTACCATAAGAACTTTGAATTACATCTAATTTATTTCTTGATAATGCCAATTGAAAGTAAGGAAAATTAAACTAACACGAAATTTGCTCTTCTCCTTTACAAACAAGAACTAATATATATATATATATATATATATATATATATATATATATATATATATATATATATATATGTGTGTGTGTGTGTGTGTGTGCGTGTGTGTGCGTGTGTGTGCGCGTGTGTGTGTGCGTGTGTGTGTGTCTGTGTTTTTAACGGTACAAAAACGTATTATGGTATTAAAGGCATGAACGTTTTTTACTATAGGCCCTGATAACTTTTAAAACAAAAAAACAAGTACAAGTCGGCCGGTTTCGTCCCCTCTTGTCAGAACTGTAAATGGGGAAACAAATTGTGAGAATAAAGTCTGTCGCGGATGACGTGAATGAATGGACAGGGAAAAATATAATAATAAAAGTTATAACACCAAATGTGGACTTTATCAAAGCAAAATACGAAAAAATTTTCATATTTTGCTTTGATAAAATCCACATTCGCCGAAACGCGTCAGCAATTACCAGTTTTCCTATTGTCATTTTTATTCATATATATTGTCTTCTCTACTGATTAAATCGGAAAAATTTCCACACACACACACACACACACAGAGTTAATAGTTAAACCTAGAGAGCCAGAAAACCTATCACGGTTTCACCTTTGCGGATCCGGTAAGGTGAAACCGTGGTAGGTTGCTTGGCTCTCTAGGTTTAACTAGGTCTGCTCTATTTACTGTATTGAGCCATTTATTTAGTTATTTTGCTTACTCGTATCGGTTTTTTTCTTTGGGCTTTGAACTTGCATGCTGGACGATTATTTTCGGCTAACGGACATGTTCTTGACTTTTTCTTTTTTATATATTTTTCCCCTTTGTCATTGGTTTGTTTATTTGCAAATCACGACACCGAAGGTTTTCCGAACGAGTATAGTTTCTTATACTTAGAAGATTACTACTACTACTACAGTGTAACCCGGATATAAGAGACCCGGATGTAAGAGAAACCCAGATATAAGATAGATTTTCTCTGGTCCCAAATTAGAGCCTGTGTTAATGTATATAAATTAGACCAAACCCGGATATAAGAGAAACCCGGATATAAGAGACTTATTCTCCGGTCCCGACAACTCTCTTATATCCGTGTTACACTGTACTTCTAATATATATATATATATATATATATATATATATATATATATATATATATATATTTAACTTGTCTCTTGTCTTTATAGAAATTTGTTTGAATGAACATATGTGGCCTGCATATATCGAATATATTTTAGTATAGCTATATATTTCTTCAAGATATTTTTATTAGTTTGACGCTTCTATATGAAGTGGGGTGCGATGTAGCGTGACGTTTCTTCTTCTTTTATGTGCCGTGTCCATTCAAGACGTAGGCGATCACAGCCCTCCGCATCTTCCTGTCGTTTGTAGTTCTTAATACTTTTTGACTTTTTGTTATTTCTCTCAAATCCTGTTCCATTTGCTCAAGCCCGTCAAGTATGTTACGCGCTGCTTTCTTTTGTCCTGCTTTCCTGCAAACTGTCCCGTGTGTGTCTGATTTTCAAAGCCCTCATTACGTGCCCCAGAAATTTCAACACACTCTTCCTGATTTTAAGTATTACCGTGACGTTTACTGACAAGATAAATCGTGTCAGTTCTATTTTCAGGTTATTGTCCTTGCGTCGTGTTAGTATCGATTCCATCAAGAAAGATGTTTATCCGCGTGCCATCTTCATGTTTCGTCGCTATAATAAAATACATCTTATCACTCACATTCTGTAGGTGTTATAAGAAGAAGAGAGAGCGTTTGCGCGTGCGTGTGGGTGTGTGAGAGAGAGAGAAAGAGAAAGAGCGGATTTACAACAAACTTACATCTCACAGAATAATAATAATAATAAAATACTTTATACCCATTGTCGACCTTGACCAGGAACCTTTATCTAGTAGACACAGATAGATAAAAGGCAAATAGTCATATATTCTTTTTTTTAGATGAGTGCAAATGTGTCTAGCGCAGAACCAACGTTTCAATACTTTACAGTTGTCCCTCGCCATATCGCGCTTTGACTTTCGCGGTTTCATTCGATCGCGTTTTTATTTTCGGTTCCGGAATGCACGTGATGGAGCGATGGAACCCTACAAAAGCCTCCTCAGATGAAAAAAAAAAACAGCGCCAACAATTGCCTATCACGATGTTTTTCAGCCGCGCATTCAGACACCCACCACCTAGGCCTAGTATGTCTTCAACAGGAGAAGACGACGCACCACCTGAAGACTCTTCTGAAATCGTATTTTAGAGGAGCAGTAACCTTTGTTGTGCAGTACAGCTCTTTATCATGTCATTACCGAACAAGTTTTATTATGTTCCTACCTTCACATTAACCTAGAAAAATAATACAACTTGTTCGGTGATGAAGCGATTTACACGTAAGAATTTTGTGTCTGATTTTAGTGTACAATAATAATTATATGATATTTGTAATGTCTAAAATGTATTATTTTCTCTTATTTGTCTAATATATTGGGTAATATGAGCGTAAAAGGATGTTATGTTATATTTAGACAACTCTTATAATGTCAAAATCCGTACTTACAAAGTCGTAAACCGATTTTTTTCTGTGCTCTAACTCGTAAAATATTCGATTTATAAATAAAGAATCCTACTTCGCGGAAATTCATTTATCGTGGTAGGGTCTGGAACTGATTAAAGGGAGAAAAACGAGAGACGACTATATTTAGTTTCTAGTTATCTGAACGTCGGGGCCATCTACACAATAGTCATCTCGATTCGAAGCAGATTTTAACTTTTTTCTAAGTTTGGTCTACATTTCATGTCTCGCCATTTTGTGACTTAATGAAGGATTAGACTGAGTGATGTAAACTCCCATTTGAAGGGCACGATATAAAGTAAGATATGTTAAGTCACATCCGGGACTAATATTATTGAAGCAGGCTACAACTCCACTGTGTGCCGTGCCATGAAGTAAATTTGGCTCAGCAAATGCACATAATATTTCTGTTGAGTTGTTACTAAATATATCTCGTTAAAGACACAGAAAACAAAAGCTTTTAATTTAACCAATTTTAACTATTAGTTGTTCATGATGGATATATTCAGTGCATTTTCTGTTGCTGTTATGACAGCAATTCATTCAGTGCCTCTTAAGCATTTGCTTATTCCAAGAGTTCCCAACATTTTTAGCGACATCGCCCACTAGACTTTATCAAGCAGTTTTCCGTGGAGAATTTTAAGATCGTTGACAAGTCCAGATACTTAAAGTTTAATTTCAGTAGACAAAACAAATATTATTATTGTGCAATGCTACCAGGTGACGACAATACTTTTCAGCATGAACTGTTTTGTATTTGTTTACACTTCATGTCATTCATCTCTCTTCATCACCTACCAGAATAATAACATAAAAGTTTTTGGGTATATTCCGTTTTTTGGAGATGCATTCTTCTTTTTTAGGGAATGCTAGCCATAGTCATTTTCATTGTATATAATTATAGAAAACGCACCTTTCATATCTAGTGATAAATATACCCAGTAACGGCTTGCTAGCTCGGCTAACCTTCAATGATGAACTGAAGGCAACTCTTTGACTAAGATGAGGTCTTTGAGTGGCTATTATTGTCTTTCTCTTAAATGTAACAGTGAGAGTAACCGTTTCCATAAAGAACACTATCAGTATTTCTTCACAGAATCATTCTCTTAAAATACCTTTTCTGGAAAATAGGTTTATCAAAGCCATTGTTATAGCTCTATCTAGTATTGACGGGAGTTTCCTTCCTAAATTCTTGTTTAATCTAGTAGGGTAAGTGGATAGCTTCATTATGTCATTATTTTCCATTCGTGATACATGTGCTATCCATTTTAGCTTTAGCCAATGTTCGAAGTCCTGAAGTGATGTGGATTATGTTATTGGATGATAATGTTTCTTTGTGATTCTATAGCGTCAGACCATGAGATCTGATGAAGGAAAGTCTTCTTTATACTACCTATTCTATTGTAATGGACTCTCCCCGAGACAATAAGTAGCAGTAGCGGTCGCCAGTTCGGGGCAGGTGGCGTCTCGCGGTCTTTGACTGCGGACGCCTTCTGTCCAACTCTTTGCGTTTGCAGAGAGGAACTCGGACGAGGCTTTGTCGAAGGGCAAGGTTTCGTCCGGGGAGGTAGACAGAGCCTGAACCCGTCAAGGCGGGTTCAAATGCCATATTTTTGGCTGAGCCTACGGGCTCGGAGATACCCACATTAAACCGGCCTTGTGCCACATTTGATCCTCGTGGGGGGATTAATAAATACTCAGGTGGCGTCTCGCGTCTTTCACTGCGGACGCCTTCTGTCCAACTCTCTGTGTTTGCAGAGAAGAACCCAGACGAGGCTTTGCCGAAGGGCAAGGTTTCGTTCGGGGAGTTAGACAGAGCCTGAACCCGTCTAGGCGGATTCAAAGATTATATTTTTGGCCAAGCCTACTGGCTCGGAGATACCCACATTAAACCGGCCTTGTGCCACATTTGATCCTAGTGGGTGGATTAATAAATACCCAGGTGGTGTTGAGCGAGTCAGACATTGAAGTATCAACCATCACAACTAGATTTATGTGTCCTTAACTCTTATGTCCAAGTTCTAACGTTTTGTACGTCGAACCTAATTTAGGACGACTTATTGAAATACAAGCCTCCACTGTGAAACGACTCCACAACATATTTTGGCGGCGAGGTATTCGGACTCATACGCTGGAAGAGAAAAGAAAAATTCGTTCGCCACAGTATATTTTGGTGACGAGGTGTTCGGACTCATACGTGGGAAGAGAAAAAAAAAATTCGTCCGCCACAGTATATTTTGCCGACGAAGCATTTGTAATTCACACGGGAAAAGGAAATTTTTTCGGTTACTTTACTGCAAAATTGACGACGAGGGATTAGTTTCTCAGACGGAGAAAGGAAAAAAAAATTTTTTTTTTCGTACGCCTAACATTTTTTGGCGACGAGTGACTCGAAACTCAAACGGAGAAAAAAAAAAAAAACTTTTCATACGCCTAACTATAACAACTTTGGCGACCAGAATTCGAAACTCATACGACGAAAAAAATTTGCGTTCACTCTAAAACACTTGTCAACGTGGATTAGTAACTCGTACATAAGTGAAAAAAAAAAAAAATTCACCCGCCATAATAAACGTGGCGTACGTGGGATTGCGTTTCATATAGTGAAAAAAAAAATTCGTTTACGTTATTTAGTGACGAAATTCGTTTTTTATACGAAAGAAAAAAAGTTTTGCTCGTCATATTTTCGGCGACAACTCAGATTCATATAAAAAAAAAAACTTGGAAATTTTTTTTCAAAAGACAAAGCGTCAACTTAGTGACGGAAAAATCAGTCGTATTCTCAACTGAGAAAAGAATTTTATTTTTTCTCGATCAGACAGTTTGCTCAAATAGGTCACGAATTACAAATTCGTTTTGGACCTCCCTCTACAATATTTAAGCATTCTGTAAACTTTTTGCGACCATAGAGGAATGCAAAAATATATTCCAGGAATATTTTAAGTTCCAGACGGAACAACAGATGACGATCTTGGAACAACAGAAAACATTCCAGATGCAACTTCAGGAGGAAACCTTTAATAGACGGATACAGTTTCAACGAGACATGGAACTGATGCATAAGGAGTTTCAAAACAAAATTCTGGAAATGACTGAGAAGAGGAAAGAGAAAAATCTACAAAATGATTCTTTCCCAGAGAATACAATATGGAATTCGATTGAAATATTCACATACAGTCCAGACGAAGAGATAACTTTTGAAGAGTATTTAAAAAATATACGGACGTGTATAACGAGGACTGCCACACGTGGTCTGAAAGAAAGAAGGTTAGACTTCTTTTAAGTAAGTTAGGAACTGCTGAGCATACCAAATTGGTAAACTACATTTTACCGAAAAAAACTAGCGAGTTTACTTTTACCGAGGCGGTAAATATATTAAGTGAATTATTTAATTAAAAGACATCTTTGTTTCACAAGAGATGGAAATGTTTGAATCTGATGAAAGAGGATGAACAAGACTTTATAACGTATGCAGCTAATGTGAACAAGCATTGTGAAAAATTCAAACTAGCAGAATTAAGCACTGACAATTTTAAGTGCTTAGTATTTGTCCAAGGCCTAGTTTCAGAAAGAGACGCATAATTAAGGAAATTGGTACTTTCAAAATTGGAAAACGAACCGAGGATTTCGGTACAGAGTTTGGCGGAAGACTGCACAAGATATGTTAGCGTAAAGAAAGACTCGAAAAAGATAGAACAGTCTGGCGTTTCGCATGTAAGGAAAATACGCTACAAAAAAGAAAGTCAGTCTACCAAAAAGAATTCTGAAATTGTGGATTATCAAACAAAAAGTGAAATACCAGGAAAAAAAAAAAAAAAACTCCCGAAGCCATGTTTTGCTTGCGGTGAACTTCACTGGTATAGATATTGCAATTTTAGGAATAAAAAATGTTTCAACTGTGAAAGAGTGGGGCATAAAAGCTCGCACTGCAGGTCAAAAAATAAAAACAATAAAATAAGAAAATTAAAGTCTGACGAAGTGAACGACGGAATAACTAGAAAATTTGTTACCGTCGAAATAAGTAATAAAAAAAATAAAAATGCAACTCGACACTGGTTCCGATCTATCTATCATAAATTTGAATACGTGGAAGAAGTTGGAGAAACCAACTTTAATGAAGACAAATAAAATCGCGAGGTCCGTGACAGGAGAAAAAATACAATTCAATGGAGAATTTGTTACAAACGTCACGTTAAATAAAAAAAACGCGAAAAGCTAAAATATTTGTCATGGAAAATACCACGAACTTAGTACGGATTGGATAACAGAATTTCAATTATGGGATTTACCAACAAATTCTTTCTGTTACAAGGTTGAAAAATTAAACTACGAAGCTCAAAAATTCCAGCCAAAACAAAACGCTCAGGTGGTATTCAAAAAGAAAAGGAATGTGTTCTTTGCTTCAATTGAACAGATAGATAAAGAATTGGACAGATTAGAGAAAACGGGTTTATTTAAAAAAAAAAGTTGAATGGGTAACACCGACAATATACGTAAAAAACAAGCTTCAGAAAGTAAAAATGAAGCCGACACCGAGAAAAAATGGAAAACAAGTTACACGCAACCAAGGACATGCAGTATTATTAAATGATTTCACTCAACAAGAAGAACCTACAGAAACTATGAGTCCATCTTTAAGAAGTGCAAAGCGGATGGTTGTTTCTGGTAATGTTTGGAGATATATATATATATAAAAAAACATAAATAAAAAAAATAGAAAAGCGGATTGGCTATATGATGTACTTGGTGAGAGGGGAAAAATTCACGTGCAGAAGGCACATTAACCAGATCAGACGACGTACTTCAGACGTGATCGACAGCGGTCCCGCGGAAGAAACGCCGATAGAGGTGATTTTCAATAAGTTTCATCTAACAACACCTGCAAATAATTTTACCTACGGTACGCCGATCCAGAAGAAAAAAAGGAAAAAGAAAAGCAACTGATCATTTAAAAGTGGATAACAAAAACGTAGGAGCTACGATGTTGCTAAAAAAAAAAAAAAAATTTTTTTTTTTTTTTTTCTTTATATTCTCTGTAAAAAATTTTTTTTACTTTATATTCTCTGTAAAAAATTGAAAAATTAAAGAAAACTTTTACTCATGCGGAGTAAAGTTTTAGTGGGGATGTTATACTATTCTATTGTAATGAACTCTCCCAGAGACAATAAGTAGCAGTAGCGGTCGCCAGTTCGGGGCAGGTGGCGTCTCGCGGTCTTTGACTATGGACGCCTTCTGTCCAACTCTCTGCGTTAGCAGAGAGGAACCCGTACGAGGCTTTGCCGAAGGGCAAGGTTTCGTCCGGGGAGGTAGACAGGGCCTGAACCCGTCTAGGCGGGTTCAAAGGCTATATTTTTGGCCGAGCCTACGGCTTAGAGAGGCCCACATTAAACCAGGCCTTGTGCCACATTTGGTCCTCGTGGGTGGATCGATAAATACCCAGGTGGTGTTGCGCCTCTCTGATTGCGCGCGCCTTCTGTCAAACTCTCTGAGTTAGCAGAGAGGAACGCGGACGAGGCTTTGCCGAAGGGCGGGGTTTCGTCCGAGGAGGTAGACAGGGCCTGAACCCGTCTAGGCGGGTTCAAAGGCTATATATTTGGCCGAGCCTACGGGCTCGGAGAAACTCACATTAAACCAGGCATTGTGCCACATTCAATTCCCGTGGGTGGATCGATAAATACCCAGGTGGTGTTGAGCGAGTCGGAGCGAGTCAGACATTGAAATATCAACCATCACAACTAGATTTCTGTGTCCTTAACTCTTATTTCCAAGTTCTAAAGTTTTGTACATCGAACCTAATTCCTGACGACTTACTGAAATACAAGCCTCCACTGTGAAACGACTTCACAACAAAGTCATACAGGGTTTATTTGGTTGAAGCCATTTTTAATCATTGATCATAGTAAATGATTGTAAGTAGCTGATAATTTAGATATTTCTGAACGAGTTGGATGCCACCCATGTCATTCATATGTGAGTGTAGAACTGATGAGGCTATTTAAGAACATAATCTTTTGTTTTTTTAGTTTCGTTTGGTGTTGGCCAAATCTGCCTCTGGTGCAGCCTATTCTATATTAAATGTCCTTATCTTCTGTACGAAATGTGTTATTACTGATCCATATATTGATATATTTAATGATTGACACTTCTATAGGGTCAATAATCTGAAAGACGACTGGCGGTCATTTTATTTATCTGCTGTTATTTTTAATCACTTTATTAGGACCGACAATGTCCAGTATTTGATAATATGAAAGTGCAATATCATATCTGAATATATTCTGTGTCTTAACATTCTTCATTATGAATTGAACCACACAAAATATATCTTTCCCAATAAGTTAAAATTATCCACTGTATTTATCTCGACACCTTCAGCAAATCTGAATAATTTTCAAAACTCTTTTTCTAAAAGAATTACGTTCTCTCCTATGAACCGTCTTATAAATCGTTTTGGTTGACTGTAAATAAAAAACAAAACCAATCTCTTTCCAAGTCGCCATATTCATCCAAAACACATGTAGATTTATTACTAAAAATGAGAGTCGAGAATACATTTTCAATATACTTCCCGTTACTTGCATATTTCGACTTGGGATAATTACTTAAATGTAGTCGTTTAACAACAGACATGCATTTAGCTAATATATTTTTAATAGTCTTCATAATTTTCTATCTGTTACATTGTCAAAACCTGCTTCTTCAAACGTTTTTTTTTTGTTTTTGTTTTTTTGCTTTCCTTTTTTTTCCTGATAGGTTTACTTTCTTTAAACATATAATTTATGAGAAATTCTGAAAATAATTTTCTTCTTCTTGTCAATATTTTTAATTTCGTTTTTAATTGTTCTGTGATCTCTCTTCAAAGTTTTCCAAATTTCGCAAGCAACGTTCACTTTATTCAGTTCTGTCCTGTGTATGACGATAAACTACCTCTGCATCCTGGGCAAGACGATAAACTCCGTCCAACTGCAAGGCAGGAGGTTTTAAAGAGCATGAAATCACCACTTAATTGCTGGTGTTCCCAGGTCCACCCTGACCCGAGGTGGTAGCACCTATTAGGGTCCCAGCTCTGGGGAAAATAGTTAAGACCCAAAGTTGTGTAAAAATAGGTTTTAATACTAGAAATAGTTGTAATAAAGAAAATTATTGCTAACAATAATTTTTGAAGGAAAATATATAAAAAAATATGAGTAATTGAAAAATGGTTAAAATATATATGTATACATAGACACCTATTCTCCAAACTATAACTATGAATTTATTTAAAAATTTTGTTGGCATTAAATGACCCACTGAGGTTGATATGCCATGAAACAAAACAACCAACCAACTTTATTTAATAATTTTGTATTATCTTCGTTCACTTTTGACGTTATATGTTTCTTGGGACGCGTCGATATCTTAAATACTAAAAGATTCGAATGACAATCGAATTGTATGACAGAAGGTCACATCATAAAATATACTATGGCGTAAATGTCCTTTAAAACAGATTTTATACGATTAACTATTTACCATTAAATATTTCCTGAAAGAAACTTTAAAATGCTACCATTATCGTTTCTTTAATATCAAGTGTACTATAAATACAAAACATGACAGTTCTTATAATAAAACATATTAAAATTTGACAAGGTTTATAAGTAATATAACACGGCAACAAAACAAAGCAATAATTTGGAACCAGTGTATCAATAGGCTCAAAATCTGGGACGCTATTCACACACACACACATACATACATACATATATATGTGTGTGTGTGAGTATGTATGTGTGTGTGTGTGAATAGTGAGAAGAGAATGTGTTCACAAGAATCAGCATTGCATGCTGACTGCCAGTTTCACGCTTCACGATGCCTTCATATGAAAATTGTGAAGTGTCAAACCGACAGTAACTATATAATATTTATTCCTATGGCCTCACTTTCTGTATCTGCTATGGTCAAGGTTAGGGCCAAGGGAGAACAACACGAACACAAGAGTAGAAATAACAAAGGTATATTACACGAAATAATAATACAAGATGTGGAAGTTGTTAGTATGACTGTCAGTCTGGTTTGGAGTGAACTACTATCGGCTCAACTCGATTCGATATTTACTTGCCCCCCACAAGGCCGAGTTTTATGTTGGTTTTCCGAGCCCGTAGACTCGGCCAAAAAAATGTCCGTAGAAACTGTAAAAACAGAATCGGGTTGGTCAACCTCCCCGAACGAGACTCTGCCCTTCGGCGGAAGCTAGTCCGGATTACTCTCTGCTCAGAGGCAGAAAGTTCGACCGTCAAGCCAGGCTCGGCTCGATTCGATATCTAGCCACCCCCACGAGGGTTGCATGTGGCACAAGGCCGAGTTTAACGATGGTTTCCCGAGCCCGTAGACTCGACCAAACGGGATCGGGTTGGTCAACCTCCCCGAACGAGACTCTGCCTTTTGGCGTAGCCTCATCCGGGTTCCTCTCTGCTCAGAGGCAGAGAGATCGACCGTCAAGCCCAGAAGCTCGGCTCGATTCGTCCCTCTCTCTTGAGAGGCGTAGTATACATAGTGTTAAGAGTTCATTCTGTAGTTATTGGTAAGTACCCATGACAATATCTATAAAAACTTATTCCCGATAGTCAACATCTAACTTATAAATATAACAAATTTTAAACAAATCATATCTATCTATCTATCTATCTATCTATCTGTGTATATATATATATATATATATATATATATATATATATATATATATATATATATATAATGGAAATATCCAGTCGGGAAAGTTTACTTGCGAAGCGTTTCGTCCTTCAGGACTTTATCGAACTAAATTTTGTTATGTTGGTAGGGCTACATATGCCCACGGCAGAGGGGAATTGGGAACATTTATATTTTTTTATCTAGCCGAATATATTCAGAGTAAGTTTCCTGGTCTTTCCATCGGGTTTGTAAGTAGCTATTCCACGCTGTGATATTAGAAGACTTGTCAGCAATGGTGAAAGTTTGCAAGAGACAGGGGGGAAATATATTGTAGATGATCTTGCAATTATGGCACTCTCTGTAGATGACCTTGCGCATAGAATTGCTTCTCAGTGGAGTTATGGCATGTATCATCTGAAAATTTCTCGAAAACGGTCCTTTCAAAAATATTTTACTCAAACAATCAACATACTTCTGTTATATTGATGATGATATACTTATATATGCTGGTAATAATGATTTACCTAGCCTAGTGGATCAATCGACCAAAGTCAAAGACGAATGGAATTACTTACGAAATGGAAGAACGCAAATCCTTATCCTACCAAGCTATATGGCGTAAACAACAATTCAAAACACGGTGTCCACCGGAAATCAACCAACAAAAATGACCTCATAAATTTCTATTCCCATCATAAAAACAAAATAAAATCCAGCATAATCATCGCATTTTACCTAAGAGCACTAAGAATATGCAGGTCAGATTATTTACGCGAAGAAAAAAAAAATGAAAACAATTTCAAACGTCTTCTGTAATCTAATTATTTTATATTCAATACGAAAGGAAAGGCCCATAAAACAAAACAGAATGCCTCTTCTGAGAAACTCAATGAATCAGAAAAATATATTATCGTGCCTACTATTTTATTACATCTACAATCGAAAATAATATATGCGAATACAACAAAAATTTGATACTACTAAAACAATAAAAAAAAAACTTAGCCAATACTAAATAAAACAATAGGCTAAAACCTGAAGGAGTTTACTCCATCGCCTGTAATAATTGCCGCAAAAATACGTAAAAGAAACCTCAAAGAAACTAAACTAAATAAAATATTAGAGGAACACAAAAGGGACATTTTACAAAATAATACATAAAATGTATTGGTTGCACACTATAACGAGACTGACCACAATTTTAAAGCAATAAAGCAATCTAAAAGTTTTAAACTCTGAAATTTGTATTGTACAAATATTTTTTTCACGTATAGAATTTATTTCTATTAATTTTTTTTTGTTTTCTATGCATATTTATTATTATGCGTCTCTGCACAGTAAATTACATGAAAGTATGTTTATTTATTAGTTCGAAATTTAAAATTTTGTTCACAAAGATTTGTTGCCCCAAACTGTATATACGTATATATTATCATCTACAGATATAACTTTTCACTGCTTCACAACGCATCAGTGTTGTTAGATATGCGATTACCTCAAGTCGGAATCGAAACCCGATTGATTCGGTATAAGTTGGAGGTTATACCTCTAAGCCATTAACACAGGGCTGGGGCGAAAGTGAATTTAGACGTTTTTATTTTTAGACAAATACGCCAGTGCCCGGAGAACTTGTTTTTACGAAGAATCTTGCATCAGTAACAGTAATAGTCACAGTTTAAAAATTATTTAAACACTTAGCCTTGTGCCGTACTAAAAGCTGAATATATAAACAACTATAAAAGTATTTTATTCCTTTCTTCTTTATTACATATATATTTTTTAACGTCAAAAAACATTATTACGTCATTATTTTTGCACCAACCTAATATATATATATATATATATATATATATATATATATATATATATATATATATATATCTGTGTGTGTACGTGAGTGTATGTGTGTGTGCGTGTGTGTGTATGTGTGTGTTTGAGAGAGAGGGATAGAGTGAGGTGGATTTTGATAGTTCAAAATGGAATCTCTAGGGACAGTGGAGCAGAAAATAAGAACAATGTTTTGTCAACCGATTTTTGTTATCAAGTATGCTTGTCAAATAAAATCAAGACATTTTCTTTCGTTTTAAATGATACAATGTAGTCACCGTTTCTTGAACAAACAATTCAGCACAGCGGTTTTTGAATAGACAGTATGACGTATGTAGGAGGATGGTTGGGAGGAAAAGCAGGCAGGCACAAAGTTTTTCTTCATTTCTTTTTTTTTCTTTTTCTTTTTTTCTTAAACAGAACAAAAGCTTTGGTGGAACAGCCTCGAGATAGGCAGTTCGCTCCGTCAATCTTGCTTAAACATTGGAAATCGAAATGGGAAAGTTGTCAACGTGCACGAACCTGCACCATTCAAAATCGGCAGACCTCGCTCTGCTTTCCGCGTCTTTCCATTTAGTCAGCTTTACGCTACCTCTGCCGGTGTTCTTCCGTGTGGACCAATCGCCGTTTTCAGTCGCGAGCACGTGACCTTTTTTTTTTCCTGTTCGTTGAACTTAATCCTTCTGTTCAGTCGGATCTGTTCGGAAAGAAGCTTCGGTTAGAACGGAAAAAAGCGGGCGCACATGACTTGCTGTCAATATCTTATAATACTTGACACGATGTTCATGCATCACATGAACTTGTCCAACACAAGCAATCTTTATTGAATTTCCAGGAAGGAACGTCTTGAAGAAGACATTTGGAATGTTCAATACCAATTCGATAATTTGGAAAAAAGAAATCAAAACAACCACTCAAACTTTATTATGCATTTAGCTATCGTTTTATATTAAAACATTAATTTATACGATTAGGTTGGTGCAAAAATAATTTCGTTTTCTAACATATGTTACTATGTGAGAAAACGAAATTATTTTTGCACCAACCTATAGTTTTTGAATACCTGAAGGTGGAAAATGACATTGCCTGATGTCTTCAGTGCAATGAGTAAATTTAACTGAAACTAGAGTCAATATTAATGTAAAAATGTGAAGCTCGTCGCTTTTTTGAAGAGCAGTAGAATTGTTTTTAAAAGAAAATGTGTACATTATTCTACGTTTAATAACACCATGAAATGAAAAAATTACGCAGTTGTAGGCTTTAAGAAAGCTATATTCAGCTGAGAATACAAGGTTCGCGTATAGTGTCCTTTTACAGTCCCAGTAAACAGAAATAGCTCTATCAAAGAGGAGAGTAACAGAACAAGGGGAGACTACTCTTGATTATTCATAACACTTTATTCTCTAACATTATCTCGTATTTATTGCTAATGGCTGACAATTCCGTTTTTTTTATTTACAATAATGTTTTATTGCAAAATATGAATTAATTAATGTTTTTCTACAATAAAATAATTTACAATGTGTATCCATCGTAAAATTATTAGTAGCTATTTTACATGTTATATATATATATATATATATATATATATATATATATATATATATATATATATATATATATATATCGATATATATTGATTGATTGATTGATTAATTGTTTGATTGATTTGTTTTTTTTATACATTTTGGGGTTATTTAAGGCAGGAACATATTTTGGATTGTAACCATAATTCTTATCCTTGCGAGTGAATATTGACTTAATACCTTTTTAAGAACTTATCTATATTTCTGAGATGAGGTATTGTAGTTATTTACATTATTCGGATTGTTGTCTTCATCTTTATTGCCATGTTCACAACGTTCCCGCCGTTGTACGTTCCGGCCTGCTTCAGGTGATTTGAATTTCGAACTAAACCATTTCTTTCATCCACTCGGGTAGATTGTTCTAGTTCCACGTACGATGCCTCTTCTGGATTGATTAAAGGAGTGGTACCCAATTTTTTTTTTCTCTGAGCCGCATATTCGGAATGAACATTTGCTTGCGCCTCACCAAAGAGAAGTTCCCTGAAAAAGTGCAAGAAACCTTATGATAAAGAAGGTTCAAAGAGAAGTTTAATGGGAGATAACAGCGGCGTCGAATTAAGAACATTATCATTGATAACTGTCTCCTCCAATTTGCAGACCCTAGTTAATATATTGTTAATGCAAATATATCACACTGTTAAAATCAGTCAATAATTATTTACAAGTATTTATACTGGGACTCATGCAATTACAAGTAATCCATAATTATATTTCAAATTTTGAAATCATATTTATTTTTGGCATATGATTTTTTTTTAAACTGTTTCTAAATCTTTGATTGTCATTCAATCATTTCGCCTCACCTGCTATCCTCTTCTGCTGCACCTACGAGGTGTGCTGCACTGTTTGGGAACGTCTGCTGCCTTCTCAAAGGAAGACACCAGAACTGTTGATACAAAATGGCTTTTTTATAGTGATGTTATAACATGTTTATGTTATAATTTTTGAATAAATAATTATATGTGTGTGTTTTTGTGTTTTTTTTGTGTGTGTGTGTGTGAACTGGTATCAAATATAATCAATTATAGATTAAAATCCGACATAATTATATGACAAGGAACATATAAGAAAGGTCGACAAGTCTAAAAAAATTCGCTTTTATTAAAGCTACATCAGTAAATGAAATATGGATAACTGGCATTTTTAATTTTTGTGTTCATTGCTTTTCATTGTTTAAGTAGACTTCAGACTTGTCAAGCATTATTCATATGTATAAATGATGTGTATGTGAATCATTTGTTATGCAGAATTATAACGTATATTCCCTTGTCTGAGCATGCGTATGTATGCGCACGCGCGGGCGCACGCGCGTGTGTGTGTTTGCGTTAGTGTTTACTGTGTGGGAAGGGTGAAATTATTTATAGGATAAAACATGAAATAAATTTCTGGAAATATTTTAATGGTCTTCAGCATAGAAGGGGTCGTGGCTCTCTACATCTGCCTCTGTAGTACCTGTGAATTGTCATGTCTTCCTCTTTTCCATATTTTATCAATGTATTATATCTACGCCACTTAAACTGTTTAAATGCAATAGAGATTTTTGTAATCTTTTTCTGAAAATTCATGGGTTAAGCTAAGCAGCGTTCAGCGGCGAACAATAATTGCTTTTCACTCTAATCCGCTCAAATATTTATTAAAAAAAAAACATTTATCTTTTGTCAAGTGCTTATTGCAGTTTGGGAAACGAGTTAATCACATGTCAAACGCTTCAAACCTAAAAAAAAAAAAAAAGAAAAGAAAGAAAGATGTATAAGATTCCATATTTCTGAAGTGTATGAAACATTAACTTCAATCCAATCTTCTAGATGTTTTCAAATAACAATCATTGAGCGTATGTTAATAGCTTCCGTTATTGTATTGAAAACTGAAACAGTCATGCGATAATTTGTTTTAACAATTCAAAGCTTGGTTATTTAATTCATAAGACTTGAAAGTGCCTTTCGCACAAGTAGTTTCCTATTCTTTTTTAAACAAAAAAAAAAAAAGAAGAAAACAGAGACGAAACATTTAATTGAGAAGATCATGCAAAGGAAAAAAAAATCATTTCGTTTTTAGTGTTGGGGGTGTTACTAAACCTTCTGGATTACTATGTGTTATCTGTCCACTTATATGGCAGTTAATATTCTACCCGTGGACGAAGGAAACAAAAACTAAAGGCAGCAGAAATGCATTTTACAGAAATATACGGAAACGTCCGTAGAATCAACAAAGAAGTATAAAAGAAAATGGCGGCAACAGAAAGAACACATCTGCTCAGAATCAGGAAAAGACAACTGAAATTATTCGGACACATAATGAGGTAGTGTCGCTTGTTAAACTTAACCCTCACAGAGCGCATAGTGAGGGTAAGACTGATAGAGAAATGCAGTGAAAAGAACCTGACGAGACTGTATGGATGGATGGAGAAGCGGCGAGCAGGAGCCTTATCAAAGGGAAGAAAAATACACAAAATACCAAAATACACAAGGGAAAAAGAAGCTCGTGGAGAACTACGATTGCCAATGTTCTGAAGGAACGCGGCACATACGAGAAGAAATGCATCATCATCATCATCCTGACCATTCTCATGACCGGTCGTGGTACGCTTCACGGATGCGCGCCTGACCAACTCCCTTCATATATCTCTGCTGCGTGACAATGTCTGAGTCTATGTGAATGAACTTCCGTGAGCCACTCAAGGTACGTTAAAGGGTAGTTTATACGTATAGGAGAGGACGATGACAGTTAACACTAGAAATGAGGAGGTTACGATTTTAGTGATTAGGGGCAGATACTCTTAGGAGTCTGTTCCACATGACATTGGTTCGTAGGACGAAGCTGTTCGAGTGGAACTTACTTCTCGCCAATGGAATACGGAGGAAACGGGAGTAGTTGGCTAAAATGTAAGTGGCATGGTAGGTTTTAGCCATGAATATTAGACTTGGCGGAAGCAAGAAATGTAGTTCGCCCCTGTGCGAGAGAGATTGGAGGGTAGATGTTCTTCCTGGTGTCTTCAAATGGGCGTGGTTCTTACTGTTTGCGCCTTTCATTGCGTTTCATTATGATATGAAAGGGTTCTAACATTGTTTGATAGAGTTCTCTCAAAGAAAAATAAAATTACTTGAAGACATCGTTATTTAATCCTGTTTTGATATATGGTATAATAAATAATACACAATCATTGTAATCTGAATACACATCATAAATTATGCGCAACCAGAGTTTAAGAAAATAATTTGGGTTAGTAAAGCCTTGGATATCATGATGTGTATTACTAAAATCAGTAAAAGGTTTTGAGGAGAGTTTTTCCAATGAATTTAAATATATTATACTAATCGGCCAGATGACGAAACGTATTTTTTTTGTTGCTATTCAATAGAAAAATGTGCGCATATCAGTCAAGATCGATAGAAAAAGAACTGAACACGAACGATATATACAAGGTAGATCAGAGTGTAAGCATGAGTTGTAATAATCAAACTAACAATAGGAATTATAATAATTCAAATAAACTCAATAACTCAGGCGAAGAATGGAAGAATTCAGCTTTTTTGAAATGGTAAGAAACTAATTATCAAGAATAATTGCAATACGTTTTAACACTATATGCAAATAAATACGATAGTAATTAGTTATGAGAATGATTAACCTATATTCATCAAATTTCTGTGGAATCTCACAAAATCTGACATATAACGTTTCTTGTAGATTAGACGACACCAATAATGGTTATTCAAAAAGTTCTCGTTTATATGTTTCTTTTACTTCTATGTGCCATATTTCTTCAGAGCGTTGGCGATTAGGGCTCTCCACAATTTCCTGTCATTTGTAGGTTTTACTAATTTTTTGTTTTCTCTCCTAAGCCCTGTTCGGCCATCTATTTACTCAATCTAGAATTATGTATTGTCTTCCTTTGTTCCTTTGCCTTCAATCAGTCATGTGAGTAACAATGTTTCCAAACCCTCTTTTCGCATTATATATCTTAAAAATTTCAACTGTTTCTTCATGTTAAGTATAAGTGCCCTTTTTGTTACCATTTTCTCTAAAACTTAATCGTTGGTCAAATGTTAAGTCTAAGGTGTTCTCGGCATTCTTCTATAGAACATTTCTGTTACATAAAATCTCTTTATCTGTGAGAACATTGGCTAGCATTCACTGCCATATAGGAGGACTGAAAATGTCAGAATTCCTTTTCTTTGTTTCTTAGTCTGAAGTGTTAAAAAGTCAGAAATATGAAGGAAAAAGGACTACACAATGTTTTATTCAAAGAACCCCCATAAATAACAAAGTAACATAATTTGGGTCAAATAACAATGACAGAGAATAATATTATTTGCTGATATAATTTCTGTTTTTGTTTCCACGTCTACAATTCGACTAATCGGATGCATTATCGTCTATAAATACCACTTTCCTTTCAAATGCCAATATCTTCATCCTGAGCCATGTCTAAAGGCTGCTTTTTAGGTAATACTATTTGGAGAGAAGAGATATTTTTGACGGCATCAGCAATTCACTTACAGGTGAGGGGTACGATCTTTTTCGCCAGACCTAACGATGCTGCAGCTTGCCACAGCGCGCCAACACTTGGCGCTGTTGCAACGCTTGAAGTCTCAGCAAAATTAAAGTTAAAAAGTGATGACTTATCGAATAGCTTGCGTGTTCTCTTGATCTGAACCCTATCGAACATGTTTGAACTTCATCAAAAGGAATCTAATCGTAAACTGCAAAATTGGGAAGAAATATCTACAGATTGTGAATCTATTAAATCTAAATTAATTATGGGTAGAATTTCTATAATGAGCAGTAGGTTGAAAGTCATGAGAGTAAAATGTAAATCTTATCAGCAATTTACTTTTGCTTTTAAGCTGTGCTATTTTTACCAAAATAATGCCATAGTTTGCTTTGTGTGTTAATACTTTCAGCTATAAAGGTTTCGGTTTTCATCATTCTCGTTCATATATTTTTTCTTCCTGATATGTCCCAGATTTGTTCGAAGTAGCTAAGTGGTTTTGGCTACTGTAACCGGGTAGGACAATCTAGCAGGTAACCGTAATAGACTGGTACTCGTCGTAGTCGTAGGCAACATGCTTAGGCAATAGTCGTAAGCAATGGGCGTAGACAATAGGCGTAGACCAATGTACCTTCACATCACTCTGTATTTATGACTGACAACAGCCAATCATATTACTGTGATGGAAACTCAGGTGTATGCATATTCATTACATCACTTTCTATGATTGAAAGCGATTCTTTAGGAAATGAGGATATTTTAAATACTCATATTTTGTGCATTCCACTTTATATGGAATTCTAAAGAATAAAGTCTTGGATTTTGTGCTATTGTGAGGTGCGTGTTTGACTAATATTTGACGATTCTAGGATCATTAATTTTAAATTATTACTATTGTATTCATTTTCATATAATTTTTGAATGCAATGTAATAAATAAAACGAAACTAAAATTGGCAATGTGAAAAGAGTCAAGAAATCAGAATATGCAGGAAACTTGACGATATTTTTATATCATCAATGACCACTCGATATTTGTAATGAGAACATATTAGAAAACAAATGCTTGACTAACGAAGGCTTGATAAGCAATCGTTCAAATATGACTTGTACTTGCAGCCGTGAATTGTTCATAATAGACGTTATCGTACCTTCAGATATAGGCATCGTGAATGTGGAGCAGGCGAAAATACGGAAGGACCAAGACTTAGTAGGACAAATTATAAAAATATACCAAGAAGCTGCTCATTTTTTCCTCTTAGTAGTTGGCTCAATTGGGACTATTTCCATGAATTTTCCCGTGTCGCATATCACTTGAAAGCGATTCTTTTAGAAATGAGGACATTTTAAATACTCATATTTTGTATTTTCCACATTATATGGAATTCTAAAGAACAAGCTCTTGGATTTTGTGCTCTTGTGAGGTGGTTGTTCGACTAATATTTGACGAATCTAGGATCGTTAATTTTAAATTATTACTATTGTATTCATTTTCGTATAATGTTTGAACGCAATGTAATGCCCTGGAAAAGAAATAAAACGAAACTAAAATTGGCAATGTGAAAAGAGTCAAGAAATCAGAATATGCAGAAAAGTTGACGATATTTTGATATCACTTGCCTTTCAACAATGACCACTGGGTATTTCTAAGGAGAACTTATAAGAAAATGCTTGACTAACAAGTTGAGCAATCGTTCAGATATCACTGTTACACAAGAGCAGCCATGAATTGGTCATAATAGACGTTATCCTACCTAGGGATATGAACATCGTGAATGCAGGGCAGACGAAAATACAAAGGTACCAAGATTTAAAAGGACAAATTATAGAAATATACCAAAAAGCTGCACATATTTTCCCCTTTGTAGTTAGCTCTGTTGGAACTATTTTCATGACTTTTTCTGACTCGTATATGATCTTAGGGATACATAATAACATTAGGAGTGCTGCCTGGAACACTTCATGTGCTGAGGAATATGTCCGTAGACAGCGGGTAAGAGCTGACGTATGATCATCATCATCCGGTCAGAACGCCTAAGGTTCGTAAAGGATATCAAATGGTAATAGTAATAATAGATAGATAGATTTGAACTAATTGTGATAGACACAATAATATACATGAAGCAATATATATATATATAGATAGATAGATAGATAGAGAGAGAGAGAGAGAGAGAGAGAGAGTGCTAAAATGTTTTAGAAAAAATAAATAAAAGTTATAAACTATATTAGATGTTTTTTCTTTTTTCATTCCTCGTTTTCTTATAATTGTTCTTTTCGTAACTATCCCTGGTGTGTCTTATAAGTGAAATATAAAAATACTTTGACATTTAAATTATCGAATTTATTTTTTACATTTCCCGTCGGGGAACATACGCTTAGGTGTTCTGACTCTGCCAGAAAGCAAAGGAACATTCACAATAGCAACTAATCAAGACAACATTCAATAAAATACTTACATTTATAACTTGTCAATAAAAAACCGAAGATAGTTACTTTTTCTTTATTTTACCGCGACACGGAGAAAAAAAATAAAACAGTATCATAGTTCAATAACTTTAATAATGTATGAATGTATGAAAAAATACGTAATAATGTTAAAAATGTTTTAGCAGTACAAGAAATCACATTGTCGCCTTCATCATACTTGTTAGGTATTCCGTTTGGTTTCGACAGCAAAAAAAAAAAAAAAAAAAAAAAAATGAAGATAAATTAAATGTATTCTACTCTTGATGGAGATCGGCTTTCGGGTATATATCAATGGTGGCAAGTCGAAAACAATGTAAATTATTAATGAATGCACACCCAAGCAGATTCAACGCAAGAACAAGTGCATTTGTTATTCAGTCAGTAATCAATGAGATTTCAATGTAGAATTATATATTTGCTTTCAATTTCTTCTTGAAGTATTCAGTTATTTAACATCTGATAGAAACTGTCAATTCCTTCATAATGGTCTTTGCCTTTATTTCCCCATATTGCTTCGTAATTAATATGAGTGGAAGCATTCAGCTTTCGAGGGGATCTAAGCGGCGGAAACTCTTCTATCAAGAACGTTGATTAAAATTGTATAACATAGGCCAAAAAAATATTTCGAAACCTGTTGACGCTAATGGAATTGGCAGGCTTCCATGGAGCAAAAAGAACGATACACTTAATGACATTAACACGATTACAGCAAATGTTACGAGAATTAATGCTGTTCGTTCTAAAAACAATATCAAGATGATTGACGTCGGACAAGTGAGCTTAACTAATGCAAAATATGTAAATTTTATTTAATCCATTTCTCTTCCTCTCTTTTAATAATCGTTATTTTGTTCTCCCATTTTTATGCTGAAACCCATTATTATATTAAATATCTTCTGTAGCATAAATGTGAACGATAAGATTTTCTAAGCTTGATCAGGAGGCACTATGGAGTAATGGATTGCGGTTCGGATTGAAGAATCGGAGAGCTGAGTTTGAACTCTAGTCGAATCCATTGCATTCACTTACGTGCTAATACCCTTGGGAAAGGTACGATTCCCCTTCTCCCCTAGCTATGGATAAATAGCAGGGCAGACTGGATTCTGAGGGGGAAAAACTCTGCCTCGTCAGTCATGTATCGAAAGATACATGACCGTCTAACCGTGTATCATGCATGGCACATAACTGACTGAAGGTTGATCAGCGAACAAGTCAGTTTGAATTCTGCTTTTACTTCAACAGTTCAATTTCACGCTTCTAACATAAGCGATCGATACGTAGCTGGTATTTTTGGAGCGTTCGAATCTCACCATAGTCGATTAGACAAGGTAACAAGGTCTTAATAATATCGTCCTCACTCTCTCTAAAAAAAAAAAAAAAAAAAAAGAAAAAAATATCCTAGCATTCTGGCCACTAGCGGAAATGTATCGGCCTGAAAGACGCACAATTTCTGAAATTCATACAAAAGAAATGTCACGCAACTTCGTAATTTGCTATTGGCAAACACAACAGAAAATAACTTCAGGTAACACATAATGATAACTCTTCCTGTGTTATGTCATGTCAAAATCCCTACAGATGCATATTCAATGTCATCATGTATCTGTTAAGTTAGGTGGTCTTGTGTTATGTGAAAAAGATAGAGGTATTGATGACTGACCTTTTACATGCTACCGTTAACATATAACTGCTTATTATTACCTTTCTTCTATTATTTGTAAAGTAACTCTGCACTGCCTAATAATTCTATTGCACTATACATGTCATAAAATACAAGAAGAGCATTAAATTTAAGTACCTAGGCTTGTTTGATGACTACGGTTGTTGTTCCATGGAGGGGTATATCGGTACTGCCAACAGCATTAGTCTTTACGGCTGTCTTCACGCCAATATCCTAAAGTCGTACTGTCTTTGCTTATTACTGAAAGTCAAATCAGTCGTCTTTTCTGCAGGAGACATTTGCTTGTAGTAATATATATCATAAACGCATGGTCTGTGTTGACTACTTTATTTTCCCCATTAAAGGAATTTTTCCGACTTATTGTTTATAAAGGAGAGGGTGAAAGTGAGTGGGGGAGATTTTTCAATCCCAGAATTCTCGCTAATGAAATTTGATGAAAAAACACATGTTTATTTTTTATTTATATATATATTTTTTTGTTTTTGTAAGGAAATTTTTCTTGCTATTTATTGATTAATCAATCTGCAACATCCTGTTTATTTTCCTTTACTTTCTGTGATATGTGACGATCAAGAGACCCGTCAAATATATTTCAAACAAACTCTGTGGCTGTTTACTAGTTAGGTGTTTTTTTTTTATTCTATTATTATTAACTTTTATTCTAAACCAACAATATACAAAATAAAGAATTATTACAGTCTATAATTTTGATAATTGCCATTATCATCCCAAGCTTTTGCGCAAATTATAACAAAAGAATATTTTAAAATGGCAAACCCAATCCTCGAAAAGACCTTCGTAGAATCAGTTCCACAAGGTACGAATGGTCGACAGAAAATTACATTTATAACACAACAGACAAACTTAGGAAATTTTTTACGTTACATATGAGCTGTCTCTTTAAAGTCAAACTTAAGAATCATAAAACCGTCATATAAATGAAGTGTAGTAGTAAAATAAGTTATGGCAAAAATTGTTGGAGAATAATTATTTTCCACCCCCTCCATCCCCTCTCTCATAGGTAGGATGTTGGAAGTCTCTCACTACTTTGTCGCTAGTATCATGTAAAGTGTTCAGACGAACTACATTTCTTCGTTCTACCAGGTCTGACCTTCCCGGATAGGGGCTACTCTGCCACTTACTTAGTAGCAAACCACCCGTATTCCGTCGGTGAGAAGTAGGTTCCACTCGAACAGATTCTTTATGCGAACCACTAACTACCCTGTTCAGGTGATTCTAAAAAGGATGTTTCCCAGATCACTACAATCTTAACCTGTTCAGTTCTAGTGCTAACCGTTATCTCCACCCCACCTATCCGTATAAACTACAGCTTAATATACCTCTATTGGCTCACGGAAGTCCATTCACAGACTTTGGCACGCAACAGAGACATGCTCAGACGTGAAGCGGAATAAAGACGTCCGGTTATGTGAACTGTCATGATAATAATTATGACGATGATGATCTTCATCTCTTGCATTTCTTCTCGTATGTGCTGCGTCTCTTCAGATCATTGGCAATCGGGATTCTCCATCACTTGTTGCTTTTAGTAGTCTCTTTCCGACATCCATACATACCCTGTTTATTCCTAGTGTTAACCGTTATCTTCCCTTTCCTATCCTTATAAACTACTCCTTAACGTAAATCCCTATCTCGGCCGCCCTATTGGCCGTTGCAGGGCGAACCGTACCGTAAAAAGGAGAAACTAAGTGATTTGATTAAATTCTGTAGTATGCTGAAAAGAAACAAATATGCAAGCATGAAAATTGAAAGAACTACTACACATAATCAAGAATATTAGAAACATAATTAGAATCTCTTAGTAAAAATACAGAATCATTTGTGTTAAAAGAATCGTAGTATTATTAATCATCTCTGTGCTTCTCGTTGTTTTTAAAAAGTTGGTATATAAAGTGTTATTTTTGTTACTAAACGGAGCCATTCATTGACAAAAAACGGAGCATTCTAATTACTTATAAATTGTACACCTGGATATAGTTGCGGAATTCGTCAGCGGAAATATTGTTATAACAACATAAGAATTATAAAAGATGAGTTCAGTTTGAACAATCCTTGAAATGCAGGTGCAAATAATTTTTGGAAAAGGTTAATACATCACCTTTCTGTTACAACAATCTTGATACACCGTAATTAAATGAGAAATGCAAAAATGATCTTATGCATATTTCTGTCTCAAAATATGTTAACAAAAAGAACACATTTTCTCTAACTTTGGTACGGAAGATTGCTAGGCAGCAACAATAATTGTTTTGTGGCAGCATGCTCGAAGGATGTGCAGGTAGTTTAACGGATATCGACGTGGAACGTGGATTTGTTGATCCAAGTTCATATTCCAGGTTAGTGTGTTGCTTTTACTTTCACAGAAATGCTCAAGGGACTGAATCTGTTTTCTCAGTCAGAAGATGGATACAATAGCATGAGACACTGAGCTCTTAGAATCTGAATGACAGTCTGAAAGAACGAAAACTGTGAAATGAATCTCGGGTATAAAGCAGCACAAAACTGCTCCTATATTTCAAAAGAATATAATAAGATAATTCACTTATAGCAAAGACAAAAGAATATATATATATATATATATATATATATATATATATATATATATATATATATATCACTGATAGCACAAAACTGCTCCTATATTTCAAAAGAATATAATAAGATAATTCACTTATAGCAAAGACAAAAGAATATATATATATATATATATATATATATATATATATATATATATATATATATATATATCACTGATAGCAAAGAAAAAGAAACCATGCAGTGACTCATAACGGCCTACACTCTGAATAGACATATTTTTTTAAGAACGATTTAAGGACTTGTGTCATTCATGCATAGAATATACAAAAATGGAAGGGAATGTAAAACAAGGATGTGTCTTCTCACCAGACATATTAACACTATACAGTGAGGCGATTCTGTGTGAAGTAGAAATCCTTCCAAAATTTATTATTGGCGGCCACAATTCTTAACAACATAACATATTCAGATGACTTAGTGTTGATAACAGACAGAGAAAATAATCTACAGAAGATAGTGAAGGAAAATGAGAAGACATGATTAAATATAAACTGCAAGAAGATAAAATGTATAGCTTTTCGCAAAAGGACGAGCCTAAAATACAGATTACAAATTGGAGACAACAAAATCAAATAAGCGCAATTTACATATCTGGAAAGTCTTTTATTACAAGAAAATGCGACACTGAAATCCGAAGGCTCACCGGCATTGCAAAAGATGCTTTTCGAAAGCTTAGTCGGGAATTGAACACTGAAATGTCATGTAATATCAGTCCTACTAGATACCAGTGTCTGCTAGAAAATCTACGCAAAGACGAGACTTGAAGCATGACAAATATGGTGCTACGTAAGGATGCTCAGGATACCATGGACCGAATATGTGAGCAACGACGAAGATTTGGAAAAAAATGAAATAAAAAGGAAACTTTTACTTAACATCAGGAAGAGACACTTGAAATTTATAGCGCATATAATGAGGAAAGAGGGTTTGGAAAACCTCATACTCGCATGACAGACTGAAAGCAATAGAGTCAGGGGAAAACAACGCATAAGATCTTTTAGCGAACTTGATTAAATGGATGTTGGTTTTATGAAAAACAACAAAAAGAAATAATTAGTATAAGCTAAGAAAAACACGAAATTGTGGAGAGCCATGATGGCTTACGTCAAGACGTAAGGGATCATGGCTCTCCACAGGGCACATGCTTATTGGTTCATAATGTAAATTAAAAGCATTCCAAAATAGAAAAAAAAACAACACTTATCTTCATTTGGAATGAGTGTAATGGTGGCAGCTAAACTTTATAGAACATGAAATTTCGGAATATGAAATTTCAGCCTCTAAACAGTTTAAATATTTCGGTATATGGATCATTCAGAACAAATTTAGTATAGATAATAAAATAGACCATAGGACAAGCCACGTTAGTGGTAGAGTTGCCACACCGGAAAATGCTGCAAAATCAAAATATTAATTCAAAATTTGAGTAACGTTCTTGCATAGCTTGGTCAGACATTCATGTGGCTGTCACGGATAAAATACAGCAAATGTAACTATTGCTATTTTTCCATCGACAAAGATCTTGTTATCTGCATCAGTGTTTGATGCTCATACGATTTCGAGGTCGGTAAAAACAAATACATTTCAAAGCCATCAGAAGAAATCGTTTCAAGCAGCTTTGAACAGGTAGGTTTTATATGTGAACGACTACAAAGAGGGTTTTTATTTTGCGAACTTATTTCGTAAAGCAATAAATACTTATTACTTTCTAAAAACTTTGCGAATATACACCTACTGAAAAGAGATTCAGGAGAAGTTATTTCTTTCTTTATGACAATATTCCAAATTTTAAAGAATGGACGCCATATCGAGATTTGATTTATGGCAAAATTATACGCACACAGAAAATGTATGTTGTAGGAATATAAAAGTATGTCATTTCTTTTTTTTTACATACAGCCATACGTACATAAAATTTACGCTGACAGAAAAACATACACCAACAACAGAAGCCTATCAAAATACACGTGAACCCAAAAAGGAGAGATCCCCACCAAAATCAAATGGACATTATAAAAAAAAAGGCAGCCACACGGAGCATTAGCAGCAAAAACTGGAATCTATACATAGAGTAAAAAAATAAATTTTAGCAACTAAAACTATCTAGTAAACAAAACAAAAATGAAATAATGGCTGAATGCTGACATATAAACAAATATCTACTTTTCCATGTAAGCATTAATTAAAATATATATATCGCCTTCCTGACAAATCGACCCGGGTTCGAATCGCACCGTAGTCGATTTGTCAGGAAGGCGATATCCTGATATTATAGGACTGGATCGAGGTCGATCCCAGCGTGCAGCATTTTTAGAAAGTGTCTGAAAAACCATACCATGGGTTCACCCAATCCTTGCGAATGATATTGGGTAGACGGAACTCTTGTGTGCCGTCGAAAGCTGTGCTAGCAAGAAGACACAAGTCATCGTGGCCGAGGGGTTGAGCGTGCTGGCCTTCTTCAAATTCTTGATCACACTAGATAATACGCTCTTTACCAGAAACTGTAACTAAGTTTTGCTCAGCATAGTTGCAGTATAAACTACAGGTGTGCTCTGTGGGTGTTGAGCCAGCACAAATGTGCCTGAGTGGGCGTCTGCAATAAGGATTGGCTAGCCGCCCTAGTAGACGGGTATCCTTGAATACGAGTGGCCAGATATATATATATATATATATATATAATATTTTTTGTTTAAAAATATGATTCCTTCGCTACATAAGAGTTCTCATGTTTCAAAAACGTTTTTGAAACATGAGAACTCTTATGTAGCGAAGGAATCATATTTTTAAACAAAAAATATTATTATAATATAAGCTCTACTTCTGTATGGAGCACTGTTTTTTAAAAATAAAAACAAAAATACTAAAGAACCCCGGATTATGCACCCAACGTGTTCTTTTCTATTTTCTGCATACCTGCACAAGGATATATATATATATATATATATATATATATATATATATATATATATATATATATGTGTGTGTGTGTGTGTGTGTGTGTGTGTGTGTGTGTGTGTGTGTGTATTAGAATTTACTATAAATACCACAACAATCTTCCATCGTTCTACAATCTTGTTGTCGCCATTTTCGTAGAAACTTGGTGTTTTTATTGGAATATGGTTGTGAGGTAGTTTTCAACTGAATCTATAGGTTGTGTGTTAGCTTGACGACTGACTTGTTAAATTGTTCTGTTGAGAGCAGAAAAAAATGAAATTCGGATGGAACGAAATGATGTGAATGTGATCGGTTCTGGAACGTTCCCATTTCAACTCTTTAAGCTTCTGCCATGTCTGTTTTACGGCCTTGCATTTTGAAATGACACCGTTTCGATTTGCCAGGATCGACCGATTTTCTTTTAATAGCCGTATTGAGACTGATTAAATGTCCCCAATGCTTCTTTGCACCTATTGCTTAGCCGGTTGGAAGTAGCTCAAAGTGAATCGCTCTGCATTCACACCAAGCTGACAGCAACACCATTATCGGATGCAAGCCCAATTTAACCATGGGTTCTGCACATTTACAGGCTTCTTTCCATCTCTATTTGTATCGAAAAGTTAGAAACTATTTTTCGCTGCAATTATGTCCAAGAATAGCTCCTTTTTGCGGAGTAACAAAAGAAACATTGCCGCAGAAACACGATCGATCTTCTCTTCCGTCAAAGAATATGGCACCCACATGTCGAGTTCGGTAACAAACTCAAGTTTCATCAAATTGGAAAAGGCATCTGAGATATCGATTTTCAAACAATTAACAATCTCTTCCATCGAAACCTCCGGTTTATTCTCCACTATGGCAAAGAAACTGTCTTCATCGACACCGGAAATTCGCCCAGAACGTGGTTGATCTGTAGATTCTCATAAGCGAGTCGTTCGGGATACGAAAATATTAGCATAGAACTTACACTTACATCTAGCCATTTCAACTGTAAAAAGATGAGACCTTGCGGCTAATCTAGTACTACGCTAAAATTAATAAATTCTAGGCACCATAGAGAAAAGTTATTCTAAACAATTAACATGAAAGTATTTATAGAAAGAAAAGACAGAAAGCTACGTTACGACAGCGGGGAATGTCTGAATGTGAGATGCCAGATCACGAGAAATAATATTGAAGATTAGTTTTGCATTTAAGAAGAATCTCTAAATGCACAGCAGGATCTCAATACCATATTTGGCAGCAGTATTCAGTAGACATGTTTGAGGGTATATTGGTGTAAGAAGAAAGAAATCATGTTTTATTTTATTTATAGCGGCGTATGGAAGCATGTTCCTCTGTGAAAAAAACAACTTCAAAAGTATTTGATTTGATTAAAAAGAAAATTCTTTGAAGTTTCCAAATCTGTCAAGTGTTTATCTGCTTTCATGAAAAAGAGTTCACCAAGGCAATATGCCACTGCCAAAAATTTCTCAGAAAATTCATTTTATAAATAGAATGTCTAAAAAAATTTTGGAAAAGTATTATTTTTTTCTTTATCTGTTATTTAGCTTGAAAACAATGTAAATAATTGGAAAAAATATTCTGCTTGAAAAATATTTATGAGAAACAACATCTGAGTTTTTGGTGAAAAGAAAACGCTGAAAATTAGTAAGAGATTGTTTCAAAAGCTTAACTCTTATCTCGCTTAAATACTTACAAATACAGTGATACCTCGGCTTAAGACGTTTCGAGTTAAATCATTTTCGAATACACGTCGGCTTTTCTTAAATATTATATAGATAAATGAAACTCACCTTAACTCCTTTTACTCGAGTCTACGTCGGCCGTTAAAAAATATTAGAAACGTCAACACACTAAAATACCAATAGACACATCATAAATTCATCAAAAACAAAAAATAGCAGAGTAAAGTATGTTCAGCAGATGATCTTATTTCAAATTTCTACCGTGAAGCTGCATTCGGGCGTTGTTTTCTGCTCCAAAACCGATTTTGAATTCCGACTTGTTTACATCTGTACTCTGCCGTTGACGTTCTTTCAGTTATATTTCATTTGTGATTTAGAATATAATTTGGCCCAAGGTTCCGAAGAAAAGTCCCAGTGCAAGTGCTAATGATAAGAGTAAGGCTGGAAGATAAAGTGGAAAATAATTATTTTATTTAGAATACTGTATGTACATATAATAAATACTGTAATAAGAAATTGAGATAGCTTATTTATGGTTTATAATCTGGTTATTTTTACTTAATTCCTTTTTTGACATAAGTTGAGACCTCTGGAACCAATTCACGACATAGGATAAGGTATACCTGTAAATGTAAAATATGTCAAAAAAATTTATGTATGTATTTAAAATTACAATTTAGGAATATACGCGTAGTACCCCTTCTTTCTTCAACATTCTATATATTAATTCAAACTCTTTTTTCTTAATATTCATCCCATACAAAGCCAAAGCGTAGATACGTACTGAACGAAATGTGATATGAATGTAAGAAGAGGGATTTGGGAAGGAAGATTGTGAGGTCTTTGAAGACAGATATGGATTGACTCTTGACTTGAAGAGGTTACGATTGTAGTGTACAGGAAAACATCAACTTCGGTGTTTGTTCGAAAAAGTAGCAATCCTTGGGAAGACGTTTTTTCAGTGGTACATCGTTCTCACTAATGAAATGCATAAGGAATTAGATAATGCAGTCTTGTGGACGTAGCAAGGGTGGTATTGGCAGTAAAGTCATGAAGTGGTACTAAATAGTAGAAAAAAAAATACCGAAGAGATCGCGACTCACCGAGAACCAGTATTTCGCAAGTTATTTTCTCAATTACTATTAAAGTTGATTTGATTCTCACCAGTAGCCGAATAATTTAAGTCATGCATCAGACAAGACTAATATTAAGAATTATGTACAAGTCAAGAAAAGGTTAACATTCTCTATATAGTTATTATGTCTTAAATGCTGTTGTTTCCAGGACCAAACTGAACCGGCGTGGTAGAACTTCTTAAATTTCAAGCTATAGTGAAACCTAAAACAAAATCAAAGTACTATGAAAGTATCGAAATGCAATTTATAGCAAAATGACCAACAATATATTTATCCGTAGTTGAAAGAATACAATTGCGTTCAAAATATTTAGATTTGAGCATTAAATGAATAATAGGTTTATATACCACTGTACCAAAGCAACAAACATGAAATAATTTTTTGATGACATTAATTCATACAATAACCTACAATTTCTTAAATCAAACTGTATTCTGAAATATAACCTCAAAGTAAACTACAAATTAAAACACAAATTACCGCCTCTAGTAATTATGTCCACACACACATGTATATGCCCAAAAGCTGAGTATCATATACCATCTATTCAACTGTGAAAGCAGAATAACATTTATCATATTTTTATTGCTTCAAAGCTCCCAAGCGGATTAAATTTCAGTATTAAATGACCCATAAAGGAGTTGATATGACGTTAAAAATAAACTCAAATCAATCTACATCATTGTTTCATATTCTCTATAATCTCCTCTTAGAGAATTAAATTAAGTGTAAAGAATAGGTTACTTAATATCTCGCTGTTTCTGTCTGTAGCAGACTGCGAACTCACATGACTTTGTCTTAAAAGAATTTTAGTCATTTTGATATTTTTGTGGTGGGGGGATACATTTCCGTGGGTGGTTAAATTACTGTGCGAAAGAGATTTTTGTTTTTTAATCAAGATTTCCAGACAAGGTTAAAGAGCTCCTATATTTAGAATCAGAGAGAGACAATTGAAATTTCTAGGATATGTTATGAGGATAGAGGGATTGACGAATTTGAAACACACAGGACATGTTGAACGCAAGAAGTAAAGACGATACCAGCGTGTAAACTACTTAAAGATCTTGGTAAATGAGTGGCAGAACAGGCTGAAAGAGATGGTAAAAAGACAAACCTTACTAAGAGCTACAAAGTGAAAGAAGTTGTGGAGAGCTATGATCGTCAACGTTCTGAAGCTATACGGCACATATAAAAAGTTATTCTTATCGCTCTTCAGTACCGTAGTGGATTCATTCCTCACTGATTGATACATATTTCTGGCTTTGTACAAGACAAAATTGAACTTGATAACGCCACTCGTCTCTTTCACTTCTTCATTCTTCGCAGCGTTTAGTATGCTAATGTCAAAGTAATTTCAATCGTGAATTACTTGTGCATTCAGGCGAGATTAAACTAAGCTTACTAAATAATGATTGCGAACTACAGGATGTCCAGTAAAAAAAAGCGGTATATTCAAAAATGAATTTATTTAGCTACCATGATTCATGCACAAATTGAAAAATCATCATAGATGTTCGAAATATTTTTTCCATAATTTTCGACACAAACTTGTAAGCGTAGTAAGCCGGCGGGTAGCAGCTTTTGGGATAGTGTCAAGAAGAATTTCATTCAAAGCTTCAGTTAATTTCCCCTTCAATAAATCACTATCGACGATGTCACGACGACGGTTTTGAAAGTTGGTTAGGAGTATACTTCAGATAAAGTAATCCATAGCATTCAGATCTGAGCTATTAGAGGGCCACTGAGATGGACCAATGTATCTCGGTGTATTTTCTCGAAGAATAAATTTGCCGCTCTTTTACAGTGTATACTGTTGTTAGCGATCTCGACTGGCAGATCAGTTCACTCTACACTGGTTTGATATTAGCTACTTTCTGAGGTTTCTTTTAACCGTGGTCAATCCAAGAAATAAACTGTCTATAAGTTTTATTTTAATAATGCCTAGCAAGTTCAAATGTACTGATTCTGGCAATTCATATAAGCCAGAGCTTAATTTTTAAATTGTTTTCTTTAAGTAAAATGGTGTAATTTTTTTGAAAATCAATCACCCGTTTCATCCCCACCCACCATTCTTTGAATAAAAGTAGAGTTTTATCCCTATTTCCGGTTTAGGATTGGGTTTCCAGTTCTTGATAAAGTATTCTTGTTCTCTTTCACTCCCAGTAGCACCTTACGTTTTAGTCCCAGTATTTCCTTGGTTAAAAATAGATTGTATGTCGTCGTTACTAAGATCAACGTTAAGAACACATCTATTTTCACAACATTTACACTATATTGCTATAATAGTCCTATTTCTTTCTTCATGCTGATCTCCCATTATTCCTAATTTGTAATTAAACGATTTTATTTTAAATATTGAAAAGTAAAAACCGACAAACCAAATTTCAAGTTTCTTCAATTATTCTCCGCTTAAATAACACGTGAAAAGATTTTTGCACGTCTTTGGCATAATTCAACTCTATTTTCAGTGACTACTACAAATTGCCAAGTGCATCTTAAAAGTTTTAGATTAAGTGATTGTTATTCAATTCATTGAATCAAGAAGAACACGCCTTTCCTTCATCGCCACGACATTCACAGTCGTTTCGCTGCGAGCGACGCGAGTTTCTATCTAGCTGGTTTCTTTGCAGGTGCATTAAAGTAACTCCCTGGATTTCTTCCCTTCAAACTTTTCAGCGAAGGACAATTATTCGCTAAATGGAAGGAATCTAAAAAAAAAGACGTTTTTCTTTTCTTTTTTTTTTTTTTTAATATGATGTTATTTAATAATGACTTTAAAAGCAATTGCTTCCATTTCCCCTATTTTTACGTCTCTTTCTTGAAACGAAGTTGCGAGTAAAAAGGAGAAGAATCCATTCACTTTGTTGTTATGGCAAACGCGATATAGTTATTTGTAATTGGAAATATCGGATTCAAGTCGATAAAGGACAGTATTCAGATGATCGAAAAATACTGGCGATGTTTCTAATTGAAAGATCAGATAATGAATCGTGTTTGGAAGTGAAATTAATTTCCAAGAAAGTTATTTATATACGTTTTGGAAGTGAGTCAATGAAATTAATGGAAATATTGTCATGATAGTTGTTTGAATGATTCAGCAGACGCACTTCATCGGTTGTAGACAGAAATCATTAACATATTTCTTCGGCATATGTACACAGATACATATATACAGCGTGTCACAAAAGTCTCTATACACTTTTAATAAATTCGCTAAAAATTTCACGAGAAACTGAGTTTATTCATGATTTATCATCATCAAAGGACTCATTGCAGTTTTCCTTGCTAGACTTGCCATCACGTTCCAACGCTTTGAAGACTAACTGTATAGCTACACATCAGCGCCTCCATTTCGGGCGTAAAGTCTCCAACGTTTTGCAACATCGCTTCGCCGACCTCTCCTCAAACTGTGACAAGTAACGGGATTTATTTGGATACAGCGTACTTTAGATATAGCCCCACAGTAAAAAACACAATGTGTGAGCTCAATGAAGCGCAGCACATTTCAGGTGACTCCTTCGACTGACCCACCGGTTAGGGAACTTGTTGTTCCGGAAATCCCTCACTAACCTGATAATGTTTGGAGGGGCTCCATCTTGTTGCAAAAAAAAAAAAAAAAGCATTAGAAAGTTCACTCCACCTCTGAAGTTGTGACACGACAATCTCTTGCGGCATCTTCAGGTAATTACTCCCTATAAAAGTGGTCGTGTTACCATATGCATCATGGAAGGAAAATGGTCGAATCAGCCCAATGCTAAATATGACTCACCAAACCACCAGCTTCGGAGAGACTATTTATTCTGACGATTTATTCTGCAATATACAGAATTGGGACACAAGGTCGGGTGGGGGGAGAAAAAGGGAGAACTTGTCTTCATTAACTATCCTAGTCAATCAGATTCGCGATCCATTCATTCCTTACAATTTGCTCATTCACCATCACCTCTCAAACCTGCATACGCCCAAATACTGCATATTCACAGAGGGGACCTACAAAACACCCGATGGGATAAAAATCTGATGAAAGTCCAAAATGTCCTTTTCTCAACTTTTTTTGGGGGGTTGGTAGCAAAAGTATATATATATATATATATATATATTTCAGGATTCATGAAATGATGGTGGGGGAGACCCAGAAAAACTAAAAAGTAACTCAAAGACAAAATCAAAACAAATGTTAGGACTCTTCCATTCCTCAAAATAATAAGAAAGGCCGTTGTATTCTGCCGAATAGCTTCGGATAGTTTCGTTAATGCACGAGAATTTCTGCTGGGTTTGATTTTTAGCACATTCGACAGTTCTTTTGGTTTCCCCTACCAGAGAAATGAAAGAGACTGGTCGCTGAACCATAAGTTTTCCCAGAGCTAAGGGCTGTTTTGTAGCGATACAATAGGGGATAGATTCCCATATTTCCACACGAGCAACATAATATTCCGCTTCAGGCGTTTGAACAACCTGAAGTCGGTACAGGTAGGGCTTTATCACTTTGCGAATCATCCGTTGAATCTTTTGTGTTTGTTGATTCGTGTTCATCTATCTCGCATACGTGTGTGATCATGTGTCGCCCCCATATTGTGGGAAGAAACGAATGGTGTTTCTGACGCTGCTAACCGTGGCGCGAATGGTGATTTGGACGGCCCGTATGGAGGGAATATATGAACGCTATTCTCATCAGGGTCTTGCCGGATTATTTTGGCATCAGCTGAAATTGATGATCAGGACTGATAGAAAACATTTGATATCGACGGATTTCAGCGAAAGGCGGGTGAAAGTAGCGAGTTTAGTTTGTGTGAAAGGGGCTAACACTGAGTTCGTTTTTTAAGTCTACTCCGTCACAACGTAGTGGTTTCCTGTGAACCCTCCCCCTCGTTAAATTAGACTGTTTTATGTTTTCCTAGTTAATGTGTCCCCAGTATTCTCTTTTATGATCCATGCCGAGATTCCCAATCTCCTCATTTTGGTTTTGGTCCTCTTTTTATTCTCGGCTGGGTCAGATTTATTTGTCCCCACATTCCGTCAATTCTTTTTGCCCTTCGCACTCCATTAGTGAGTGTTGCTTGATTTTGTCTATCGGCAGAATACAGCGGCCACTCTGATTATTTTTGAGGGGTGGGTGGTTTTTATTAAAATCTGTTTTGTTTGAATTTGTTTTTGTTTAAAATTTTGTTACTTTTCGGGGTTCATTCCCTTCCCTTATTTCATGTTTCATTAAATTTTTTATATATTTTTGAAATTTGGAAATTTTTATATCATGAGCTGTTTTTGTAAATATTATACAATTAATATTATCATGAGGTGTTTTTGTAGGTTCCCCCTGGGAATATATGATATTGTGGTATATATAGATTTGAATGGTGATAAGTACTTTTGGTAAATGGATCAACTGTATTGGATGAATGGGTCGTGATCGTAATTGACTAGGATAGTTAGAAAAGACCAACCTCTACCCACTTCCCATTTGGCCATATCCCACATTTTTTGTATATATGAAATAATATATTGTGCTTTTTTTTATATTGTGTTCTAGTAATGCTGTTCGGGTGAACTTTCCTTGGCTTTACGTGAAAGGGTTCTTTATGAGTTCAGTGTTTTCGTCAGTGGTGGTAGTAGCAGGCTTTTTGCAGCGTCGTTTGCCAAGAACAGATCCTGTTTCGATATTACTGCCTACGGATAGCGTAAATTGTTTTACGCGTTGGAGCAGTGTGACGGCCATAAAGTTTCTCAAACTCGTACTGAACGATAGTCGCGAACTGAAAATTTTCTTGCCAGGCGTCAATTTTGCAACGCTGCACAACATCAATTGACGAGTCATAAACAAGGATATGATGCACTTACAAAAACCGCAAACCAAAAGCCGTCAAATGATGATGGCCTCATGTGTCCCAGAATGATATCTGAAACAAAAAAAGAAAAAGGAAATTGTACTGTGAATTTTGGGACAACTTGTGTGTATGTATGTATGCATATATATATATATATATATATATATATATATATATATATATATATATATATATATATATATATATATAGAGAGAGAGAGAGGGGGACGTCATTTTACCTTGAGGAGACCCTTTCCACCGATACATTATCAAATGGAGAACTTTGTCGCATAGGAAAAAATAATCAATGAAAAATTTGTAAAAAAAGAATGAGGAGAGAAAATTAGAACACGATTGAAATAGATTTTAATTGTAAACAAATCGACGACTAAAAACAAAATAAAAGGTTCCAAAAAGAGTATAAAATAGAAAAAAAAAGTGTCATTGATTATTTTGTCCTATGCGACAACATTCTACTTTTGATAAAGTGTTGGCCAAAAGGATCTCCTCATGGTAAAATGACGTCCTCTCAATTTAAGGCTATTTACTTACGTTGGTATACGTCTTTATATATAAATGTTATTGTAGTGAATGAATATGTTTGAAAGTTCTCGAATGCCTTAACCAGGTATTGAACTCGCACTCTTTGGGCCCTCTCACTGGATCTAACCAACGCGTTTATCCACTGCGGCGTGTGTCCTTGAGAACATCTGTGTATGAATTTCTGGGTATTATAAACTTAATTTCTCATCAACCATTTTTGCCACTGCTCATATTGTAATTTTTGCTGTTATCATTGCATGTTTTTTTACCAGAACTCATATTGCAACTTTTGTTGTTATTATTGCTTTTCTCTAAGGCAGTGGAGAACATTCAGAGGGAAATTAACAGGAGATAACTGATAACTGACATCCATTAAACATGGCACATGGAACTTGAACAGTCTACTCCAGTGAGCAAAATAAAAGGTTCAGTTCGACATTCCAACCATCTGAAAAAGGCCGGAGTGTACAACGAAACGTTGTGATAAATATGACGACAAAGATTAGGACAATAGTCCGAATAATGTAAATAACGCAATTTTTAGGCATGCAAAAATTCAATAACATTTGCGTTTCTTGTGCACTTCTATGTCAAATGCGACCGACTCTCAACTTCCAATCTCTATTATTTTTAATTTGTTCAACATATCCATATAAACTGTGTCACGTAGTATGTGACCTTCTACCTCGAGTTGCTCTTGGGTCTTGTATAGGGTAAACATCATTGTAAATATAGCATACTGCAGAAACTATCACCCGAAAATTATATGGGTTATAAAACTTTGTTATCAGTCATCACGCCAAAAAACTTACTTATATTGGTAACTTGAGGATAAAATAAAATTCTGGCAAAATGAATCTTGAGAAATTATTTAAACAGTTCACTAATATATATCTGGTCTACTAGTTACGCGTCTTTCGTATCTCTAGGGCATCACTATTAAAAACTATTATTCAACTAAGCCACCTGTTGTTATATCGATATCGACTGGTGGTAACGACGCTTAATGCCACCAGCAATACTTGCTCTTTACTCGGAGGTCCTTATTTTGCTGCCCTGTCTCGGTCATTTTACCCATCTGTTTATAATAATTCTCCGTTCCGTGGACTGATATTTGTAAGTCTGCCTAGAACGAGGGGTTCAAGGCAGACTTACACAGATCGCCGTTTCATTGTTGGAATGCAATACACACACCGTTAGATATAAGCAAAATACTCTATGATTCTTAAATATTGCTGGAACTGCACCGATCACACATGTGAAATAATTTCTGCGCTATTTGTGACCGTCTTGTTAATTACTGAGAATCCCGCCAAAATAAAGTGTCTACTCGTAATCTTGTCCGGATTAAAAGTGATACCAGACCAGAAGTTAACGGAAAATCGGTAGTGAACGTGTAAGTATTTCGCCGCTAAAATTTCCTGCGGTTTACTTTCTTAGCAAGCTAATGTTCATGAAGAGCTCGGTAATTTCAACTCAGCGACTCTCAGTTGCTAAACCAGATAAATTTTTTAGCGAACAGTGCTGTCCTTGAAATATCTGAAAGACTAGGAACAGTGTATGCTATAGCTATATAACAAATTATTTTAAAACAAGACTAGAGGTTCTTTCCTGTTTAGGGCTGGGTTTCCGGTTCCTTTGAAAGTCTACTTCCCCACTAAACTTCTAACGTCTCCGACTTAACTCTGAAATGTCAGTCACTAATTAAATCTTCACCCCTTTCAAGTCTAGACTTAGCCATTATAACCACACAGTAACTCTCTACATTGAGTGCCTTTGATGCCTTGCATTGAGTAAACATTAGTTAAAAAAAATTAATGATTTCTTAGGTAAATTGAAGCTTAGACATATATGCGAGTACCATTTGAATATGTAATATTTAAAAGATAGGCTTCATCAAATCAAGGCTTACGACAATATCACGATGAGACTACTAGTTCTCGTACGATCACCGAAGTTAAGCAATGTCGAACCTGGTCAGTACTTAGTTTACTTCTTCGGAATACCAGGTGCTGTAATCTTGGAGGTGCGGGTGGTTTAATGGATAATGGCTCAATATTTTTAAATGGAATGCAGAGTTCCAATTGCAGTTGTGTTTGTTATATTCCCTGGCGCGCAAAGAACTTTGGAAAAGGTATGCATCCACCACCCCTTAACCGGGCTAATGGTTAATTAGTATGATTTGTGCCACTAAATCATTATCTTTTATATAAATTCTTACAATATAAAATATATTGGTCTTTAAATAAACTGAGTGTTGATAAGCCGTAGAAAACTAATCGATCAACCAAATACTTCAAATGAGCATTGCATTTGGTATCTAAAATCAATTTTGAATAAAGTCTTAGATTTATGATTTTTAATTGCTTTTCGTTCTTTACTTGTGTGATAGTTGTTGGTTATCTAAGAAATTTAACCTAGAACTGCCGTACAATAATGTATATCTCCACCAGGGTAATATAGTTATTTTTGTACTGTACTGTACTGTTTGCTATGAAATGTTATTACAGAGGATTGCTAAGAACTGATATTTAACTATACTATAGCTAAATAAATGCATAGAATCCTAGTTAGCGTGATGGTGTTGATGCATCAATCATGCTCGGTGTCCCTGCGTTCGATGTTCTACATAAGTGGACATATACCAAAGATGGCGAAGTTCAATAAATGCCTGCTGTAACGCTTGAAACAGATTCCGGTAGCGGAAGCCGACGTTCTTATCTCCTATGGATTGACCCTTATCTCTCTAGTAAATGGAAGGAGATTATTAGTAATCGATGGGCATAACATTTTTTCTAATACCGGTCTGCAGTGTGGGCAACTGTCATTGGTCAAGAAATCAAAGCGTTGACAGCCAATCAGGATAGGTTCCTGGCCTTGTCACACTTCGCTGCCTCGCCATCTCATCGTGTCTGACATGATTGATGGAGTTCGGCTGACAATCCTTATCGCATTACTGGGCATCGACACGACCATTTCATTTGTTAAG
>OZ010582.1:42368350-42390850 GCA_963932145.1 Acanthosepion lycidas | reverse complement strand
CTTGAAACTAAAACCATTATAAGACGCTTGGAACGGCTCATGATCAAATAAATAAACAATCGTTGTCTTTTCTATTTAACAATATATGTTTGAACATTGATCTACTACCCTATACAATATATATATATATATATATATATATATATATATATATATATATATCAGAGTTCACATTCAGTAGAATTTGTACAGCTTCCTCGTGCAGCCAATATATGACTTATCATGTATGGAGGGAAAGAGGTATTCATCAGCCTCTGTAGATTGAAGTGAAAATGCTGGACAAGAAGAATACTGAATAGTTAGACGTCTGAAAGAATCAGTTCATATGCTTGGATCGTAGGATCTCCTTAGTAGGCCCAACGTAGAAATAAATACAATATGGGAAACGTTAATAAATAAATAAATAAAACAAAATGACAAACGTCTGAAACCGCACCAGCAAACTGGGAAAACATTATGGGAAGCAGCAACAATAGTCAAAAGTGCAGTAGCAGTCAGAGACAGGATAGACGGCAGTAGCAGCAGCTGTGGCAACTCCAATCAGCAGACAGATTATGTTTAAAGTTCCAAGTTCACAACAGTAAATTGCCCTATTGGACAGTGGCCTAATGGATTCAAGTGATAGTTTGTGTAATTTGAGACATAGCAATTGTGAGTTCAGACCCTGGGAAAATTTGTTGTGTACTTGCGTATAAGAAAAGAACAGTATTAAATAAAAATTAGAAATAGACGATATCCCTAGACAATGAGCAGTGGAACGAAAACAGCCTACCCTCATAGATTAAATATAGGGTTCAGATCAGGATTCCATGTAGGTTAACCAGATCGATATACACTCGAGGAAGGCCTTGATGTAGGTGGTTGATAGATACAACGGCCAAAACAGTCGGAATATAAATAGTCTAAATAATTGATTTTACTTGTATATTTTTTAAGCATTTCATTCCTAGCAAGGCGGGAGTGTCACTAGCACGCAAGGGGTTACAGAGACTGAAAGTAAAAGTAAATCGGTGTGTCTGATGAAAGAATAAAGAGAAAGATGGTGATCAAGATAAAGGTATCAGAAGATGTCGATTGACATTACATGTTATTATTTGAAAATTATAGTTATCAGGGAAGCAAGTAAGAGGAACATCGAAAGAAGAAGCTGTTGGAGTAGAAGAGGCAGTTTCGACAGTGAACGTTTGGGACCGAGTCATCAATGAAATTGATATGAAAATATTTGTAGAAAACATAGAGGTATCCACATCACGTATGTGAGAAGTGTTTGAAGTCGAGATACCAGGTCAGGACCTATCACCTTGCGTATCCCTTTTTGGATTTTGTCCAGAACCTCGAGATGAACAGCGGGGGCACCATACCATATATGGCAACAGTATTCAATGCAAGGACTGATGGTAGATTTGTAGATTTGAAAGATGGACTCAGACGAGAAAACATGCTAGCGCGACACAGAGAACAAATTTTCCTTGCGGTAGATGTCGCTATTGTTTCAATATAGCTGCTCCACTTCAGATCAGTGGAAAACGTGAAACCAAGAAAGTGCAGAGAGACGCTCACGTCGAGATGAGCATCATTCATGCTGATAGGATGCAGGGAGGTTTTATTTTAGAGGCATTAAAGTTTACAAGACATTTCCTGCCCCAGAAACCACAGAATGGATGTCCTTATCGAAATCAATGACCAGGGTAACTTTGTCAGGAATGCCGGATTTACTACGGAGACAAGAGTAAATGGTAGTGTAGTCTGTGTGGATGCCTACTTGAGGACTGATGACATCAGGAAGATCGTTGATCAGAAACAGAGTAGGGCGCAGAATAGAGCCTTGGGGAACACCAGCGTTTGTATGAAATGAACTGGAGGAGAACCTATTTAGGACAACCTTCATTTCATGGTTTAAATCAACTAATCGTCCTGTTATATAGTATCCCTGAAGCTTACGAAGAAGGTCGGCATCAAACGCCTTACAGATATATAGAGCCACAGCTCAAGCTTAGCCGTTATTATCAAGAGATGGGTAAACAAATTCAGTTATGGGTAAGTACGACAGCGGTAGGCCGGGCAAAGCAGAAACCATATTGTGCGTCAAAGAGTAGATCATGGGAGGTAAGGTGCTTAACCACTTCGGTATTGATTGAAGCCACGAAGATTTTGCCCAAGTATAGTAGGAAACATATAGGACGGTAGGGAGATGAGTCAGAAGGGTCTCCAGAGTTCTTAAAAATAGGGAAAATATATGGGGACTTCTAACAGGCTGGAAAGCAAGAGTCAGCGCGTTAATAGTTATATAGTTTGGAAAGAACTGGAACCAATGGAGGATCACATTACTTTAAGACTACGGCTGATATCCCGTCACCCCCACTTGCTTTTTGAGATTCTAATTTAGAGATGATGTTCAATTCCATCGATGGGGTTATGCTCATCTCACTCAATAGAGCCTCACTTCTAGAAGAAAAATCAAGTGTGGCTAATCCAGATGAGTCGAGTGTTGAGTTGGATATGATTTTCCGAGCAAAAATCAGCTGTGGAAGTCAGGAAATTGAATTGATTAAATAGATTTGTGTATATTCTGTTGTTCAGTAGATTCTTGGTGAGCCGCCAATAATCTTTAGAGCCAAACTTGCGAGATGAATTACGTTGTTTCATTCTATCAGCAAATAGTAACTTTGCTTCATTAAGGACGCACTTGGACTCATTGCGAGCAGAGATAAAGAGTCGTCTGTTGCAATCAGACATGTCGCACAAGTACAGATTAAAGAAATGATTACTATGGGCTATAGCAGCTGAACGAGCAGCTCAGAACGAAGGAGATGAGTACGATTTAAATTTATATTTTTTTGCTGGGATGAAAGCCTCAATGTCAGCTTTTACACAGGAGGAGTCCTCAGACGCACATTTTTGAACAGGGTGATGTAAAAACACATTCAAAGAAACGACGCGTATGAAATCACGTAACGATTCCTAATATGAAAATATGAAAAAAGCCCAAAACTCTTAAAGTATATATGGAAACTAAAAACTGACGTGGAAATTAAGGAAACGAGAACAAGCCTAAAAATACATCCGAAAACTGTAATGTTTGTTTTGAGGATATAATCCACCTTTCCAGTACGAGGTAATTTCATCACGAGACATCAGTGATTATTTTCAAAAGCATATACGAAAGAATATCCCTACTTTTCTACCTGCAACCACATCATGATCGAAAACAGTTATTTTAACCTATTAAACTAAATATAATAAAATTTATTTCAAATATAAAAATTTAGAGCCTAAGAAAATATACAAATACAAACAACAAAATGACTTAGATCTGGTATTATTATTTGCTCGAGCTAACTCAGCCATTCACGAGTCTAGCACAATAACTATCATCGTCTTGCATCAAAGTCGGGAAGACATTTAGATGGCATCTTTTCTCATAACATAACTGGTCAATATAGGTGGTTGATGGGCGACCAACTCGTCTTGCGTCCGAAAATTCCATCTATTAATGAATGATACAGTGTGTCTCAGAATTAATTATCGATTTCAGTGAAATCGGATATATTAAAAAAGAAAGCTCGCTTTTATTTCTGTTCATCATATTTAATATATGTTAGAAGTGTATACATTTCTAATTTTGTTTATAACTTTATAATTTCTATTGTTTTTTTTTTCCTAATTTCATTTTCATTCCCTTTGAGGACCCTTTTAATGAATACACAAGAACGTATCTCTGTTGACTCCCCCCACACACTGGATATCTTTTCATGGGGTTTCATAAAATCAAAGGTTTATCGCGAAAAGATCAATAATTTAACTGAACTTAAAGAACACATTCAGTTAGCAGTGCAGCTGATATCTCGTAAAAGTTTCAAAATGTGTTTCGCAAAGCTAAATATAGAATTGAAAATTGCAGAAATACAGATGGAGCACGTTGAACATTTTCAATAAAGTTTTGACGTAAGATTTATAAACTTATTTGTTTTGTAGTATAATTAAGTAATAACAATAAAACTTTCATTTTTTTAAAAAGGAAAAAAATCGATTTCATTGAAACAGAGCGTTAATTCTGAGACATTCTGTATAAGAAAATTCAATAATAATTATATGAAAAAAATAAAAATAAGCAAACTAAATATAGTGATTATAAAAACTTAATTCATCACCAGTAAAAAGGGAATCAGTTTCCTACATGAGAATCAATTTCCTCCTTCCCAATTTTTTTTTAAACTGTGTTAATCTATGGTCCACAAAACAGGATAGTTATCATTAATGGCTGACAAGAAGAAAATGTAATACATAACTTTTCCGAACATATAATACTGTATATTCATTAAACTATAATCAATAATTGATTTTGAGGAAACTCATAATTAATACTGTTTTTTTTATAATCCATAATTAATAATGGGTTTTCCATTAACCCATAATTAATACTGTTTTTTACGAAACCTATAATTAATACTGGCATTTTCGTTAACCTATAATTAATACAGTTGTTTTATAAAACCTATAAATATTACCTGATTTTCATTTTCCTTTTTATAATAGATGTCAGACATTACGGTGGGCATTAATGGATTAATCCCTAAATGATCTTTATATAAAGATCCAGTAATAGGAATCGTATCCATTTGAGGCATGAATCTTACAGTAACTATGAAATGTTGGCTCCTGTTTCCATAGTCTATATTAACAATAGCTCTGTCTTGGATAAAGAGCACTCTACCCTCATGAAGACAGTAAAATTTAATATATATTTTTTCCTTTTCCCTTTCTAGTTAGTGTTTTATAAAATTTACAAAGCTAACAATTCGTCATGTTCTCTTTCGATATCCAAATCGAAATACAGATCAAGGGGTTTCTCACACCTATTTGAGGAATTCTCCCTATTTGACACTTGCTACTTCCTAACTCTAACCATACTGGGCCATATGAGTCCGAGGTATCGGGTCAGGATGTTGCGCCATTTTTCCTTTGGCCGCTATCTAGTTCTTTTCCTCTGCCTAATAGTATCCCTAATAGTCCAGCTGTTGTCACTGAGATGAGAAACGTGGCCAGCCCATCTATATTTGCATTTCTTGACGGTCTCATTTATATCCTTCATTCCTATCTGGTGTCGGATGTAGATGTTGCTCTTCCAGTCACGTAAGCTAATGCTGAGCATGATTCTCTCTATTTGACGTTGGGCCACTGCCAACCTCTCTGCAGTCGTTGTGCTGATCGCTAATGCCTCATTTTCAGAAATAATCACCGGATTAACATATTTATTAAACGATTCTCTTTTGGTCTCGATACTTTACTTGAGGCTTCTCATGACGCTATAAACTTTTCTAACATCTTCCCAAACATGCAAAATCCTTCTTTTGACCTCCGGAAATAGGCCACACTCTCGTGTAGTCTTCTCTCCTATATTCACATAACTGTCTACCTTCTCAATGGTATTTCCATATACAATAACTGTTGATGGTTTAGTTTGGCTTTTAAACATGACCTTGGTTTATCCAAAATGCATGGTTGGCGCACAATTTCAATAACATTGAGCATCTGCTCCAGTTAGTTTAGTGCATGGTCTATTAGGATAATATCTTTCAATAGTTTCTATCTAAATTTGTGTATGTGCAACATCTGGCGCGTGTGCGTTTTTACGTTTACAATCAGAGAAAATTAAAGCAATGTAGTGTTCATCAACCCACCTTTACCCCAATACGCACGTGAATAACTAATCTATATTATTCATTATATTAAGTGCATTGACAAGGAACGGAATTAGAATAAGAGATAAATATATGTTGTGCAAAATAAACGTCCTTATCTACCATTAGGATGCGAACTTATTAACGCATCTCCGTAGGTTTTTTTTCATAGATTTTTCATCTTTTTGCAAACATGTAACTTTTCATGTCTAGTCTCGTTTTACATGAGGCGAGAACAGACAATGCAAAATTCATTGCCTTGAAAAGGGTCATAAAAACACTGGAATATTAAACCGACAGTCGATTAACTCGTAAGATATGCTGAATGATTTGATATGAATATTTAATGATAGATAACTTGATAAGTTCTTTTAAAGGACGGAGCGCGTTGCATAGATTTTTTCACCATTTTCTCATTCAACCACGTGATACTGTTTTGATTTATAGAAATATATATATTATATTCCCCATCAGTCAGTCAGTTATGTGCCATGCTTGATACACGCCTACGCGATCATGTATCTTTCGATACTAGACTGACGAAGCAAATTTTTCCAGCAGTAGGTTGCCATTTTTCTCTTCGGTACGCCAGTTGCCATCTAAGACTATAGAAAAACAGTCTGTCGTGCTATTTACCGATAGCTGGCGGGAGAAAAAGATGATTTCTATGTGTATTATCACGTAAGGGAATGTAATATATTCAACTTGAATTCGAAATCGGCTCTCCGATTCTTCAGTGGATAATTGTACTACTTTTAGGTTTGAATATGGTAAAATAATTGATCTGTATTTAAATATAGTAGAATAGTAAAAAAAAAAAAATTAAAAAAACAAACAAGGGGATAAAGCCACTAAGACGTAAGTGAATACTGGGTGTGAAAAAAAAAACTGAGAAGGCTTTATTGAGGAAAAAAAAGAACAGGATAAAAAAAGAGATGAAAAAATAGCTTTTAATTTTTTTTAAACATCGTAGTTGACACGAAATAAAATAAAAAAAAAACAGAGGAGATTACCACAAGAGAGAAGTGCGGGATAAAAAAAATAGCAGAATAAAACTTAGTTATATCTAGTAATTTCAACATTAAAAAGATGTGATCTTGCTTCAAATTCTGCTTAAATTCATGATGTCGCGGTAAGAAGTGGAAAGATCACGAGAACAATAATTGATTTGTTATTTCTCTATGAAATTTCAATTTTTAAATTATCTCAAACCAAACAAGATAAAAAGCAACAAAGACTCAAGGGGTTACTGAGTGTTATAGAATATAAGGAAAAAAACACTATTAACGAGAGAGAATAATAAATGAACATGATTTTAAAAAAGACGGTAGATAACGATTGACATTGTATTTAATTTTTTTGAAGATTAAAGTTGAGTATGAAGTAGGAAGTTGGAAGTGAGTTCCACAAGCGAGAGATGCGATAGAAAAACTTTTAGCATAGAGGTTGTAATTACATCTAGCCATTTCAAGTACAAAATGATGAGCCCTTGTAAAAAATCTACTATTACGCTTAATTTCATAAAGTTTAGTTATCATAGCGGAAAGTTCATAAGAACAATTACTTATAGAAAAGATACAATGAAGCTATGTTACGGTCAATATATCACAACCAATAACATTGTAGATTTTTTTGGACTTTATTAAGAATCTCTAAATATATAGCAGAAGCACCAGACCATATATTGCAGCAATATTCAAAGCAAGGAAGAATGATAGACTTATAAATATGCAAGATAGATTCAGTCGAGAAAAAATTGTCTGGCAAGGAACAGTGAAACAATTGATTCTATATAATCTTTTCTCATCATATCAGCGGAAAACGTTAGTCCAAGAACAGAGAAAGTGTAACTCTCCTGGAGGTTAGTTACTTCCAGACGATTACTATTTTAGCACCCCGCTACCAATGTCGATTTTCGTGCAAATCTGGGCAAAAAGCGGATCACAGAGCTTAACCAGCTTCATAAACATTTTCAGAAAACCTCAAATTCTAAATGCTCAATAAACCCAGAAGAGGGCGTTGCGATCCACCCAAGTACAAGTCTTTTTTTTATTTCAGGGCGTGACTAAGTGAAAATGTCCCGCTTCTTTCTCAGGAGCAGATTACGTTGATTAAGATTCCAGTCACAAGTTCGTTCTCTCTTCTCTTCTTATTCTTTTTTGATTTCTTTCGCTTTCAAAAAGCTTTTTAAGAAATCGCGTTTCGACCCCCTTGCGGGCGGTCGCTATGAAAATAAATTCACACACATACACGTACGTACGAAACTTAATTCCAAACATTACAGAACATTACAAACAAACATGTTACGAATATTCAACTATAAGTAACAGAAACTTAATTACAGACATTACAGAACATTACAAACATCAACATATTCTCAGGTTTACAGAATCCTTTCAAAGTGAGACAAAAGAAAATTCAACCAGACATTACGCTCCCACGGTAAAGAAATTAAACTTGGGTATTCCGGTTTTTTTTCCAATTCTTCACCAGCAAGAAATTACTTAAGAAAAAAAATCATCTGAAGTTAAAAGTTCACCGAACATAGTTTCAGCTGTTCAGGACATAATTCAAGAAAGTTTGTCGCAGTTCTATTCAACAGAATTTGCTCTTTGGTGAAGATTTTCTTTTAGCAGAAAGATTTATTGTAATTACTTTCATAAGTACAAAAAAAAAATCATTTAGTACCAAACAGAAACTTCTTGAAGTATCAAGTAATAATTCAAAGTTCCATTTTATCAAACCCATATTGACAGTGAACATTTTGAGCGGCAAGTAACTCATCTTAATTATGCTTGTAAATAATTGACATACATAAACATGAATATATTTGTTATAAAAACCGTTTTGTGTTCCTTTTTATTGTTTCAATTTTTGTGGTATTTTACGTTAGATATAAATTGGAGAAGCAAATGGAGTAAACACTATGAACACTGATAAGCTTTAACAAATTGTGTTAATAAAATTTTTAAAAAATCACTGAGCTTTAATTAATTCGGACAATTTTTATCGGGGACGAAGAATAAATTGGCATAAATAGGGTACGAATTTACAAGTTATGTATGATTGCTTTATTTCTTACTTATGAAATGAACAGCGCTTGTTATAGTTTTTGCAGTTTCCTTAAATCACCCGAGGCCATGATAAAAACATTTGGTTATCACGAAAAGTAATCATTCGATAAGAGAATTTCAGAGCAGAATGAAATCTATCGAAATACATCCATAAAGAAAAACGCCGACAGGAACAAACGTTATCTGGAGTAAGCAGCCAAAGAAATTGTACCGAAATTGGCTAATAATGATATTTTCAACTTAATCCCTTGTTAGATGCACTCGAATCAAGCTGGAGGCCATCTTGAAAGTTTGTAATGGGGAACTGATAAAAAGTAAAACCAACAACTGTAAGTATAAAACGAACAGATATGAAATCCCTCGAAGAGGAAATTGTTAGAGTACGAAGCGGCAAAATATGGAAAACTCCTCAGGCCTATCGAAAGCTTCTGTATTTAAATTAGAAGCGAAATAAACTAATTCTAAAGGTTGCGAATCAGACATCGGTACAGATAGTGTCCTTGGCGAGTCGAGTTCAAATTACAATCTAGTCACTTGACTGAACTTTTAAAAAATTACTCTTAGGCTAGGTATAAACACATTTTTCGTACCCTTCATGCTAAATAGTAGGTCAGACTATGGTGTTGAGCCTTGTGTGGCAACCATACTAGAAGAACAGATTTGAATCCAAAATCCTGAAGAATACAAAGAGAAAACACTCCACATGTTATGACAGTACATAGATAATAAAAAAGGGAATCTTTACGGAGGGCCATAATCGCCGATATGGCATTAACAATATCGTGACATGGCATTAAAAGAAACTGCGAAAAATATTAGGTTTTTCACAGCTGTATAATGTGTTTGCCGGTTACCATAAGTTTAGTATTAGGCTCTTCGAACTTTTCCTTTCAAACGCGACTATATGACTCAAACATTTTTTGGGTTGGGTTGTTAAACGGATAATGATACAAGACACTTCGTAAATGATGTTCAAGCGGTGAAAGTAAATAAGACACAAATCAACGACCCCTTCATAAGCGTCATATTTCAAATGTTGAAAGACCATCACATTAAAATTTGGCAATCCGTTATCAATGTCTTTTAATCCAGACCCGATTCAAGACTTCGAACTTTTAGGTCATGACACTAAAATCGATTCTCCTGTTATAGTACGTGAACCCATATATATATATATATATATATATATATATATATATATATATATATATATATATATATATATATATATATATATATATATGCGTGTGTGTGTGTGTGAATGTACGAAGGTAAATAAATAAGCCCGTAGCCCGTAGAGTGATTAAATGAAGTTAGATGTGAAATTTTCACGACATCATATTCAATCAAATCATTCATCCCATTCAATTTATTAACCGTGAACTGCCATAAATTATTGGGAAATGTAAGTGACTGGTTTCCCTTCGTAATCTTCAGGATTTTAAGTTCCAATCTCTCCTTCTTTTAGACTTGTAGCAACCCAAGATTCAAGAGCACGGTCTAACCTACTATTTAACATGGTGGTGAGAACCTTTGAGTTTATTTGTATTGACTAGGATTGAAATTATGTTCAAAATGAATTGATTTTTTTTATTATTAACGACATAATATTGAATCTCTTTCTCTCTCTCTCTCACACACACACGCACGCGCATCTTTCGTTTTGACTCGAGGATGACTATATAATGAAGTCAAACACGTAGTCAAGAAAATAGTTTTTCACTTAATTAAGATTAAAAAGATTAATCAATCTTTTGTTCGGATTTTATATAATACGAACACGCACACTGTCGACATGGGAAATGCAAAGACAAACCTTTATTAATCAGAAAAAGACTAGAAACTTTTGCTTTCAATTCATTCTTACAGAAATAGAGAAATATTTACTTTACAATTCCAACATCTGGGAGGAAAATTTAAAAAAAAAAAAGACAACTTTTGACAACATCTTTCGACATTTTATGAAAACCAGAGTCGGATAGTCTACGTCGAATTCTAAAAACATAAAACATAGATCGACAATCTTAATTACAAATGAAAATAACTGATATGGAACAAAAATCACGCAATTTTTATTTTTTCATTATGACCGGGTGACACCAACCAAGCAGAAACATATAAACGATATAAAGAATTTTCTAAAGATTGTGTTTACGCATGGAACAGAGTGTCGCTGCATGGTATTCACTCAAGGTCAACTTTTATATTTCCATAGGCTCTATCCATGATATTGAGCATTTTAACCCATAATATATAGCATATATTTAAACTATATGTATATATATATATATATATATATATATATATATATATATATATATATATATATATATATATACCCATTATGATAACCGGGCAGTTAAGTGTACTGTAAACAAAATTGGATGAATTTGTGATAATCATATGAGCGCCATATATTGACACTTATTGATACAATCTCTTCATAAACTTACAGGTGAGGCCCAGTTAAAAAATACCTTCGGGCCCTAAAATCCACTCTGCTCAGACGATCTCCAACTGAGGATGTTCCTAAATATCTACACGTGTCTCCTAAGTTGCCTTCATCCTTCAAACTAAAAAAAGAAAAGCAAGTCTCTACACCGTTCGCCATGCTCCCCGTATACAGCCACAAATGAACATAGATATAGTGTGTGTAACCATCTTTTGGACATTCCCAACTGGGGAAGCTCAAGCAACTAACAAGCAAATTTGTGGGACTAAAAGAGATATTTTCTCTTGCCCCTCATAACACACCAAAGGAGAATCTGTACATATAAGGACCTCCAATCAATTAAGATGTCAATTCATGAGAGCTATGATCTATTATTATTTTTATTATATGAATAAATACTAGATTATACAGATTATTAAGCTGTAGCTTTTATTTCAGATATTGTACTGGCGTTTACATGTATTGAGTGTCTGAAAACCTTTATGCATTATATGGGCCTCAAATTTTTTTTTTTCCAAATACTGAAATCCTCCCTGATTTCAGGAATTAGGAGGTAGTCCTGGATATGAAGGTGAACTACAGCCGGTAGCAAAGCCTCTTATGGGAACGATGTTTGAGGAGGGTTGAACCACCACTTAACTTTGGTTGTTCACAGCAACCTCCTCCTATTCGACTCGGGGTGTTATCACCAGTTAGAATTCCAACTATGGAGAAAAAAAGGATCCCCAAACAAAAACAAAACAATATGAAAGTATTAAAATACATTTTATAGCAAAAGTACCAGCAATACATTTTTATATAAAGAATTAACAATAACCATTTATAATAAAATTACCAGAAACACAAATCTAAATCAAAATGACCAGTGTTACATTTCAAAGTAGAATTACCAAGAATAAATTTAATTTGTAGTTGAAGGTATACAATAGCGGTCAAAATATATTTAATTGAAGCCACAAAATTGTGTTAAAAAATATTTAGATTTCGACATTAAATAACCCATCTTTCTTTCTTTTGCTGCACCGTGTCTTTTCAGAACGTATGCTGTAACGGCTCTCCACTTCTTCTTATCCCTTGTAGCTCTAAATGCTTCGTCCCTCTGCTACCTCCGCCACGACACGTTCTGTCATCCTCTTGCTCAAGCCCGTATGCCAGGCGTTGTTTTCCCTTGTCTCTCTTTCCCTCTATTCGTCCTGTGAGTATCGGATTCTCCAGGCCCTCCTTCCTCATTATGCGTCCCAGAAACTTCAGCTGACTCTTCCTGATGTTAAGTATAAGCCTCCTACTTGTTTGCATCCTCTCCAGGACCTCATCGTTGCTCACACGCTTGGTCAATGATATCCCCAGCATCCTTCTGTAGAACCACATCTCCGTCGCCTCGAGTCTCTTCATCATCTTTGAGAAGACCGTCCAACATTCGCTGCCGTAAAGGAAGGCAGATGTCACGTAACAGATCAGTACTCTTTTCTTTGTTATCAAAGAGTTTGATATTCCACTAAACAAAATCAAAAAAAGCATTGTAAAAAAAATTAAATAATATCTGGCCCTACTGCTCGAAACTGGTTTTACTGTTTTAAAAGTGGATGCCTGATTCTTAAAAAAAACTCCAGAAATGGATAGTAATCATTTATTAGTTATGATGATTTAAAAGTTCAAGAAGAAAAACTAACTCTCGTTGCTAGGAATCTTTTAGAACAGCTAAGAAAGTCACAATCGGTCACACCTAGCGAATTATATAACCTTCATCGACACACAGGATTACCTATGGCAGAAAAAGAAAAAATACTTTCGATGGACCCTAATGAAAAAATAATTAAGAGAAACGATATAACGAAAAAATGTTAAACAGAAAACGGAATATTAAATCAGAGAAAGAAATGATTAAATGTCAGCCAGAGATTTCTTGTCTGGTGCAATATATAATTGACTAAATGACGGCTTTCATATTTTTACAACAGAGTTTAAAATAATTAGCGAGATTTATTTCGGTTAATTAGTGTCTTCAATTGGATTACGCCAATTATAAACGCTTTTTGTGACACGAGGCCTCATTAAGGTCAGCTGAAAACGTTTATTAGATTCTGATAAAAAAGGAACAGATTAATTATAGCCAATGACGATGTAAAATCTCGATATTCCTGGACAATCTCCAAAGAAAAATAAAACATTTCAATACTTTTTGTCTTCTTAAATGAATTATCATGAAATATTTTTTCTTTAAAAGATACATTACTACCTTGTAGCATATTAAAGAACTCAGACAAGGAAGGGTGCGCATTATAAGAAGGGTTTAAAAACAAGCTCATAATATATTTTAAAATACGTAACTATCGAATTTTCGGACCAACAGATATTTTAAAAAAGAAATATTTTCGCAGAGTTACAAGATTTTATCAGAAAAAATATTTTTATCGGTTTCCTTAATCATTATGTGCCCCTATAAAGGGTCACTGGTAGTAGTGGAAATGATTGTGAGACTTTCGTGACAATGGTAGAAGGAATTAGGAATCAAAAAGGGCCAGTGTAAAAACCCAGTATTGAATTGGATCATTGGGAGGGTTGAAAACCGTTAAGCAAAAAAACATTGGGGCAGTCATTGTTTCAGCGTGACGTGACTAGATGCGACGGGAGGCCATCAGAGGATGCCAAGCCTCAGCGATGGCCGGAAGACGCCGAAAGAATGTCCTGCTGAAGAGAATTGCTGACGTGGAGCCAGCCGAAGAGAATTACCGACGTCGAGACAGAGAAAAGAATAACTGCCGAAGAGGATTGCCGACGTCGAGCCAGACGAAGAGGATTAGAGACGTCAAGCCAGACTGAAAGAATTGCCGACGTTGAGCCAGGCGAAGAGAATTGCCGACGTTGAGCCAGACGAAGAGAATTGCCGAGGTCAAGCCAGACGAAGAGAATTGCAAACGTCGAGTAGGGGAAGAGAATTGCCGACGTCAACCCAGCGACGAGAATTATTGCCGAAGAGAATTGCCGACGGTCAAGCCAGACGAAGAAAATTGCCGACGTCAAGCCAGAAGAAGAGAATTGCCGACGTCGAGCTAGATGAAGAGAATTGCCAAACTTCGAGCCAGACGAAGAGAATTGCCGACGTTGAGCAAGATTATGACAATTGCCGACGTTGAGCAAGATGATGACAATTGTCGACGTCAAGCCAGACGAAAAGAATTGTCGACGTCTAACCAGCGAAGAGAATTGCCGACGTCTGTCCAGATGATGAGAATTGATGCCGTGGACACAGCGAAGAGCATTGCTACCAAAAAGAGTTGCCGACATTGAGTCAGACAAGAGAATTGATGACGAGAATTCCCAAGATCCTAACATATTTAACCTGCTCCAAGTTTTAGAAGCAAGAGATACAGTTCCAGGACAGAGAAACAAATAGGGAGGCTTAATTTGATTGCATCAACGACTACATAACACCACTGAAAATTAACCCATCAGCTTTTATTTTTGTTGTTATTTGTTATGATATTTGTGTTTTTCGCCGGCGGAAGCATTCTTGTCCGTTTTCATAGCACGGTTCCGTCAACTCCATTCAGCGCTTAAGTGCGGACGGAAATTCGATCTTCACTACACTGTGCTCAAAGAACACAACGTGAGCAGAGCAGATGAATAAACGAAGCAGTCAACAAGTAAGCGATCATTTGACCTGCACGAATGCTGACCAGCATGGAAACAAAACAGAATGGAGCCAGGCTGGCCGTGTTTTAATTATATTTCGATAATACCAATTTACTGAAATATATTTAACTTTACCCTTCATTTTTGTTATGTATTTATTTTATTTTTTTATGAATTGCCTTTTAATATGTTTGCTTTTAATGCTATAGCAACATTTTCAAAAGTGTTATTTGACAAATATTAAATCCATATTTCATCAACTGTCGAGATTTGCTTAATATAACACTTCAAATTCTGAGCTAAAACTCTATTGAACCAGTAATCCTAGCAGTACGCAGATTAGTTTTACACGGTTTTCCTATTTTACATGTAAGATGAAACTTAATTCTTCAGTTAATAAATGAATAAGCACATGGCGAGTTTTACGACAATAAAATAGCCGTAGAAATGACTCTATCACATCGTGAAGAGTTTGAGCTAAAGAACTTTAACAAAATATTATAATAACAATACTAAATACCAATTCATGTTATTTTAAGACGTAAGGGGGTACAAATGAAAAGATTTGTATTTTTTTTCATTTTATTGAAACAGATGTTAAACACTATCTTCTTTCTTTCATTTTCTCACTGAGACCAATTATTGTTTTTGATATTTATTTTCCCTTCTTAATCGATCAAAACAGAATAGTCCATTACTTTTGATGCATTAGCAGGAGATATCAAACACTTCTTTCTTTCTCTCTTTTTTCCACTGAAACTAAGTAGCGTCTCTGACATGTCAAATTGCCGTTCCATGCGACGAAAATGGAATAGTCCATTATTTATGAGGTAGTGACAGGGGGTAACGGTCGTGTGAACTAAGAAAGTAAAGAAAGGAGGGGCAAAAACAATTATTATATGATATCAAATAACAACAAAAGTAACAACCGCAATGATAAAAACTATACTTACGTAGATTTATATCCATTCAGTGGCCATTATAAGATCTTTGCTTTATCTCAAAAGGAATTTTGTTGTCTCTATTCTCTGGAGTGTCCCATAGGACTACAGTCTAGTGGAATAGAGTGTCGGTTTGTGAATTTGATGATATAGTAATTTTGAGGACAATCTCTAGACTTAGTAACGCAGGACGGACACTAAATGCCCAGTACTAGACGATATAATCCCACGCTGAAAGAGATTAAATAAATGGTTCAGTTATCTCTCTTATACCCGGGTTTCTCTTATATCCATGTCTCTTATATCCGGGTTACACTGTATATATAACGAGTTGATACCTGACTCCGTAACGTACGTTCAACTTCCGGCTGACGTTGATTGCAGCCGCTTCGCACTAATACCCACCTGCATCCTTTTTTTGCCTCTTTTATCGTACCTATTATAAGTCTATTTAAATAGAATGTTTATTGTAATGCAGAACTCATAATAGATTATATACCATATAGGTACAATCGTCAGATGATTTAATTTCGTTTAATTAAAACCAAAAAATAATTCCTGTACATGTAACATACTAATATTATGCTGCATGAAAATCATTTATCTTATTTACAAATCTTTACTACGTCAGCTTTTTAAGTAAAAATTAAATATATAAATCTGTAAAAATTAAATATATAAATCTGGAAACTATTAGGTTGGTTCAAAAATAATGACGTAATAATGTCGTTTTTTGACGGTAAAAATACGTCAAATAACGACATTATTACGTCATTATTTTTGCACCAACCTAATAACCATTATTATTATTATTGTTTTATTTTCTTTGATTTCTGGTGTGTACACATTTCTTTCCCAGAGACTTAAGGTTAGAAATGGCATCATGAAATTTTCAAAAAATACAAAAACACACACACACACATATTTTAGAATTTTACATAGACACTTCGTAAGGTGTGGGCTGTACTCGTGAGAAAATTTTTTTGGTATTTCTTTAATGTTTCCAGGAATCCCTTCAATTAGTCTATTGGAATCTTTTCCAACAAATTCGAGGGCTTCAACTACTAAAAGTGGCTAAAAGCGTTGGCTTGTGAATTTGGTGACATTGTGGTTCTGAGATCAATCCCTGAGTAGGGCGACCTTTACTTGCCCTCAGTGGAAACGGGCGATAAATAAATAAATAAACAAATAAATAAATAAATAAAAGACCTAGAAGATATCCCTCGATAGGAGAAGTCTACCCACGTAACGTTCAGTTCAGAATTCCCTGTAGGTTGTACAGGAATTCCGGTAGACACAGCGACCGAATCGTTGTGAAAATAACAACAAAGATAAGGACACTAGTCCGAATATAAATAGTGTAAGTAATGATAACTCCTCATATTAGAAATTTAGACAAAATTCCCGTCTAGTTTCGTTTAATATTTGAGCTTAAAAAGTTTAATAGACTATAAAAATAACAAATTCCATAAAATATTAAAAAAAGCAACTATAAATATGAATGCAGGTCATTATTTAAAGAAATAAGAGGATACAAATTAAAATATTTTCATTTTCAGTGACGCCGACATTAAATGTGTTTTCGCCTCCTCGATCTTCGTTCTTTTTTCCCTTTACTTTACCTAAATCTACATAGCTATATAGAATTTATTGCTTCTATCCCCACAATCAAATGGAAAGGCTACTTGTTTATCTGAGGTAATGGCTGGGTTTAACTTAATTGCTAGCAAACTAAGGAACCAAGAAACAAATGGAAATTATTATTATTGTTTTATTATTATTGTTGTTGTTTTTGTTGTTGTCGTCGTCGTCGTCGTCGTCGTCGTCGTCGTCGTTGTTGTTGTTGTTGTTGTTGTTGTTGTTGTTGTTGTTGTTGCTGCTGCTGCTGCTGCTGCTGTTGTTGTTTTTAATTCCTTTGATTTCACATTTCTTTCCGAGTCTCGCCCAGAGACCTAAGGTTAGAAATAGCATCATGACCCATTGCGACTGACAAAAAAAAACAAAAAGAAACAAAAAAAACAAAAAAAACAACACATATTTTACATAGGTAAAGCCTTTCGTAAAGTGTGGGCTGTACTTGTGAGAACAATTTTTTGTATTTCTTTGAAGCATAGGCTTCCAGGAATCCCTTCAGTTAGACTACTGCAATCTTTTCCAACCAAATCCTAGGGCTTCAAGTACAACAGGGATTGTTGATGTTCCCATGTGCCACATTTTTGAGATTTCTATTTCAAGGTTCTTGTATTTTGACAACTTTTTGAATATCTTCAAGGATACATTGCAGGAGTCACTTTTTTGTTTGTTTGTGGTCTCTAATAACAATGCCTGGGTGATTGGCTTTGATTGTTCTGTCAGTGTGTATTATGTAGTCCCATAGAATTGTAACAGATCCTATCTCTGTAACCGGGTCTGGGTGGTGTTCATACCAGTTTCTTTCAGTTACCTTTCCTTAGAATTTGAAAATTTTCCTGTGCAGATTTTGGCCCACTCTGTCATGCCGGGTTTTATATTCAGTGAGTGCTAATACAGTGCAACCTGATACAAAATGATCAATTGTTTCTCGATATTTATCACAGAATCTGCATTTGGGGCTAACACAATAATAATAATAATAATAATAATAATAATAATAATAATAATAATAATAATAATAACTTTTGGCTCTATCTGTAATCAATCCATAAAACACCTGCACAAACTTTATCAATGGTAATTAATAATCCCAATGAAATTCCAGAATGGATCACTGAACGTATTACATATCCCCTTCCAAAAACGGGTAAAACCGATGATCAAAAAAATCTAAGTCAATGATATGATTGACCACCAAATATAAATTGATCACGTCTGTCCTGAAGAACTGTACTTTCTTTTTCTGGATAAAAACAAAATTCTTCTCCTGGAAAAGAAAAGATGTCGAATAGGTTCTTGTTGTTGCCAAGATCAACTACTGGTAAACAAATAATCCTGGAAAATTGCAGGGTTAAATATCGAAATCTCAGCACAGCAGGGATAAATCATCGTAAAGCGTTTGATAGTGTGCACAATCTTGGATCCTTAAATCTTTAGAAATCTACAAAGTCCCTTCGGTGATAATAAATTCCTTAAACACAGCATGTGAAAACCACATTAAAGCTAAATCACATCAAAGTTACTGCGACTTCCAATTATTTGAATATCCGAAGAGGAATCTTTCGATGAGATTCCCTGTCGTCCATTCGGTTCTGTTCTGTCCTAAATCCTCCTTTCGCATGAACTAAACAACAATAATTATATATATATATATATATATATATATAAAGACAGTGTTTTATCACCTATTCTGCATGGATGATATCAAACTCTTTTGCAAAGACAGTGAGTTGAAAGGTATCCTCAAATACTGTAAAATGTTTCAGTGATGACATCGGTATGCATTTCCGATGGGATAAATCTGCAAAAGTAACATTCAAGAAAGGGAGAATTACATAAACACACTGAATAGATCTAGAGACTAAGATTCGCGAACTGGAACAAGAAGATGCCTACAAATGCCTAGATGTCAGCGTATGTGATGGAATACAGTATGCCCAAAATAAGGTATAAATGAAAAAAATAATACTACACACTTGTTCATCTGATGGTAAATACCATGTTGAATTCACAAAACAGAATATAAGCCATAAACACTTTCCGTGGTGCAATACATTTTGAAAGTCTTTTATTGGAACATAGCTGGCATCAAGCGAATGGTTGTTAAAAGGAGAAAGCTTCTCACGTACCGCTGAATGTATCATCCTAGGTTGATTTTGATCGCCTGTATGTGTCCATATCGGAAGAAGGCAGAGGATTAGTTCGAATAGAACTGTCGTATAAAGGCACAACGTTCAGTGTTCAAGTATACCTTGAATCTACAGAAGATCGAATGATGATCTCTGACAAATAAGATGAAAAAAATATGAAACTTTATTCAGTAATTAAAGAAGCCAACAAATTCAAAAAGGAATTTCAAGTGGATGAAGAAGTTCATGTAAACAACAACTCTAAATAAATATCTAAAAAGAAAACCAAAATAAATGCAACGTATCAAATGCAGAAAAGGCAGTAAGATTATCCTTTTCAGGGTCAATACTCTGCTTGTACCAAACAAGCTGATGTCGACAACACCCGATCTCATTAGTGGTTACGTAGTGCAGGGTTGAAAGCTGAAACCGAAGGTTTTATTCTTGCTACACAAGAACAATGCTTGCTAACTGGACATTACAAAGCATACACACTGAAAAATTGAGTTAGCCCCAAATGCTGTGATAAATATCCAGAAAAAATTAACCATCTTGTATCAGGTTCCCCGATCTTAGCATCCGCTCTATATAAAACTCGAGATGTGTGTGACAATATCTGCAATGGAAAATATTCAACTTTTACGAGAAGGAAACTCCAAGAAACCGGTATGAAAACTACCGAAATCTGGTTACAGAGATGGAAACTGTAAAAATATATAGGATTTTACAATACACGCAGACAGAACAATCAGAGCTAATCTCCCAGACATCGCGATCAGGAACCACAAAAACATAATGTGCTTTCTTATTGACATGGCAGTCCCTGCAAATTTTAATATATTTTGGAAGATCTTCAAAAGAATCGCTCAAAATGCAAGGGGAAATTAAAACAATGTGGCAAATGAGGGTATCAATAATTCCACTTGTAGTTGGAGCCCTCGGGTTGATTGGAAAATAGTCCGATAAACTCAATGAAGGGATTTTTGGTAGTCCATGCCTTAAAGAAATGCAAAAAAGATATACTTACAAGTACAGTGCATACATTACGAAGTTCTTTGTGTAAAAATGTCTTAAGTTGTCTTTATGAAGCCATTTCTGAACTTAGGTCACTGGTTAGGACCCCGAAGGAAAGGTGTATACAAGTGAATTCAATGGAAGATAATAATAATAATAATAATAATAATAATAATAATAATAATAATAATAATAATTAGGACCTTCTTCGAATTTTAGATGTTTCGGCCTGTTGACGAGGGTCATAACGCAACCCGCAGTATTTTCCCTAGTTCGTGAGCTGCTCCAAGCAATGTTACCATCTTATGTCAGATACACCCAAAACGTGTGTCAAGGAAGTGACATTCTTTGATGTTGTTATTGTTATTATTGTAATTTGTCTCTACTTCATGTAATACAAAGTTGCCTCTCAAGACTTAATAAGATAGTTCAAGAGACAACAAGATGCCTTTTGAGAGAAAGAAAATATCTTATAGTGATCACTGAATGGATAGAAATCTATGCAAGTATTGTTTTTATCATTAGTGTTGTTATTTTTTTGTTATTGTTAAGTATCATATAATAATTGTGCTTTTCTCTCCTGTAGTTAGTTTTTTAATTCGTACGACCGTGACGCCCAGCCACTACCTAATAAATAATAGACTGTACCGTTTTCGTCGCATGGAAAGACAATTAGACATATCAGAGACGCTACTTGGTTTCAGTAGAAAAAAGAAAGAAAGATAGAAGTGTTTAACATCAGTTTCAATAAAATGAAAAAAGTTATCAATTTCAAATCTTTTCATTTGTACCCCCGTTCTTCTTAAAATAACGACTAGAATTCATATTATTGCAATATTTATTAGAGTTGTTGAGCTCAAATATTTAACGATGTAATGGAGTAAATTCTATGTATATCTTACAGTCGTAAAACTCGACATGAGCTTATTCAATCATTAACTGAAGAGTTAAGATTCATCATACATGTATAATAGGAAAACCGTGTAACTTTAACAGTTTAAAACTAGTATGAACAAATATTGTATCATTGTGAAAGCTATTCAGACTCTAACAAACCAGAAATTACTTCTTACTCTTAATACCATGTGACTCAGCAGAGTCAGTCACCTGTTATTTGGAGAGTAAATGAGAATCGTGAAGCAAGGTTCATTGCCTTAAGAAATGAAGCACACATTTAACCTTTTTATGGCAGGAAATAATGAAATTCTTGAAGTTGTAGATATTTATAAAATATTGGTGTGTGAAAAAGAGAAAGAAATCTGCTCAGATAAGCTAATATAAATTTAGAGGAAAAAAACAAGACTGAATTAGTTCCGTTCCTACAATGGTCATGATATTAATTTTTCTGACGCTATTTGGAAAAGACCTCGGATTATGTAGTATACTCCAGTGTCATTTGAAGCTTTTAAATATACATGAAACAATTTAGGTTTAGCATTGAGGTCGTACTTTCATTTTTTGATCTGATTAGATATTTCGCAGGATGGGGTATGAATAACGTGAAAAGATCATCTTCCAACTTAGTCTCGTGCTCTCACGTTTGTCCAAGTGTCATTGGGAAAGGGAGGAATCCATCTTTTCTCAAACAGCTCTGTGTTTTATAGCAGTGTAGACTGGGCTCTCAAAACTTGTAGGAATGACAATAAACTACATCTGTCATCAAGGCCTCTGATCGAAAGATTGAAGGTTTTGCTGAGCATGGAACCACCTCATAATTGCTGTTCTTCCCAGGTACACCATGACCCGGGGAGGTAGCAGCTGTTAGATAACAAATAGTGAATCCCAAAACAAAAATAAAACACTATGAAACTATAAGGATATATATTTATAGTAACATTATCAACAAATACAATTTTAAAGAAAAATGATTAGCAATACATTTTATAGTAGAATTACCAACAATATAGTTTATAGCAAAATGACCACAATATATTATTTACATTA
>OZ010582.1:42358350-42363350 GCA_963932145.1 Acanthosepion lycidas | reverse complement strand
ATTGTAGCCTGACAAAGAAACCACAACCCAACCTTACAGGAATCAAAAAACTTGGCATATAATAAACACATCTACGTCAACCAAAGCAGTGATTCGTTGATAATGAAAAACAAACCCTAGAACACACCAACATTTCAAAACTATAAATGAGTAAAACATTCCGTAGCATAGTTATTCCATTACCTGACGAGGAAACTACCGTTCGGTAGTTAGAGATTAATATTGAAATTAAACCGACCCCTTTCGACACATAATAATTTCTGTGTAGCGATGAAATCATATTTTTTTTAAATAATTATAATTTAACATCTCTCTCTCTCTCTCTCTCTCTCTCTCTCTCTCTCTCTATATATATATATATATATATATATATATATATATATATATATATATATATACATATATATATATATATATATATATATATACATATATATATGTGTGTGTGTGTGTGCGTGTGCGTGTGTATGCAGAGAGAAAGGTTAAAATTTTAAACCACAGTATACACACATATATGCAACACGCCCATATATATATATATATATATATATATATATATATATATATATATATATATATATATATATCAGGGAGAGAGAGAGTGAGAGCAGTGTATAGAAAATAGTATTGTGTATGTTTTCGCTTGAACAGATTGGAGATTCTAAAACTACATAGGTGCCAGCTTGAAACATCTTTAAGTCGCGGGAAGCCAGTAATATCTGTGCATTTTTTCACACACACACACATACACATATACACACACCTATATATATGTGTATGTGTACCTATATATATGTGTGTGTACCTATATATATATATATATATATATATATTTGTTGTTTAGTCTGTCATTAAAAGAGGTGCTGTAGTGTATATTGAGACATTAATTCTAGTGAGTTGCACATAAGGGATTCCAACACTTTGTCAATAATTTAAAGACTTAATCAACATCAGGTTAATGCGTTTTCTGATGTAATATATATGTTTGTTGTATATATATATATATATATATATATATATATATATATATATATATATATATATATATATTGTTAAATATAACAGATAATGAATGTCTATTATGTTTGATCATGAGCCGTTCTAATTTTCATATGTTTACTTTAATTTCGGGTAAAAAAAAGACAAAAAAATTGTCCAATATTTGGATATTTTTTTATTAAGGTAATCCGGATATAATCTTTCGGCTCACTTGAGCCATCTTCAGAGTGTATATGCGGACATTTAAACAAAGATATTCACCATCAAAGATGATATTCTGTTATGGTAACAGAGAAGGTTTCTCTGCGACCATAATGGTCGCGGAATAGCAAATATGTCAATTCCTGATGCGGTTCTATGACGTCGTACCACGTGAGAGACCAAAATATTAAAAACGGAACCATATGTCTAGACGCAATATAATGTGATGTGTCTATTTTGAAATGTAATTTTGCTGAGTGCGGTTGACTTGTTTTCATATATATATATATATAAATATATATATATATATATATATATATATATATATATATATATATATATATATGTATATATATATATATATATATATATATATATATATATATTTATATATATATACATATATAGTTTATGCAAACTTAGGTAATCCGTATGCGTAGACCCGAGGAGGATGATATCCGGAGAACTCAATGTAAAATTCAGAGCAGATATGTTTGAATAAAAACAGACCACGTTAATGTTCCATGTAATAAATTATTTCACCACAACCCCTTTAACAGGGCTCTGGATCATCAGACTTTACTTCCAAAAATTGAAATTAAAAATGAAAAATGAAAAGAAATTCACACAGAGCCCTGTTAAAGGGGTTATGGTGAAATAATTTAATACATGGAACCTTAACGTGGTCTGTTTTTATTCAAACATATCTGCTCTGAATTTTACATTGAGCTCTCCGGATATCATCCTCCTCGGGTCTACCCATACGGATTACCTAAGTTTGCATAAACTAAATATTAGCTCCTTATAAAATAAGTTGATCTCTCTGTTGGATTACCTCCCATCGGATTACCATATGGATCCAAACTTCCAAACGAAAATGGATAAATTTACACCGGACTACTCACTCAAGAACATTCCTCACCCTACTATTGAATCCTTCACCATGTCTTTGACAGAGAAAATCATTGACGTCATCAAAAGAATGAGATGGAGAATTTACTTCCACCTTAATCCCCATAACAAACCCACTAAACTAAATGAAGCCTTTTACTTTAAATCTCAAAACACTCCACCAAACAGTAAATTATTAGAACCTTTTGAAAAAGATTTAATTGAGTTAATTAAGAAAATATCCTTCCAGAAAAAATGCAACCCATTCCAATCCTAACTTAAAAAAGACATAAAAAATATAAAAAATTCAAAAAAACTATGGATCAGAGCTGACAAATCTAAAAATATCTACAAAATTAATCCCTCGGAATACAACCATCTGGTTCAAAATAAAGTTTCTGGTTCTTATAAGAAAGACAACAATTCTAAACACTTACCCTCCATACACAAAAAACTGCGAAATTAGCATTTAAACATAATATTGCTGATAGAGTGGGTACAACTCATCTAAAAGACGCCTACCTACTTTTTAAAGACCATAAACCTAACTTCCAGAATAATCTACAGTCCAGACTAATAAATGCCTCCAAATCAGAGTTAAGAATAATTTCTAAAAACATCTTAAAAAGAGTAAACACATCTATATTAACAAAATACCCGTTAAACCTTTGGAAAGACTCATTGGACACCATTAACTGGTTCCAAAAAATAAAGTATAAAAATAAAACTACTTTTATACAACTTGATATCATCGATTTCTACCCCTCAATCTCTAAAGACTTATTAGAAAATACCTTAAGTTTTGCCAAAATCCACACTGACATTACTGACGAAGAGATAAAAATCATTATGGACTCTAGACAATCCATACTAAAACTGAACAACACTACTTGGATTAAAAAAGTCAGAAACAACTTTGATGTCCCAATGGGATCGTTTGATTCAGCTCAAATAGCTGACCTAATAGGTATATACATTTTAGATATCCTAAGTAGATTCCTTGACCCTCAAAATATAGGACTATACAGAGATGACGGGTTAGTTGCTGTACCTGATACTAATGGTCCGTTAACATCCCAACTACAAAAGAAAATAATTAGGGCGTTCAAATTTCTAGGACTAAGAATCGAGATTTCTTCCAACTTAAAAATAGTAAACTTCCTAGACGTTACATTTAATCTGAACAATAACACTTATAAACCCTTCCAAAAGGAAAACCAATCACCCATATATATAAATATCCACTCCAATCACCCGAAATCAATAATTAAACAAATCCCAAATACAGTAAATGCTAGAATAAATAAACTTTCCTCCAGTAAAACCATTTTTAACCAGAGTAAATCGGAATACAATAGAGCCCTATTTAAGAGTAATTTTAAACAGACTCTTAATTACATACATAAGTCAGTAAATAAAAGATCTACTAAACCCAAAAATAGGAAAAGGAAAATTATATGGTTCAACCCACCTTTTTGTAGCATCTCCAATATTAATATAGGCAAATATTTCATAAAACTGATAGATAAACATTTTAGCAAAAATATATCTCTGAAAAAATATTCAACAAGATGAATCAAAAGATTAGCTATTCTTGCATGGCTAATATGGAGAGAATTATTAGCTCACACAATTGTAAAATTTTGAGAGAGCTTCATGATAATCCAAAACAAAATCAGGATACAATCAGAATAGAAAAATCAACATGCAACTGCAGAACAGGAACAGAGTGCCCAGTTGAAGGAATATGCATGGCAGAGAACACAATATACGAAGCGACAATTTTCCCCAAAGAAAACGTTGAGGAGAAAAAGATATATTTAGGAATATCTGCGGGAAATTGGAAGCACCGACTATACAACCATCGCCAATCCTTCAAAAATAAGTGCAAAAAGAACCAAACGGCACTATCTATTCATTATTGGAATCTGTTGGAGAGTGGCCTAACCCCACAAATAAAGTGGAAAATAATATCAAGAGCCAGAAGACCCCAAAACTTCAGAGACAGATGCAACTTATGTTTAAAGGAGAAAATCTTCATAATCAAACATAAAGATCCAGACATACTACTGAATAAACACAGTGAACTAATTTTTAAATGCTGGCACAAAAACAATCTCAACCTAAGCAGATACATTGAAAAATAATCATATAATAGGAGCGATTTTGAGTGTTTTTTATTCCCTTTGTTTTTAGAAATATTACTATGCACACATGAACACCAACACATAACTATATGTATACAACTATGGTAATGTGCTTGAACACTGAGGCACCTGTAAAAATACATATATATGTATATATGTAGATGTATATGGATATACAGGTGTCTTTAAATGTATATGTATATATATGTAAGTATAAGTGTATGTGGAGATATGTATGAAGATATGTGAATATGCGTTTTCTCTGCAGATGTATATGTGTAAATATGGGAATATACATAGGTTTTTTTTTACTAATTAATAAAAGATAAAAATAAATTAATTAATAAGATTACTAAATATAAAATAGATTACTCTTTCAATGTACTATATCTGAATTTTTCTAATCGACTGTTTCATAGAAAATAACAAAAAACTCCACCGAATTTCAAATTAATTTCTTCGTAGATTGTTTAAACATTTAGATACAGAAAAAACTTTAACCTCCCAAACATGCCCGTTAAAGTAACGCGAATTAACAGCGTCTAAAAAAATTGAAAGAAAAACTGTCCTCGTGAAAGTAGTGTAGCTTCTTCCTTTAAAGTCGGTCTCCACCCCTCCACTCCTTAGCCATCTATATCTTGAGAATAGACACAATAAATTCGAACAACATCTAGCCGACACATTGGAGTTAAAAATTAAAAATAAGAATTTGAAATGCTACATATGACACATTCATATCCTCTTTCCCACCTCACTTCCTCA
>OZ010582.1:42293350-42353350 GCA_963932145.1 Acanthosepion lycidas | reverse complement strand
TAATTTTAAAAAAAGTAAATGTTTATCAAAAGATTTATTTGGATCCAGCTATTTATGCAGATATGTGTTTATTTTTAGGAATATTATCCAGATATTTATCTAGATATTTATGTACAGGGCAGTACAGTCCCTAAAGTCTGGACATATAGAAAATCTCATTAACTATATATTTTTTTTTTACCTTCACTTATTAAAAATCCTGATACTTAACGTGACTTCTTTTTCTAGAGTATGCTAAAGGAGAACGTGTACTCAATGAAAATCACAGATGCAACACACTTGATTGAATCTTGCAAAGTGCATCAAACTTTGCATCACAAATAATATATTGAGGAGCTCTCCCTCTAAAGAGTCTATGTTGGACTCTTCCGCCTACTATAAGATTAGTAGGAGAGAAGGCCTTGGGGGAACAGTCGACCAGACTGTTCATTTCTGTCGAACTATCTACCTCGAGCAGAGAGGAATTCGGACGAGGCTTTGCCGAATGGCAAAGTTTCGTCCTGGGAGGTAGATAGTCCCTGAACCAGTTTAGGCGGGTTCAAAGGGAGTATTTTTTGGCGATACTACAATTTCGAAGAACCCACGGTAAACTTGGCCTTGTGCCGGATAAGTCCCTCGTGGATGGGGTGGGGATATTAAATATTAACAGTCGAACAGATTGTTCATTACGGTCAAACTCTCTGCCTTGAGCAGAGCGGAACCCCGACGAGTGTTTGCCGAAGGGCAAAGTTTCGTCCGGGGAGGTAGTCAAGCTCTGAACCCGTTTATGCGGGTTCTAAGAAAATATTTTGAGCTGAAACTACGGGATCGGAGAACACACGGTAAACTTGGCCTTGTGCCACATACATCCCTCGTCGAATAGATTGAACGCTGGCTCAACACACACACACATTCATTGGTCGTGTAATACTCTTCTGTTGTACTTACTGTTTAATATATGATATATCTGTAACACTTGTTCTGTTATTTCTTTAACCCTTTACTTGGGGACAACATAAAAGACATCACACTGAAGATATTTGTTAATATTCCAATGTAATAAAATGTTGTTGAAAATTAAATTTATACATTTTGCCTATATACCCAGACTTAGTTCATGTTTCCTCTATATGCAGATGTCGATATAGATGCTCATTATTGAGGAGTTTTTTTATCCAAATAATTATGTTTATCAAGATGTTTATTATTAACTAGATTTTTAGCTTTATCAAGATGATTATCATCTAGATGTCTCTCCTGATGTTTATGTTTCTCGAGATGTTTATGTTTTCCAGATGTTTATTAACCAGATGTTTATCCAGGTGTTTATGTTTATCAAGAAGTTTATTATCCATTTGTTTAATCAGATGTTTAGGTTTATATGTTTATCCGGAGAGGAACAACATTATCCAAATCTCAAACGGTTTTATTCTTTGGTTAGTGAAGCCGTTAAAATATTTAATTGATTTAGGTGAGTCTGTGCAAGCATACAGAAGTGTGAGGAGAGAAAGCGGTCAGAAGCTATGAAAGGAGTGTTTACCTTGGCCCATTGTCCTATTGTTTGTCACAATGAATCTGCTTGGCAAGTAAAACAGGCACTGGAATGAAACGACTGCAACATAAGCGTTTATTCGTCTCTTGTTCACATCAGAGATTTCTTTCAGTACCAGGAGTCATTTCGTAGACACGGTTAACTTTAATTCATGTAATCCTCATGCCAGAAAATTTACAATTCCATATCTTAAACACTAGTACAAATTATTATTGTTTAATTTACTTGCTTTTTTAAGTTATTTACATAAATATATCAAAACGTGTACTCACTCTAACGATTACAGATAAAAAGGAGACATAAAACTCATAAAAAAATAAAACATCAACGTTTGTATATTACTGGCGACTGCATTTAAAACCGGTCCGTCTGCCTATGTAAAGAAAATGAATTGAGTAAGTTCACGAAAACAACGGAGCGTAAAGAAGGCTGACTGTTCTCTGCGAATTGATTTGACTTTTACATCGAGGCTGTCCTAAATGACCTATTAGTCCTACTCGAATATATTAACTTTATCATTATTGATATGAAATCCTGAAAATTATTATTATTGATATGAAATCCCGAAAGGCCCAGAAAGAAAACGCGTGAAACCCTTACTTCATAGTGTTTCTTTCTCTTGGCTATAGATCTTCGACAAACTACCAAATAGATATCAGATATGTCTAAAATTTCATAAACGAATTTCCCATCTGCTTGGTAGCCATTATTTTACACAATCTGAACACCAATAATTCATTTGTTCTAGCAGTATCTGATTTAACAGAATACGAAATTACAGCGCCCTTTTAGGTGGGGCTTTAGAATACATCAACAGCACCTCTTCAGAAGGGGATAAAACCTCTCCAATGAGACGTCCTTGGTATTACGTTAAACTCCATCCGCGTTCTAGGTATGACGATAAACTACATCCAGCATCAAGGGCTCTAATCCCGAGGTTTTGAGGAGCGTGTAACCACCACTTAATTGCTAGTGTTCCCAGGGCCGCCCTGCCCCGAAGTGGTATCACCTGTTAGAGTCGCACCTATGTGCAATTAGTTAACTCCTAAATTGAAAGTGTAAAAATAGGTTTTAATGCCAGCAATATATTTTTTGCAAAAAATATTACCAGTAGTACATTTTTGTTAAAAATTACCGCTAATATATTTTTGGAAAAAAAATATCACTTGCAATACATTACTACTAGCAATAGCTTTTTGAAAAAATATCAGCAATACATTTTTGAACAAAAATACCAGTAATAAAAATCTTGTCGGTATCAGCTTCAATGGGTTATTTAACATATTGTTGTTGATATACCGTAAAACAAAACAGATCAAACCATTTAAACTGTTCCCTTACAAAGAATATGTATTCTATTCACACGAATATATTATAAAGTTCTTGTTGGCATTAAATAACACATTGAGGTTGGTATACCGTAAAACAAAACAAACCAAACCATTCAAACTGTTTCCTTACAAAGAATATGTATTCTATTCACACAAGTATATTATAAAATTCTTGTTGGCATTAAATAACCCAATGAGGTTGATATACCGTAAAACAAAACAACAAACAAGCAAACAAAACCAGAGTACAACTAATATAGATCAGGGCAATTCCCTGATAAAAACGTACGGTGGCGCCCTCTACCTAAATTTTACTTGAGTTTTGACACGTCAGTGGATTTGGTATGTGCGAGATGAATTCATGACAATTTTGGAATAAAAGTAAATAGAAATAAATTATATACGGATGTGTATAGAATTGATGATTTTATCATTTATTCTTGTCCAATATATAAGTAATAAGTAACCGAGTCGACGAGGAAAATATCGCAAATTATATCCTCCAGAATCCTTATTACTTGTTATTTGAAGTAAAGCCAGAAATGAAAAACGTTAAATAATGCCTCCGATTTTAAATACTAACATCATTAAAAGTATTAAAATATTAACAGAATAGAGAGAAGCAAAACAAATAATCCAATTAGAAAGGCTTTCAGAAATACGTCACAATTTTTAACGAGACACAAGTGTTGGGAGAAGTTGTTTGGGATAAAAAAAAAACATGCCCTGGCAATATTTAGTCCATATTTTCTGGACAGTAATGATAATTTCCTCGCAATCTAGACAGTGGGTATATAAAGTCAAGGTGAATCACTAATATTTCTATACAAACCATGTTGCATTATAAACCATCCGGCAGCAAAGACCTTGCGCATTTTAAACTGTCCCCTGTTTAATGCTCTTGAACATAGACAGGTGGCAATGGTGTCTCCATCCAGCTAATGACTTACTATTTTATTCCAGATACCACCATTTTCCATCATGCCAATAACCAGTTCACAATGTGCATTTGTTTTTGAAACGTCTTGTAATAATGGTAAATCTGTAATTGCTTTCCATGGTCATTTCATGTTACGTCAGCATTATGCTGTTCCAGATATAAAATGAGTTGCAAATTTGAGGGCCACAGGTTCGGATGTTAAAATAAAACCATCTGGAAGCGTTCGAACTTCCGAATAATGGAAAATTCGTCTAAAGCAATCTATGACGAACAGAGGCCACAATCTGGGAGATGTCATTTTTAAAACAAAAGGAATAAAAACTGTAGTCCTTTTTTAAACAATGGTGAAATAATGCTTTAATAGCAGTTATCTTGGTCTTTTTTCAACCTTTAAAATGTGTGATCTTTTAGCATCCAGCTACCACTTTTTTTATCAACATTAATTTTTGTACAAAAAGTGGATCACAAAGCTTATTCAGCTTAATAAATATTTTCAGAAAACTTCAACTTCTGATTGGTCACTTAATATTTACATCATATCAATTTCGATTTCTGTGCAGAAAGTGGATCACAGAGCTTATTCAGCTTAATACATATTTTCAGAAAATCTCAACTTCTAATTCACATAATATTTAAGTCATGTTCGAATAATATCGACCTAGTTCTTGACCTGACCAAAAATAATCCCGCCAAAATCTGTCAATCCTCTGTGAGCCTAACACGTGATCAAAGTTAGCAATAAATATGAAACGTCTTTCATCTTCGACAGTGAGCCGATCGGAATCCTTTGAACTCGTCACTCAGTTCCAAGCTTTACGTTAAAGTTCCTTAACATGATTCCAGCCTTGAGAGATCACTCACTCACACAGCAATATTTTATCACGAACAATCAACTCAAATTTTCTACTTTCACCTTGATGCAAGAATCTTTGTCATACGCTTTCAAGCTCAATATAAATTATTGCAATTAACATAAACACATAGTGTTGAGAACCACTTACTACAACTACAGAATATTCTCTTCGAACAAGTGAAAACAAATCAAAGAGCGACAATTCCGTAAACCTTACAGTAAATCGTGTACAATATTTCTCTACATTAAGTACAAATTGAACTGTTTATTTTTCCTTAAATTACAATAATACCCAAACACATTTTTTCATTATTGTACAGACGATTCAACAACTTATAATCCAGATCTTTGACAACATTTCAATCTAAAGATAAAAGGAGGTTTGAAATTTTTAAAACTACCTCCTTACTCCAGTTGTTTGTACCTCTTGGTTATATAAATATTTTATTCATTGTTGTGCAAAAACTGTTTCTCATGTTTGTTCTTATTCTATGTTCGTTGAATACTGAAATTTTAATGTGAGAGGAAATTGTTACTTTCATCACGCAGCCAATTTACTCAACAATTATTGATCCATATAATTTAATCAATTAACACAACCCACACAATGTATTTCCGTATTATAAAAATTGAGTATTTTTTTTTTATTTCCAAATTGCGAAAATAGAAACTGTGTTCTATCAATAATTTTTATAATTTCTAAATACAGACTTTCGATTTCGGTCTGGCTATTGCGGAATTGTTTACTGATTGTGTGTAAATTTGCTCTAAAACTTTTTCATATATAAAACATGAAATTTAGTTATTTAATATTATTCATTTCAATTTAAAGCGATAATTCTAGCATAACTATCTAAAGTCATATATTAACCTGGAGAGCATTATGTAATAATTCTGTATTTTAAATTTAGATTATTTCACAATATCGAGTGGAAGATAAAAGACGATTTTGCTGTAAAAATTAAAGTATTTGGAAAAAAAGATTGAAGCAATCTAAGAATAGAGTGAAGAAAAAATATTCTACTGTGTGAAATATTAACAGGCAGTGTGTTTCATGAAAATCACAAGTTTATTTCGATATGTGTTGGGACTTGGGCCTAAAATCACAGTAACTGTACGCCCTAAGATAAAAATATTGATCCTTGTGTCCATTCGTTAAATCAGTGTTACATCTGATACAACCCCCATATATATATATATATATATATATATATGTGTGTGTGTGTGTGTGTGTGTGTGTATTTAAACTCTCTCTCTCTGTCTATCTCTCTACATATATAAATATCTACATACATAGATATATACATATATATATATATATATATATATATATATATATATATATATATATATATATATATGTATCTATGTACGTATGTATCTATGTATGTAAATATGTATGTAAATATGTATGTATGTATGTGTGTGTATATTATGTAAATCTATTTAAACACGGTGAATAGCACAATTTTCAAAAAAATTGGCATCTGATGAACAATTAGAAAAAAGAAATCACCAGAAACCTTCGAACAGGGCGAAAGCAATCGTCGAGTACCTTAAACTTCTGTTACAAAGAAGAAGAAACAGCAGCGATTAATAAGTTTCAATGAATGTGCTCAGTGCGCTATGTAGTGCAAAAGTAAAATAAATCCTAATGAGCCAGATACTACCAACTTAGGTTTCACCACGTGGAATCATCAGGGTGTATTGGCCAGTGCAGCCTGATGATTCTATGTAATGAAGCCTAGGTGGGTAGTACCTGGCTCATAATATATATATATATATATATATATATATATATATATATATATATATATATATATATATATACATATATACATATTTATATATACATATATACATATCTCTCTCTCTCTCTATATATATATATATATATATATATATATATATACATATATACATATCTATATACATATCTATATATATATATATATATATATATATATATATATATATATATATATATATTAGTTTATGAAAAACTAGGTAATCCGTATGGGTAAACCTAAGGAGGATAAAATCCAGAAAACTCAATGTAAATCCAGAGCAAATAATTTAAATAAAAAACAGACCACTTTAAGGTTCCATGTAATAAATTATTTCACCACAGCACTTTTATAGGACTGCGGCAAGTCTGATGATCCGCAGTCCTTTAAAAGGGCTGTGGTGAAATGATTTATTACATGGAACCATAAAGCGGTCTGTTTTTATTTAAATTATATATATATATATATATATATATATATATATATATATATATATATATATATATATATATATAAAGTAGACATAACAGATATTTTGTGTTGATTAATTTACTGATCGATTTTTAAAAATTTCGAATGATCATCCTGGATGTGATGATGAATAACATCCGGGTGGAAGGCCTCTGATTGGGAAATTGAATGTTTTGAGTAGCGTGGAACCACCTCAATTGCTATTGTCCACTGCTTCACCCTAACCTTGTGTAGTAGTACCTGTTAGGGTTCAAGCTATGGGTAAATAATGAAACTCAAACAAAACACTATGAAAGTATAAAAATACATATTTGTAGTAAAAATACCGGCACAATATTTTATTTGTATATAAAAAAAATAATTACCACCAATACCTATTTATAGCAATGCCAAATGACAACAATAGCAACTTATAGTAAAATGATCGTCAATATATTTCTTCTGTAGTTGAAGGCATACAATCACGTTCAAAATATATTTAGTTGAGGCTAAAAAATTGTTCAAACTATTTAGATTTCAGCATTAAATAATCAATAGACAGTGACCTGCCCGGAAGGCACTCCCTGGGGCGCGGCACATCAGATGGAAAATATTATTTTTGTTGCAACAAAGGCAGCGATAAGGAAGAAGGGAGAAAATATAACATTTTCTTTTTATTTCTCAAATACACATAAAATTTGATATTAAAAAATAAATAAAATACTTTTTAATGTTAGTTTTAAAAACGCCTATATTTGTCCGGTGGTACGTATTGAAGTTTGTTCACACCTATGTGAGAAGTCTAAGATTAGTTAGTTAGTTCTTTTATTTTGATTTTTTATGTTTATGAACTGGTAGTAAAATGAAAATTATAAAGCGTGGTTGCGGATATAGAATGACATAAAATCAAAAACTACTTTGAAAAAAAAATCTTGGTTATTAATCAAACATTTACATTTTCATTCTCGTAGAGTCAACTTCTTTCAGACAAAAAACTGAAAAAAAAAATAAACCAGAGGAAATTTGATATCAATATAAATATAAGTGTATTTTTCTTTTCTTTTTTACAATGAAAAATCAGTTACTATCATTTTATTTTTATTAATCGTTCTTTCATATTTAAAATTATATTTTTTAATGTAATGTGAAATTGTAAATTCTTTTCTTTGTAGAAGTAGATCTTTCATTCAGTTGTAGGTACCGTTGGATTTTATCTCCAATTCTGCTTGGGATTCGCCCAAATTTTGGATAAAATTCATTGTCAGTCTTCATTGTATGTCTTGTCCTGAAATAACATTCTAATTTAGTTTTTAAAGTGTTGAGAATCTAACCTTAATTCAATGTATTAATTGCTGGCGCTATTTCTTTTGGCCTCAATTTTCTTCCATCAAAATTATTTGTATTTCTTTAAAATTTTACTAAACAAAAATTAAAAAAAAAATTAAGAGGTTAAATCATATTAATTGAGTATTGAAGAATAAGAAAATGTCGCTAATTTCTTTTCGATGACAGATAAAAATTTGGCATAAAAGTTCAATTTTATATATGTTAAAAATAAATTAGAATTTTTTTGTCAGGATAAAGATACCATTTCATACCTAAGAATCGATTTTATCCAACTTTTGGGCGAATACCGAGCGAAATGGGCGAGTAAATCCAAAGGCCCTTGAAGTACAATTGAACTTATTTTATTAAATTATATTTACGAACTCCTAAACCAAATTGCAAATAAGATACATCATCAAATATTTCATTAAAGATATTATTATTATTATTATTATTATTATTATTATTATTATTATTATTATTATTATTATTATTATCTATATCTTGTTTTTCTTTGTACAGTAAAAATATAAATTACTATTAAGTATATTTTATTGATAGTGTCACCAATATATCAATAAAAGGCCAAATCTTTGCAATTAGAATAAAAACGTGAAATTTCTTTGACAGTATGCATAATTATATTATGCAACCATCATGTAAATTTTGGATGTTAATGTAGTGATCATTTCATACAAAAGAAATGAGGACTTGATTTAAATCATTGTTGTTCTAACGTCTCACAAAGTTAGGTGTACTCATACAAAGGAAAACAGGAAACAAAACCTCAGGATGTCTGTTAGGCAATATCCACCACTACAATAACTAAACATTATTTGTTTATAATGTAAGTATAAAACTTTTAATAGGAAATATTTCACTTTTTCTCATTAATTTTCGCGCATTTTATTCTATGCAAGATCCATATATTCTCTTTTACAATTTATTATTAATACTAAGAGAACCTGATTTTAATTAACTATTAATTACCACCAATGTCACAGAAGACCGAGCGAAAAATTAAAGAATTTCGAAACAAACTTAAATTTAATTAAAAATTGATATGACATATCTTGTAAAAATTAATCTTTCAGTGTGTTTTCTGAGAGCACAATAATATAGTTTCTCTTTTTGTTGCCATATTTTACAAAAAAACCTTTCTCAAAAGATTTTGCAAAACAAATATTAGACAAGAAATATTTACGGAAAATTTTATCAACCTACTACTGAGTTGAAATTGTTTTTTTCATTTATTTTTATCATCTGTCAATTATTAGATTTTCTTAATCAGTCTGAACAATTTTCTGTAGTTTCAGATTTAAAACAATAAAATAGGATTGATAAATGTCTCACAAATGAAGCCATTTGTCAACCTTATCTAAAATCTGTAAATATATAAAAATTTGTCGAATTTGTATAATGTGTTAATGTTTTGTTTTGTTTTTTATTTCAAAATTCCCTCTAACTGATTGTGATAAAACTTTGTGAACAATGGATCTATCCAAAAGAAAATAAACTACGTATACTGTTGCGATTTTGTTTGTCGTAATACGAGGCGCCGATCACAATCCTCGCCTCGGTCGCTACTAGACCTATGAACATCATTGTCCATAGAGGTTGTTATGCTGCTAAACAAAATCAACCAATCAACATCCAATCTATACGCCATGCTAAGACAATAAAACACAATAAAACACATACTAAAAATTGTAGCGACTTCACCTAAATCTGTTTAAAATACTACCAATCAATCAACATGAAAGAATTCTTGCATTCCATTAATCTATATTATATGCTACAATTTCTTAAATAAATCAAAATGTATTACAATCAGCAAATCTACAACATAAAACATACATATCGCTGCTTCTAGGTACCATGCCCACACAAATATGAGTACCATCTATCATGTTTTTACTTGTGGAAGAAGAATAACATATATCACATTTTGGCATTAAATGACCCATAAGGTGTTGATATGCCATTAAAAAAAAAAATAAAAAAAAACTTATGAATGGTCATTCTTAGACAAGTAGGAATTTCCCTCAGAAATTGTCCGAAGTTCATTTCGGGAGAAAAGTACATGAAATATAGTCCAAGCTTTCGAAGTTCTTAAGTCATCATCAGCGTAGGTAGAGACAAGATGTGATATGCGCAATTGTGAATTCATTTTACTTATATACATTCATATGGGTCTCTTAAGTTTTAATTGTTTTTAGTTATATATAGACGGCTGTTTTTGCTGTATGAGTATTGTTTTCAAGGAACAGACTTAGGGTCCTCGAAACAATACTCATACAACAACAAAAAACATCTATATATAAAAACAATTATAATTTAGGAGCCTGCATCCGCAAATATATATAAATAAATGCACACACACCACAAATTGCCTCCGACAGAACACAGTCTCTCTCTCTCTCTCTCTCTCTCTCTCTCTCTATATATATATATATATATATATATATATATATATATATATATATATATATATATATATATATATATATATAGAGAGAGAGAGAGAGAGAGAGATGGATAGAGAGAGAAAAAAAAGAGTGGGGAGACATACAGAATCATATTGTTTAAGTTTTGCTATATTTACATGACGAGTTTAATAAATATCGTTTTTAATGTTTATAGATATACAGAGCTTAGATATAGAATTAAGAGAATGTATTTATTATACGTGTCAAATGTTTTTAAATTGAATAAAAATAAATACATTTTTAATTTAATAATATATTATTATTACTGTTGATATTATTATTATTATTATTATTATTATTATTAAAATTATTATTAAAATAAATAATTTATGTCTGGATATAGGTATGTATTATAGTGAATCAAAGTATGGTAGAATTAGTTTATGTAAGCAACTAAATTCTTTATACTTCCCCGGCGAAAGTGTACACTATTCAATGGAGAAAAAAACAACTATTAAAGCCTACTTTAAACTGTCAGCAATAAAATTAATTTAAAAAGCAGTTAAACAATGAAGACAATTGACTAGCGAATATTCTCGAAAGTCTAGATTGCACTTCACTACTATAACTCACGTACACATTGGTATCTGCTAAATGGAACGTGATCTAGCGCAAAACCTTATAGAAGTGTTTGCCAACAATCACGCCTTAGACGGCGAGAGAGATAAGCTCATATGAAGACGCCATAATGTTCATATCGTTACTCGAAATACGGATTGAGTTCGAACGCGTATATATTCATTTCCAACTCATTATTTTACGTTTGCAATTTTTCATATCTTTTCTCTTATTAAAGAGAATAAGAAATCCCCAAAGGCACTCAATTACACCCAAGATAGACCTGCTTAGAGTTGGCATCAGCAAATATTAATATGCAGAATTGTAGCTCACTCGCTTGGACTGGACATAAATTACATTTCCCCCTGCAGTGTACCGCAATGCGCATGCGAGTCTGGAAACTTGTTATTACGCATGCATACACGCAGTTGCTCAAAATTTCCCTTTTAACTGCTGTTCGCTGATGATGCGAATGTCCACATAAATGGTTTGTGGCATTTATTTTATTCGAAGAATGGAATAAATGTAGATGATAATATAAGCATCTAGTAAATAAAACTTCCTCCATTAAAATACTTGTGAATTCTATATTTGTTTTCCATTGAAATTCTATTAACCCTAGAATACTAACCATCAATTAAAGTTACACCTCTACTAACCATGTGTGTATCATATCTGATTTTGAAAATATCAAAAATAAATAAATAAATATAAATCTATTTGAAACATTTTACATGCAAGCACTTCAAACTTTGTACTTTGAGTTAACATTAATAGGAACTGAAAAACATATTATTTAGGTAACAAAATCAAGTACTGGGAATTGTAATTAAAAATAGGAAAATTTGCACTGGGTACTATATACCCATGGTTAGTGTTCTTGGGTTAAAATCAATGTTTATAGATAAAAACGAAGGGGATTGTAGATTCCGATAGATTACGTGCAAGTCTTTTCCTGGGAAACATAGTAGAGTTTTTTTTTGTTTTTTTTTTTTTTGTTACTTTCTTCCTGATTTTAAATTCAGAGATGTTCTTCTCGAACGCTAGACCCTATCGAGGGTAAAGATCGTTACCGTGTTCCTATTTAACACATAACAGAAAGAAGAAACTGATTCATGACTTTACCAAATGTGAACCAGTCAAGGGTCGAAATGGAAATCGTCGTATCAATTCCGTTTCCCTCGTTGTGTCATCTGCCGAGCGTCACATTGTACAAAAATTATCTGAGATTGATCTCGGTTCGAAATTTCAGGCTTCGGTTTTGCGAACGTATTGATAGCGTGCACTGTAAGCAGAAATCCTGGAGATATTTACACAATTGCTAAATGTTGATTTTACTTGAGCAATAAAAAAATACTGACGATTTTAAAGATTTGGCATCCTATTTGATTAGGAGTATTTTTTCTTCTTCTGAGAATTATAGATATTATCAAGATGAAAGGTATAGGATAATTAATTCTGTCTACTGTATCAATTTTGTTTTATTTCTTTTTTCAAGATTCGAAGGCATTGAAGATTCTTAACTTTAGATTTATCAGTAAACAACGAAATATTATTTTATTACTAATTTTATTCCAAATTGTTGACTGTTATTGAAATATTAGGAGATATCGAAAGCCACTACTTAAATTCCGATTTCGCACTGATTACACGATCATGAGTGTTATAACAAAAATCGAAAAAAGTCAAATAAACAAGGAAAATAATAATAAATTGTACTCAATCAAAGTTTCAGCTCACGCCTTACGAAGGACTTTATTCGTGTGAAAATATGTGTCGTCTTAGTTTTCTTAATGTTGTTGTAACCTAGGAATAGTGAGGAAATCCAAAACGAAGGTTGAAAATGAAATGGTAATCTTTACAAATCAACAAAATACAATACTCGCCAGCGTCATGAAATACGTAAACCACTGCTAGTGGTGGACTACTTAGACAACATATTACCCCCCACCCCAATTACAATAGGGTTCTTCGTATTTATGAGGATTGGGACATACCCATTAATAGACTACCCACAATGCACCACTGACCAGTATATATATATATATATATATATATATATATATATATATATATATATATATAGCCGAGAAAAATAACAGCACACGTGTGCTGACGATTGCATATAGCATGAAACAGACTGTCGCCTCTAAGTGTTGACTTCTATGTTCACTTTTATATTTACACACCCTCTATTTCTGATATTGAGCACTTTATTTCATAAATATAGCACACCTGAAGACTATATTTCTTCATTTATATATATATATATATATATATATATATATATATATATATATATATATATATATATATATATATACATGCATATATATATATATACATGCATATATATATATATATATATATATATATATATATATATATATATATATATATATATACATACATATATATACATACATATATATATATATATATATATATATATACGGGTCAGTGGTGCATTGTGGGTAGTCTATTATGGCGGTTATTTTACCGGAAGTCGTTTGTTTATTTATTTTTACTACGTTAAAAAAAAACACCGATTAAATAAATAAATAAATAAAATAAGAAACAAAAAATGAAAATAAAAACAAGCAATATAATTTAACCCAAATAAATAAACAAACGACTTCCGGTAAAATAACCGCCATAATAGTCTACTCAGAATACACCACTGATCCGTATATATATAAATAGCCGAGAAAAATAACAGCACACGTAGCCTGACGATTGCATATAGCATGAAACAGACTGTCGCCTCTAAGTGTTGATTTCTATGTTCACTTATATATATATATATATATATATATATATATATATATATATATATATATATATATATCATGAAAGCGAAGTCTTTCGAAATCGATAGATAATAGTGTATTTCATGGGATGAAGTACCCATGAAATAGTTGTTTATACTATGGAATGGGCGCCTGATGTCATGAAATAAACTATCACCCATGTATATCTAAGGACTGCGCTTTCATTGTTATATTTCCTCTGTTCTTACATTGAGATCTCGTTGGATTTATATCCTTCTTGGAATTATCCCTCTCAATTATCAAGTAATATTGTGTGTGTAAAAATTGAGGGGAAATGTGCAATACTTTGATATGAGATGCACAGAAGTCAAGACACCCATTTACGTCCACAGTCAAAAGGCTACAGTGCTGAAAACTACAAAGAGACCGCCCCGGCGGCGGCACAGTAAAAACTAAATTCTATCTCTGTTATCTCGCCTTTCTACTAGAAACACGCACACACGTACTGACTCTTTTAATCAAACGTTGTCCCAACCCATCAAATTTAAGTTATATTTTTTTCTGAAAAGAGAAAAGGAAACATATAACAACATTTCACTGTTTCTCACATAGGTACAGAAATTATATTTATTTATTTCTTCCTGATTGGACCTAAAAAGGAAATAAAATACAGTTAAATTCGTAAAACAAATATTGAAGACGACTAATGTTGCCTGAAACTCATGTCTGTTTCTCATAATTTTTATTTAATTAAACTTCTTTTTTTTTTCTTTCCAAAAGCAATATTCGGAATTTATTCATTATTATTATTATTATTATTTTTATTATTAAAATAAATAATTTATGTCTGGATAGAGGTATGTATTACACTAAATCAAAGAATGGTATTAGGTTGGTGCAAAAATAATGTCGTTTTTCGACGTTCAACTTCAAAAGAAAAACGACATTTTTTTTGCACCAACCTAATAGAATTTTTTTATGTAAGCAACTAAATTCTTTATACTTCCCCGATAAAAGTGTACACTATTAAATGGAAAAAAATAAAACTATTAAAGCGTACTTTAAACTGTCAGCAATAAAATTAATTTAAAAAGCAGTTAAACAATGAAAACACTTCACTAGCGTATATTCTCGAAAGTCTAGCTTGCACTTCCCTACTATAACCTAAGTGCACATTGGTATCTGCTAAATGGTTTCTCTAAGCAGCCGGTAGAAGTTGGGATGAGACCATCAGCAGCCAGAAGAAACAAGTAAGAGTCAAAGATATCAAGTCAAATAATAGGTCAGTATGCCTTCTAAGATCTGATACATTGTATAATATCACATACATATGGGTCGGAAATTATCTTTATTGTACACGGGGGTACTAAACTAGAATGGTAATGGTAATATTAGCCGTTTCCACATCACCCAGTTGATAAAGAAGTTGGTCAGATCCAGTGACTAGACTAAAAGTGTTGTGAGTTCAATACCAGGCCACAGCAGTGGTGAAACAAAACTTGGAGAGTTGAGTTAAAACTGAGACATCCAGAAGAACCATGACACATGGAACTACCCCGATGGACGAAATAAAGGGTTCGATTCGAAATTACAAGCACCTAAATAAGGCCGGAGCGTACAACGGCCGAAACGTTGTGAATATGGCAATGAAGATAAGGATACTATTCCGAATAATAAGTATTAATACCTCATCTAAGAGATGATACACAGATACTAAAGGTTGGAGCTTCCAACGGCCGAAACGTTGTGAATATGGCAATGAAGATAAGGAAAATAGTCCGAATAATGTAAATAATGTAATTAGTCATAATACCTCATCTTAGAGATATAGACAGATATCGATATTTTAGGTTAATATTTTGCTTTGTAGCAACTTCCATTGTTGTGCAACGTTACCTTAAACCCGTTTTTTTTTTATGTTCGATTTCCTTACATCCTATAGTGTGACCAATAGCTAGTTGGTGAACAGGGGGATATATAACATTCTGGAAATTATTAGCAGAAACGGAATGCAAGACACTCGGTCAGAATTCGAACTTGGTTAGCCGATTCTAATTTACGCTTCGGTTATCGCTACGCCAACTTTATAAAAATACGACATAACGTTTGTAAAATTGCTTATATTTATCCTTTGGTGTGTGCTCGTATGTTTCATGTGTGGATGGGTGCGTGTGTATTTATGTCTTTTCTGTTTGTGTGTGTGTTTTTGTGTGTTTATGTATGTGTGTTTGTGCATGTGTGTTTGTACATGTGTGTGTTTGTATGTATATGCGTATGTGTGAAATTGGGTGCGTGTTTGCATGTGTGCTTGTGTGTGTGTTTGTGTATGCGTTTGTGTGTGCGTTGTTTGTGAGTTTGTGCGTGTTTGTGTGTGTTTTTATGTCTGTGTTTGTGCGTGTGTATTTTTACTTGTGTGTGTCTGTGTGTTTATAAGTGTGTGCATATGAGTCTGTGCGTGCGTTTGCGTATTTGTGTATGCATTTGTGTGTTCGAGTATGTGAGTGCGTGTGTGTTGTTACATGTGTGCGTTTGTGTGTACATTTGCATGTTTGCGTGTGTGTTTATGCCTGTGTTTTTGCGTGTGCGTGCTTATACTTGTATGTGTTTGTAATTGTGTGTATTTGTGTAAGAGTTAGTGTGTGTGTATTTGTGTAAGTGTTAGTGTGTGTGCATTTGTGTGTTCTTGTGTGTGATTACGTGCGTTTTTGTCTGTTTTGTGTGTTTATTTCTGTGTTTTTGCGTGTGTATTTTACTTGTGCGTGTTTGCGTGCTTGTATGTGTGTGCATTTGTGTGTGCATTTGTGTGTGCGTGTGTGTTTATGTATGTGTTTTTGTATTTGTGTGTGTTTGTACTTATGTGTGTTTGTGTATGTGTGTGCTAGTTTGCGTGTGTGTTTTTATGCGTATGTGTTTGAGTGTGCGTTTGTGTGTTTCTGCGTTTATTTATGTGTGTTTGTGCATGTTTGTGTTTTTAATTGTGTATGTAGTGCGTATGTATGTGTGTGAATTTTTGTGTGTATTTGTGTGTGTGTCTGTGTTTGTGTGTTTATGTATATGTGTTTGTGCGTGTCTGTCTGTATTGTGTGTGTGTTTTGTGTTTTTGTGTATATTTTACTGTGTGTGTAAGTTTGTGGGTGTGTCAGTCTTTGTGTGTGTGTGTGTTTGAGCACGGGCGGGCGCGTGTGTTTTTGTTTCCATTGAAGTAAAGCTACAAAGGATATGGAAGAAGAAGGGGACATCATCTGCGCAACTGTAAGGAAAGCAAGACTGGAAGTAGAATTCTTTGGAGACAGGAAGCTTATCACTGGCCTTGCAAAGTACGATTCCAATCGACGAGAACAAAATGTAAAAGACGCATGTCGAGAAAAAATTTAAAACCAAAGACTCTACACACATTTATTTGAAAAAATAAATAAATAAATAAATACACCGAACATGATTTTCCACAGAAAAATTCCAACTCGGTTTAGCGATTCTGTTACCCCGTCTCCATTACGCCCCACTATCTCTCCATTATACACGATAATCAAGGACGAAAATTCACGCCATAATTTCTAAGCTGAACTTGGGTAAAATATTATTCATCATTGCAAATACATATTTTTTTTAAAAAAATCGAGCGCCCTCATGTGTGCGTGATGCGTTTTACTAAATATTCACGCAATACAATGCCCAAGAGCCGCTCGAGGTAGAGTTCTCCTGTATCAGATGAGTAATATGCACGTAAAAGGAGGATATTAACTTTATGAGAATGTATGGGATAAATAATACTAGACATAAAGAGATGAAGATCGTCGTGACAGGGAGAGCATCCTCCAAAGAGTCTTTTCTACAAGGTTTGTTGACCATGTTCACCATAGTCTCTGAATATAGAATACAGCGCAGTACGTAATCTGTTCAATGAAACAATGTTAAAGATTAACACTCACGAGTCAGACACTCTACTGAATCTGACTATATCGCCAATACCACCAGCAGCTGTTCCGTAATTCTTCAGTCTTCGATATCAAAGGCTGGCAGTGCATATTCGGGAAAAACATGGCCGCCTTTACAGATGTCGCATTGAATATTTTGAGCCTTCTGATTGGTTAACCCTTCTTTTGGTGAACTATAAAATGAGTCAGCTCATTTTGGTTGACTCACTAGTACACCAGGTTACCCAAAAATTCTAACAAGATTATGTGTAAATGGAGCTTCTATCTTAATGAAATGAATGAAGGAAATAAGGACGTTTCGACTATGCGCACGTGGCATGGAGGATCTTAGCTGTAAATATAGAAATTGATGGAAATAAGGAATGTAGCTCTTTTGAAATTTTCCATGGAAATAAACGAAAGAGCAGCGAGAAGACTGCGAAATTGCGTCTATAGGAAATGGGCTTTAGCTGTGAAAATAATTCATCACCCATAAGGCCACGTAAACGCTTTTGAATTCAAGATGGATGAATGAGAACTGGGTCGCTTTAGACCAGATATGGCAGCAATACTCAATTTTTCTTTCTAAAGAGCGAGCATGGCAGGGGAGGCAGCTATTTTTTGATTTGGAACAATGGCCGACTGTTTTTCCAGCATTTTTTTTACGATGGATTGTACATATGAGTTGCATTTAAAGTCATGGGTGAACCTGAGTTCGAATAGATCATAAAAGTAATGAGTCTCATTTGACATGACTGTAGAAAAATCAGTGTTTACTCGGTGATGATAAAATGTTTCTTGCATGATTTTGGAGCTATTGAATCTTCCAAACTAGACCTGCCACACATATTGAGCAGCTTCATCTAGGTCATAAGTGACATAAGCTGTCAGGCGTTGATCATTTAGAGTTTTGTAGGTTCATCCATAAACTCAGGCATAATCTGCATAGGTAGTTATGAATGATCTGCCGAAAGAAGTTATCACCGAAGACAACAAACTGCCAAACAGTTGCCATTTTAAAACAAGGTATGAAACAGTAAATACATGACGAGAACAGGTGCCCTAGGCTCTTCAACTGACAAACTCTCTGCTTCGGCAGAGAGGAACCAGGACGAGGCTTTGTCGAAGGGCAAAGTTTCATCCGGGAAGGTAGACAGGACCTGAACCCGTTTAAGGAAATATTTTTGGCCGAGCCTACGGGCCTACGGCCTTGTGCCACATACATCGCTCGTGGGGAGGCTGTTAAATATTAACATCACGCGGAGGTACTAAAGAGTTCTTAACACAAAAGCGAATATCATACATTAAATCTTGGTGTTTGGTCAAATTTAGGGGTGTGGGTTGACCCATGAACATTCTATCTCCTAATCTTTCACCTACCATATATAGTTTATCTATTTCAATCAGTTATGTGCCATGCGTGATACATGCTTAGGTGATCATGTATCTTTCGATATATGACTGACAAGACAGATTTTCTCCGGCAGTAGGTTGCCATTTCTTTCTGCAGTAGACCAGTTGCTATCCAAGAACTGCTTTATTCTGCTATTTACCCATAGCTTGGCGGAGGGAGAAGAAGAGGATTCATACCTTTGAAGTGAATATAATGGATTCGACTGGAATTCGAACTCGGCCCTCCGATTCCTCAGTCCGAGCCGCTGTCAATTACTCCACCGTGCCTGCTCAGTTTATCTATTTACATAATCATAATAATGATTACTTAAGAATATTTCCTTTGTAGCATAAAAGGAAAGGACATATTGAGTGGCAAATTTAGAATTATTTAGAAACTAAAAGTTGACACGAGTAATTCAACTATAATGGTGATTTTCTAAGCTTAACTTAGTTGTGATGCACAACCGAACATCCTAGTGAGGATCAAACTTATAGTTCAGTCTTAATGATCTAGCGAGACATACTTGCAGACTGTTACACCACTTCAAAAAGTTTCAGTAATTCTATGATGGAAGACTTCAATTAACGATACAAGAATATAAACTGCACATCACCACTCTTTTTTTTTGTGTGTATTTAAGCATCAGATGATCCTTAAATCAAATTTTATTAAAAACGAAAGATGTTTTGTACCCATGATTCATTTTTCCAAGTTGCGAATAATCCATCTCAAACAAGGAGGATATTCCGTCAGAAATTGTCGGAAATTGAAAGTCTTTTTTGTAACATTTGTTTTTTTAAAATACTTTTGAACTGTTCAGTTTGATGAACATCCGCGATTTGTAAATGAATAAATCATCAAAGTGAATTTGTTTATCTTCTTTTTACACAGATTCTGATTTTACGAATACAATGTAAAATTCCGGAAAAATGAGAATTCCGGAGTAATTTGATCCCCAAGCTGTCTGATAGTTTCAACTTCCACTGTATTTATTAATGTTAGTTTAATTCAGAGTGCAGATTATTCAATGTGATCTCTGTGGTTGATACTGTGGTGGAGTTCACCACATTCATTTAACTTTAGAAACAAGACTGACGTGGAAAAAGATAAACAAGACATCGTTACGCATAAAATATGTATTTAACAAGATGTACAATATCAAACAACGATATGAAAGAAAGCATGCATATCAGTAAGAAAAGCTTGAATAAAACAAGGGTTGTCTCTCATTATCTGTAATTTTAGTATTTCAAAGTTAACTGGAAGAATGTTTATGAGAGTATCTTATAATGACTGTTCTCAGAAGATTTTGCTGTGTAAGAAAAGATTATGTGAGTGCATAAGGAATGTTCAGCAAGTGTGTGGTGTATGTGAGTGAGAAGGTTGGCACGTGGTTTCTCTGGATTCATTTGGCAGCTGAATTTTCACTAATTTGCTAAGACAAATTCTTGCTTATGTTATAGACAAGCGTATGGTTGCAAGAAGGAAATACGACAACAGCAGAAATAGATTTACGTGATTTATTTCAATAGGAACGTGTGGGTTTGGGACAGCTACCTTGTGGTATAGTTCATAGGCCGGCTCCCGGTCTGGGTTGATCTCTCATAGTAGTTCACACTGGTTGGCGTGGCGCTCCGCCTGCTATCTCTTCTCTGGCCTCCTGTTGACTGCTGTTGTACTTCCTCGTGTGACCCCTTTTATGGCGTTTTTTATGGCTTAACAGGCTCGAAAAACGACGCGAGTATAATTAGGAGGGAAGCATTTTTATTGGTCGAAAAATAGAAACACTTTAAAATATTATTTTATTTTTCGACCGGAACTTGTGCGTCGGGCTTATGCGTAGACGAGGATAATGGCCATTTTGTGACGGGGCCTTGTCCCGTTCACATACGGCTCTCGCTCTTAAGTATGTTAGTTTATTTGCCTGCAAATCAGCCGAGATATGTCTTATTTTATTTTATAACAATTATATAAATGACTATAGGCTCCAGATCGCTGCGTGGGAAACATTACTCTTCACGTGCACTCGATCTGATTAATTGGCGTTTACCAATCAGCGAGCATGTTTTGAGGATACTTAAGAAAACTCCAGTGATCCGTTTCTCCCAAAAGTGCACAAAATTGACTACATGAAAAATACAGCGATTACAAAATTGACGCATTATTGCGATTTGTAAATTGTCTATAATAACGTAGTGGTGATTTATTAACCAATGAATGCTTGTCATTGTATGTGATTTGTATTAGTGTATGTGTGTATGTATGTATGTATGTGCGTGCGATATAGACCGGCACAATACCACTCAGCGATTTTTTTTTTCACATTCGGCTCCATCGACGTCAGTGACAATCGGAGATCATCTCTCTTTACAATATCGAGTTTATTGCTACATTAATTAATTTATATTAATATTTTATTTTATTAATATTTAAAATTATTATATTTATTTATTAATAATATATTAAATTAATTTATGTAACAAATTATAATCTTTATAAAATTTGCATATATATATATATATATATATATATATATATATATATATATATATATATATATATATATATATATATATATATATATGTAATGAAAAACAAATCACTTTAATGTACCATTACGATAATTTATTTCACCTAAATCCTTTTTTAAGGATTCAGGATCATCAGGTAAATCTTCCAACAACGAAATGAGAAAAAAAATGGGATTAGAAATTGGTGGGTAGTGTAATTTTTGTAATTTAATAGAGGGGGTTGAGAGTGGTAGTTAACCAGACAATATAAAGTATAGGGAGGGGTTAATTTTATATCTCTCTTAAGTATGTTTTATATTGGAGTAGGAGGAGTGACAGAAAACTTGGCCTCTTTAGATGGTTAATAAAACGGAAATGAATTGTCGAAAATGTATACAAGTGAGCCTTACGGTAAAGAGAGGGATAGGGGGGAGGGGGAAAGAGAGATGGAGTTGTTATAATTTTGTTTTAACAAAATTATGTAAAAGATAGTTTACAATGTTTGATAGAAAATTCGATGTCTGAAAAAAATTTTGTTATTAACTTAAATATTTAATTTTTTAAGTAAGTAGTTTCAGGACTAAATATAACTATTATTGTAATAAACATATTTATCTAGGACATAAAGAAATATTTAAAATCTTAATAGTTTATTCACCCGACTAATTGTATTTCCAAAAAAAAAAAAAAAAAAAAAAAAAATATATATATATATATATATATATATATATAACATCTATTTTAATATTCAAAATTAATTCATGAATGCAATTTATTTATTACATTGGTAAACTAAATTAAAGATTAGGTTTCATTATTTAATAATAGAATTTGAGGGTAATATTAATTTTCATTTATTCATATATGCCTCACAAATGCATTCATGTGAATCCCTACATACATACGATCATTAACAAGTAAAAAAAAAAAAAAAAAAAAAAAACCTTTGAGATAATTTACACAAAAAAATTCATTTATCCTCATACATAAACTATATATACATTTTACAATCTTTATCTATATTTCAAAATATATATAGATTTCACAGTTAAAATTTAATTTTATCAGTGTGATTTCGGAAGTGTTTCATTTTAAAGGAATTTAGCTAATATTATTACTATTATTAATAGTCAAATAATGGTATATTTAAATTTAAATCATCAATTTAGAAATGAAACTCCCTTCAGAAGAAAATAAAATTTAAACTATAGAATATTACAAAAGAAGGACATTACAAATAAAGAAAATAAATTAAAATGTCATTAGAAAGACCCAATATTTCATTTAAAATCAATTCATGCACGTACGCACATATATACATACACACACACACATATATATATACATATATACATACACACACACACACATATATATACACATATACATACGATCATTAACAAGTAAAAAAAAAAAAAATAAATAAAACCATAGAAACGCTTTAGATAATTTACACAAAAATTCATTTAACCTCGCACATAAATTATATATACATTTTGCAATCTTTATCTATATTTTAATATTTGAAATATATATAGATTTCACAGTTAAAATTTAATTTTATCAATGTTATTTCGGAAGTGTTTCATTTTAAAGGAATTTAGCTAATATTATTACTATTATTAATAGTCAAAGAATGGTATATTTAAATTTAAATTTTAAATTTAGAAATGAAACTCCCTTCAGAAGAAAACAAAATTTAAACTATAGAATATTACAAAAGAAGGACATTACAAAATTAAGAAAATAAATTTAAAATGTCATTAGAAAGACCCAATATTTCATTTAAAATCAATTTATGTACGTACGCACATATATACATACACACACACACACATATACATATATATATATATATATATATATATACATCCACACATACATATATACATCCACACATATATACACATATACATACATATACAATTCATATATCCATATACAAATCTATATATCAAAAAATTAATCTAACCATTTAATCATCCGTATATATATATACAGAGAGAGAGAGAGAGACATACTCATATACACATACACACCCTTAAATAGATATACATTTATATATAAGCACAAAACCCTACATACCAAACAAAATATAAAAAGAGCACATATATACATATATATATATATATATATATATATATATATATATATATATATATATATATATACATATACATATGTACACTTACCAAATATAAATTCTAAGGTAATTACGTCTATATACATATATAGATTACAAGTAGTTTAAAACCATAAAAACACACATGTTTAAGTACATGTACACACACATATACTTGTACATACATATATAATATACATATACATACAAAACAAACATTAAAACATTTATACATATACATCCACACCCATGCAGCATACACGTTAAAAAAATATAAAAAATATTCAGTATTCAAACATGCTTCATATTAGTAATACCTATACTCACACACGTGTATATCTATTTATACATATATATCCATACTACCATACATATGTGTCCACAATATAAATACATAGTTACCCTTATCTATAATGTTCATATATATATATCTAAATAAGTTCACAAAAAAAAAAAAAAAAAAAAAAATTTTAAGTTCCAACACATTTATCAAAGAGCACAGTGTCAGTATTTTCATATATTCATTTAAAACAATTTATATTTTCTATTTATATATCTACACATACTTTTTTAAACTGAGGTGATTCTTATGCCTACATTTACAAATCAACTCATTATGTCTGTTCAATAGTATGTCCGGATCCTTATGTTTTATAATTAGTATTTTTTCCATAATGCACAAATTGCATCGGTCTCTGAAATTAATCGGAGTTTTGGCTTTTGAGATGATTTTCCATTCTATGTGTGGGGTTAATTTGTTTTCCAATAACTCCCAATAGTGCTTTGAAAGTGCAGTTTGGTGTTTTTTTGATTCATTATAAAAGGATTGACGATGGTTGTAAAATCGTTGTTTCCAACTTCCTGCAGAAATACCTATGTAGATCTTCTTATTTTTAGTATTTTCTTTGGGGAAAATCGTAGCTTCGTATACTATGTTTTTGGACAAACATACTCCTTCTACTGGACAGACAGATCCTTCCCTGCAGTTACAGGTAGATTTGGTCTTTGGGCTTGTATTAGGATCTTTTTGAAGTTGATTATAAAATTCATTTAAAATTTTACTATTATGGGAGCTAATAATTTTTTCCATGTTGTTCATGAAAAAATTATTAGCTCCCATAATAGTAAAATTTTAAATGAATTTTGTAAAATTTAAATTTAAATATACCATTCTTTGACTATTAATAATAGTAATAATATTAGCTAAATTCCTTTAAAATGAAACACTTCCGAAATAACATTGATAAAATTAAATTTTAACTGTGAAATCTATATATATTTCAAATATTAAAATATAGATAAAGATTGCAAAATGTATATATAATTTATGTGCGAGGTTAAATGAATTTTTGTGTAAATTATCTAAAGTGTTTCTATGGTTTTATTTTTTTTTTTTTTTTTTTACTTGTTAATGATCGTATGTATATGTGTATATATATGTGTGTGTGTGTGTATGTATATATGTATATATATATGTGTGTGTGTGTATGTATATATGTGCGTACGTGCATGAATTGATTTTAAATGAAATATTGGGTCTTTCTAATGACATTTTAATTTATTTTCTTTATTTGTAATGTCCTTCTTTTGTAATATTCTATAGTTTAAATTTTATTTTCTTCTGAAGGGAGTTTCATTTCTAAATTGATGATTTAAATTTAAATATACCATTATTTGACTATTAATAATAGTAATAATATTAGCTAAATTCCTTTAAAATGAAACACTTCCGAAATCACACTGATAAAATTAAATTTTAACTGTGAAATCTATATACTTACTTAAAAAATTAAATATTTAAGTTAATAACAAAATTTTTTTCAGACATCGAATTTTCTATCAAACATTGTAAACTATCTTTTACATAATTTTGTTAAAACAAAATTATAACAACTCCATCTCTCTTTCCCCCTCCCCCCTATCCCTCTCTTTACCGTAAGGCTCACTTGTATACATTTTCGACAATTCATTTCCGTTTTATTAACCATCTAAAGAGGCCAAGTTTTCTGTCACTCCTCCTACTCCAATATAAAACATACTTAAGAGAGAAATAAAATTAACCCCTCCCTATACTTTATATTGTCTGGTTAACTACCACTCTCAACCCCCTCTATTAAATTACAAAAATTACACTACCCACCAATTTCTAATCCCATTTTTTTCTCATTTCGTTGTTGGAAGATTTACCTGATGATCCTGAATCCTTAAAAAAGGATTTAGGTGAAATAAATTATCGTAATGGTACATTAAAGTGATTTGTTTTTCATTACATATTAGCTCTGTCCTAACATTGAGCTCTCAGGATTTCATCCTCTTTGGATTTACCAATTCGGTTTACCAAGTTCCTTATAACTTAACTATATATATATATATATATATATATATATATATATATATATATATATATATATATATAGTTTATGAAAAATTAGGTAATCCGTATGGGTAAACCTAAGGAAGATAAGGATGGTCTGTTTTTATTTAATATATATATATATATATATATATATATATATATATATATATATATAATCCTTCTTTTCTATATCCTTCTCAGTTTTTATTCAATTTGTACAATCAAAACATCCGGTAGAGAAAAAAGGGGCGATAACTTACATCGCTTGATCTCGTTTTCTGTAAGTTTTAGAGTTGTTTTTCTATTTTTAGTGTTTTAATATGCCGTAGATTACGGTAGAAATTCAAACTCTCATCTGTAACAAACATTCTGAAGTGAAATTGATCTATGGACGACTAAAATATTTCCGTGAATCCCCAATTTGCTTTTTTGGTGTGGATCCCCAGTAATTTGACCTGAACACCCAGGCTCTTTATAGACCTTAGTTGAGAACTAGAGTTTTAATCGAATAGAAAGGTAGGCGGACAAAATTGTAAGATTGTATTACGCTTGTGTTTAAATTTTAAATAGTATTTGTGTTTTGAAAACAAACATATTAAATCCCCAGTAAACAAACTGATCTCGAAATATCGATATTTTTTCTTTGTTAATACTTCTTGAATTTTATATTGCAAACACTCTCTCGAAATTCTGTTGCAATATGTACAGTAAGATTTTATTGAATACTTCTTCAACTAAACATATACTGAGTGGTAAATTTGAAATAATTAAGAAACCAGGATGTGGCACGAGTGATTCTGCTAGAATGGAAGACTAGAGTTAACTAGACAAGAATATAAGCTGCATTTACAGGGTGTGATGAGGAAAATGCCACCATTTTATATCTTTTTTTTTAATTTCGCGCATGCGCTTTGTTTTTGATTTTGTGGAATGCACAGTATAGTAGGTCAAGTTGGGCACCATCTGTAAGAAAATAAGCATCGTGACTCAATTCACTCTGCCAGAAATTTAGAAACGGCATGCTATACTGCTTTGCATTCGCGCCAGAATCTCCAATATGAATATTTCACAGTGTTTAGGTGTCAATCTGAGGAGAGTCTAGGTATTTGGTAAGAGCTGAATAATATATCTAGTCAACATCAGTGTTTTTAGAGTGATCACTAGTGATGGCGACGTTATGCCACCATTCATCTTCCGACGGAGCCTCAGGCTCAAAACCGAGACCTAGACCAAGTGCCTTGAGGAGGGAGAGCTGCCCTGGGTCAAAAAGGTGGCTGTTGAAAGATCCTACATCTGGCAACATGTGGGCACCTCGAAGCGGTGTAATGGTTAGCAAGCTTGTCTCGCTAGAAATTATGAATAAGTAGTGAGTTAGATCCTCACTGGGTGCCCCGTACTTTCGGCCTTGTGCCACATCTAAGCCACGCTTAGAAAATCCCTATATCTGCCAATATGACTCTGCACCATGTCAAACAAGCAGAAGGAATCTTTCATCGCTGTCAGACATTTTCTGCGACCACATCACCCCTTACATCTGGCCACTTAGCTCCCCAGACTGCAACCCCCTTGATTATTATGTGAGGTGCATTTGAGCGGGAGAGCAACAAAAATCTTTGTAGCATCAAAGATGAAATGAAAGCAAGGATTATGGCAGTATTCAGCAAGTTAAACAGGGAGATCGTCCAGGAGAGGTGCAGGAGATTTCGACGTAGTCTGGAGACGGTGGTTGAAGCCAATGGCAATTTTGTTGAATAAATTTACTATTTAGTATTTCAAGACATTTCCGTGTAATTTTGGTAAATATATCTGTTAAAATGAAATGACTGTTGTTTTTTGTTTTTTTTCATTTTTCCGTAATTCAAACGTCAATTTATGCATTGCAAACTATATATGTTTAATCCAACAGAAAGATACACTGGAAGTGAAGGTGAATTTAAGACTGTGTTGCGCTTGTGTTCAAATTTTAGACAGTCTTTGTATTTTGAAAAATAAACCTATTAAATCCTCGAACATCCACCATTGATCCATCAGGCGTATACGTAATCTCTCCAGCAACCAAAACAATCCCCAATATCGCTATAATTCTGTTGTTAATGCTTCTTGAATTTTATATTGCAAACTCTCCCTGAAAACTCTGGTGCAATATCTACAGTGAGATTTTATTGAACATCTCTTCAAGTATACCTTTGCAACAATAAGAGGAACATTATCTACACTTATTTAAGACATAAATTTAAGAACCAAATACGCTTATTATGTGGACAAGAGGTTGTCTTCCTTCGCTAGCCTCAAAGTCAATAAACTTGTTTTGAATGCATTGACAATTGACATAAGAAATATGCAACCTTATATTAATGGGCCCACAAATCGTATCAGCTAGAAAGATGAAGAAATTCCCAGCGCAATCTTCCGTAGATTATTAGGGATCTATTGGAGTTGACTCAGTTTTTATTACGTGATCAATAATCCGACTATAGAATGCCATTTTATAAGCGTTAAGAAAAATTCCTGGAGCAAGGAAAATGGATTTCACAGGAATCCTGGGAAGTAAAATAGCTCTGTGTTTAAAGATTTTAATTTATCTTCTTGATCGAAACATAAAAACGTTATTTTTGATCAAGATAATCAGTAACGAAAAAAAAGAAGAAAAAACTGCTTTATGACGATAGAGTTTTGGCTAAATCTAATATCTCAGGTGGAATGTAATAGAACGAAAGTATTCTGAATTTAATGCATTCAAAAGGGCATTTAGCAAACTTGGATCTTCGTGTCCGCAAAAGACAGGGTAGCAAAAACGACGGTTTTTCCCTTGACACCGCTATTATTTTAACTATCTTCACTACTCGCCATTTTTTTTTCTTTTTTTAAAGTAATGATTAAAATTGCAAGAAATCCTAAACATATGATGGAATTGAATTTATACATATTTTGGTGGTTCTTGAGAATTTACAACAAAGATATTAAATGCTATTTTAATTTATTAGATAGTTTATTTAAAATAATTTTATATTTATAACATCCTAAAAACTAATACAATTAAAAATGATGAAATGCAATATTTACCATTTACCAATTTATAAAGAAATAAATGTAAAAACAATTTTTATTCATAACTTTATAAACCTTTATAAATTAAGATATGTCAACCAACTATAAGGAAATTCTTATTATTTACCATTTCATAAGGTTCGAATTGATTGGCAATTAGCCGATGTTTTGCCAACCATTCCAATCAACAATCTAATAAATAGTATAAATTGACAATCTAAATAAACAGTATTTATTATTTTTGCTGTAAGTTTTCAAGAAAAAAGAAAATGTATAAATTCACTTCCGTAGGTTTAGTTTTTATTACAATTCTTATCGTCACTTTTTAAAAGAATAAACATTGCCGATGAGTGAAGGTCGTAAAAATACTAACGGTTGTAATGTCAAAAGTACGCAGGCGTAGGCTTTAAGAAAGCTTTATTCAACTGAGAATACAAAGTTCGTGTATAGCGTCCTTTTATAGTTCCAGTAAACAGAAATAGCTCTCTGCAAACTGTAGAATAACAATACAATAAACAACACTTACCGGCGTAAGTGTCCCAGCTAGCGTCCAGCTGGCAGACAAAAATAAAGCAGGTTGTAACTTAATACAAACCCTGCAAACTAACTGATGAATCAAGCTGGTATTTATATAGAAATACCTCCACTCAGGTACCAGCAGCCAATCACAGCCCAAGCAATGGACTATCCCACTTTAGCACAATGAGATGCTCCATTGTACCATAAATAGCTCTCTTTCTCAAGGGTGAATTAATCTTCCCTCAGCTTGCTCCACAACTGAGTGTTTATCTTGACCACGAGATTGTTCGACACAAACAAGGGGAGATCACTCTTGATTATTCATAACAACAATGTCAATAGAAAAATCGATCTTTTCAAACTCTATTATTTTTGAAGCCCCGAAAATCCAAGTTTTCCGAACATTTATTATAAATTTCTAGAACCTGACATGTAGTATGCACCTGTCCAGAACCCAATTGGTTGATGTCAGCGATCTATTGGGACAGAAAGAATAATTTTCTTAAGAAAGTTGATCGGTTATTCTGCAACATAACAACGCTGAAATTCAGGACGTAAATGGAATGGGATGTTAATTCATACATAATGCATTCTCCCGTCTTCTGTCTCTCATGTATTTCACGCCATGTAACGCTCGTTATCTGGTCAGTATTCCCAACAAAACGTCCTTGGTGAATTTTTCGAATAAAATTTGAAGTTAAATTTTGTGTTTGTAAATATAAAGCTGTTTCAAGAAAAGACATTTCTGGTATACATGTACCGATCATTTAAACTTATAATCTATTAAATTTTATAAAATCTTTTATTCAAAACAAATTTTCATGAAAATAGACGTCACAAATATTAGACATTTTGACGGTCGTCTTCGAGTATAGAATCCAGAGGTTAGCAGTGAATATTTCGGAGACAGTAGGAAAGCGTAATTCAGGTTATCAGTGGATATCGCAGCAAAGTAGCAGAGCGTAATACTTCCTTCTGTTCATCTTCGCCTAACAAGTTGGCACTGGTCATTCGGGTAGGATAAACAAAAATGGCCGCCTTTATACACGACAGATAGAATGTTCTGCGGCTTCTGATTGGTTAACCTTCTATTGGTAGACTATAAAGCGTGTCAAGGCATTTGGACCAACTCAGTAGTCATATATATATATATATATATATATATATATATATATATATATATATATATATATATATATATATATATATATATATACACAAAAAACTGTAACAACAAATGCACAAAATCTTATCTCTCTTTCTGAGAATTTTCTTTCTAACTTTTGTTTTAATGCAGTTTGTAAATACAACATCTTGATTTTGTAATTATTTTCTCTTTTATTTACAAATGCTATCTATTTTAGTTGTTGTTGCGAGTTCTCAATTGTCGAGGTGTTATTGGGTAAAGTTCTTTGTAATTATCTGACGGTAGTTTATGATATTTGATGTAAGGTTGTCTTATTTAAGACTTAGAGGATTAGGCTTTAAAATTTGGATTTAAATAAATTTTAAAATTTTACCGCATTATTCGTCATTTCCTTACTTGACATTGATTTCAAATAAATCTGAAGTTGTTATTATGTATGAAAAGTTTCAGAAAACTATGATTATTAAAATATACTTGAAGCTTGTCAGACTTCAGTTCACTAGCAAAATATTTAGAAATATTCCATCAGGTTTCTAAAAAAAGGCTTTACTCATAAAAATTCATATTTAATCACCATTTTCTCCGGTTCCCTAAGATTTTATGGCATATTTATGGTAGCTTCTTTATCCGCTTAAATAAGACGATATCCCGTTGCTGTTGCTGGAGACAGAGAAGAAAAATAGGTCTTTGGGTACCAAATGAGTGGTTTATTATTATAATGCAGGTAGGAAATTATGATATATTCTAAGTTAAAAGAAGTTTTATAAGCCTAATTATATATATATGTGTGTGTTCTTTTTATATATACAAATATTAAGGTAAATGTTCTGTGTATAATAAACAGTATTAGCAACATTTACCGGCCTGAATGTCCGAGAAATTTTCATAGAAAATATGCGTCCTCCGACAGAAATCGAACCCGAATACTATATAGAACCGTCATATAGCCTGACGTGCCTTAACTGACTGGGCCACTGAGGGGCATTCGGTTAGCACTCTGTGGCCCAATCGGTTAAGGCAATTCAGGCTATATGACGATTCCGTATATTATACAGGTTCAATTCCGATTTTTTATGAAAATTTCTCGGACATTCAGGCCAGTAAAAGTTTTTAATACAGTAGGACAAACGGCTTCGGAGGACTGTGAATAGATTGAACGCTAGTTCATTCGATACGCTCTCACAAGTCGTGTAATACTTTTCTGGTGTACTAACTGTTTAATATACGATATATCGGCAAATCTGGTCCTTGTTATTACTTAAGCATTTACTTGGTCGCAACAATACACACACGCACACACACGTATATATATATATATATATATATATATATATATATATATATATATATATATATATATATATATATATATATATATATATAATATTAGTGGTAAATATACATATATATGCAAAATCCACAGGTGCATATATACACATGTATATTTTAGAATAAAAAATTTTCCGAGACGATAAAATCCAGGTAGAACTCAATGTCCAGGACAGATTAAGGATATAATAAAAAGGCTTAAACACTAATGTGGGTGCATGTGTATTTATGTATATGTATGTGGAAAATGTGTGTATAGGGTATAGGTGGATATACGTGTATATATGTGTGCGTATGTATATATATGTATATGTATGTGTATGTGTGTATGTATTTATATGTGTATATGTGTGTACATGTATATGTATGTGTGTATGTGTATATATATGTATATATGTATGTATGTGTGTGTAGTATATACATGTATGTATGCGTGTAGATGTTTGTGTATATGTATGTGTGTGTGTGTATATATGTGTGTGTGTGTCTATGTATATATGTATATATATGGATATATGTGTGTGTGTGTACATGTATATGTATGTATGTATATGTGTATATATATATATGTGTATATGTATATATATATATATATATGTATGTGTGTATATATATATATATATATATGTGTGTGTGTGTATATATATATATATATATATATATATATATGGAGGTGTGTGTGTATGTGTATGTGTGTATATATGTAGGTGTAATTATTTGTTTATCATATGCGCGGTAATTATTAGAAAGCGCTTAGTATCAGAGATATTGAATCAGATATATGTACATGTGTGTGTGTGTATGTATATGCATGTGTGTATGTATGTGTGAATATGTGGATATATGTGTATGTGTACATGGATATATGTATGTGTGTATGTAGGTACACGGCGATGTGTATGTATATACGTGTATAAGTTATTGTGTATGTGTGGTTTTGCATGCGTTTTGAACATAAAAATATAGGTCCTCGCCAGATTAGATAATCGTCATATTTATTGTTTATATTTGATTTGTAACCTGCAGTCGATATTATTTTTGTCAAATTTTCTCAATTACACAGCGTCCCTTGCAATTTTAATTTCACCATCTTTCTTCCCCACCACTTCTTCCCTTACCTCTCCCTTCTTTAAGATTTGATCGGCCATGGTGTGTGTATGTGACCACGAAATGTATCTTTATTGTATTAGACATCCGACAACAATCCTTTTTCCCCCTTCCACTCACACCTAGTTTTTAAATAACCCTCTCTGTTAAACCCCTCTCTTATGAACTAACATTCGTCCCACACTCTCATAATTACACTCTCTCTAAATTCTATTTTTATTTCCGGAGTAGGTTTTTTTCTGTTTTCTTTTTGAATTTGTAGGTCTGATGAATTGGATCGTATTTACGATTCCAATGGAATAAATTATGACCATGGAATATTAGTGTTTAAGCCTTTTTATTATATATATATATATATATATATATACATATATATATATATATATATATATATATATATAGTTTATTTAAAAATTGTAACATAAATATGTTATAAAATCACTACAAAAATAGACATTTTCTTTCAACACTTACATTCAACATAATCACATGATAAGATACCAGGAGTGTTAAAAGAAAATGGCTATTTTTTTAGTGAATTTATAACATATTTATGTTATAATTTTCGAATAAATTATATTTGCTCTACTCTGTATTGGGCACTCTTTTAAGAATAGTATTTTTGTTTATTGGTATTTATTCAGTATATACACCAACTCTATAATTGTATATATATATATATATATATATATATATATATATATATATATATATATATATATATATATATATATATATATCGCCACTGTGGTTATCATTTACTTCCCAATATGAAAAAAACCCTTGACTGGGCAATAGTATCGCAGTGATTACGGCGTCATATCTGCTGTTGATGAATTTCTTTTACCAGTCGGTTGAAAGCTTTTTTCAAAAATGGAACCCAGGCTCTGTCACACTGGTGGAAGAAGTATGTAAAACGCAAATACACGTCATTTGGTCATATTCCATATGAGTATCTTGGAATTTTCAGCTGATAATCGTATACATGTACGTTTTATTAACATGATCAGATTTATTTATATTGAAAGTAATTCAATTGAATTAAATCAATCATTTGATGTACTGGTTTTAATATATATCCTCACTCTGAAATTTAATTTACCTTTCATTCTTTCTTTCTATTGCTTCAAATATGGATAAAATTAAGAATATGAAAACATCAGGTGATCGCAAAATTAGGTCACAACCAAACGGACTTGACCGCTTTTGACCTGGTTCAACGGTTCGATTTGATTTTATATATATAGCGTTCAACATTTGAATTTGATTTCATGCGTAGCGTACAACGTTAGGTGCCGCCATATACCAACTCGTCAGAAGAATCATAGCCGTTACACCAAGAAGGCGTGTCTATGTTTATTTATTTCTCCGTGGGCTGGCTTTCACGTAAAATCGTTTTCTGATCTTCCAGAGACGGGAAGTTGACGGAATCATCAGGAACTCCAAAGACAAGATGGACTGTAACAGTCATTTCGGTGTAATTAATTACACATTTGTCCCCGAAAAACATAATGGCTAATTTTTAATTGTTTGAAGCCGTAAATTTTAATCAGGACCCCTTATTAAACGTGTCATATTTCCCCGTACAGATGTGCCAATAAATTACACCTGAAGACCGTAGAATACTTTCTGAATTCTTTTATTTATTTCTACTCCCTCCCCGCTCTGCCAAAATCCGTTCACTATCATTTTTTCACATTTTCATTTCTCACTTAATATGGAGATAAGGCCGGTGGCATTGGCCAAGGCGAAATTTTGTAATCTTCACATTCCTCAACTTCGGAGTCGAATAGCGGCGATTATCTTTATATTTTACTAATCTGTCGAATAATCTAGACGATTTTTGATCATTATTTATTTTCCATTTCTTTTTATAAATAGTCTTTATTTATAAAAAAAGAAATGGAAAATAAATAATGATCAAAAATCGTCTAGATTATTCGACAGATAAGTAAACCATTGAATATTTCTCTTATGATAATTTTTATATTTTCTTTCTTTTCTACTATTCTTTTGATCATTTCCTTCTTCTTTCACTATATCTTTATTATATTAAATAAGTATAACTTTACATCTCGTGTTTGCTTTTTTATAAGTTATCTCTGCTTTTATTGATTCCTACCTGAGTAGAAAATCTTACTTTTTTCTTTTAGGCGAATCACACACGCAGCCATAGGTTTGCATTTTTCCGAGTGATAAAATTCTTAACACTGGTAACAAATACCGATATAAAGTTCTCGTAAATTGCATTAGCATGTTCATTTTAAGGCAGGCAGCCTCCATATGGTTTTGGGTGAATTGCCCGAACACAATATGACCAAGAAATTTCCACTCTGTGGGTCTGTATCGAATTAAACGAAGAATCGAGCAGTAAATGCAGGGAATGATAAAAAGATAATCTACAAACGGAATGTGAGTGAATATTAAAAAAAAGAAAAATATCAAGCGTGAATTGAAAGAAATAAAAATTAGAGAAAGAGAAGAAAAACGGAGTAATAAAAGAGAAAGCAATCTTACAGAGAAAGGAGAATAAGCGAAGGTGATTTTTCTTTTAGATATCCTGTTGCAAGTCGGATATTAAACGTGACAAATTTCACCTTTTGATTTTCTGAAAGCTTTGCATTAAATCTTCGGATTATCTGATTAAAGATAATCGCCGCTATTCGACTGCGAAGTTGAGGAATGTGAAGATTACAAAATTTCGCCTCGGCCAATGCCACCGGCCTTATCTCCATATTAAGTGAAAAATGAAAATGAGAAAAAAATGATAGTGAACGGATTTTGGCAGAACGGAGAGGGAGTAGAAATAAGTAAAATAATTCAGCAAGTATTCTACGGTCTTCAGGTGTTATTTATTGGCACACCTGCACGGTGGATAAATATGACACGTTTAATAAGGGGTCCTGATTAAAATTTACGGCTTCAAACAATTAAAAATTAGCCATTATGTTTTTCGGGGACAAATTACACCGAAATGACTGTTACATCTATAAACTGATAGGGGGGGAAAGATAGAGAAAGAAAGACACTGAGATAAATACGAACAAATTGAAATTGATATAAAGATAGCGTGGGTGATATATATATATATATATATATATATATATATATATATATATATATATATATATATATCGAAGGATGTGTGTGTGTATTTAACGAATGCAAGGCCGCAATTTTCGACCGATTTGAACCAAAATTTACGCGACGGCCTCTCAAAAACATGAGCAAATATTTGAGGCGGATTTTGAGATACGCCCTGGCAATTTCAATTCCTGAATCTGCATTGTGGTCACATCATACGCATTTCGCTGAGATTTATATAATTTCTAAGTGTCAGTTTAAGATTTTCCAACGGAATGACCGCCTGCACTGTAAGCAGAAGCTGAGCAGATATTTTCAGGGCAGTTCAGAAATTTTTATTTTTCTTGGCGAGTTTTGAAAAACAAGAACTTTTTTTTTGCTACACACCGAGGCCTGTTGAAATCAACACAGTATTAAGTATTGTTGAAGTTATCACAAACATTTTTTCACGATTTACAAACTAAGTTTCATTCAATTTCGCAGTCTATGAAATTTGAATAATGTGATTTGTTTGGAAAAAAAAAAAAACTTCTCCGTTTAAGAATTTCTATAATTTAATTTGATTTTAAAGGACTTCATGGCAAACACTATTTTTAAGATGTTTTTCTTTTTTAACTGCGTAGAATAAATTCTTCTGCTTTCTTACTCTTGAGCATGCAACAGGCGATGCGTAAATATTTCTGGAGACAAATTCAAATGTTTTGAAGCGTTTCACTGTGTTATTTGTTCATAGTTCTCGAAAACGCGCAGCGAATTGGAAATTGGATTCTTTTATACAAAAACTTAAAGGAAAAACATGCAAAAAAAAAATATTGCATTTTTATTAGATAATTATTTGCTATTTTAATTATTACACTTTTTTAAAATACTGAGAGTATTTTGTATTTTAAATAATAAAATATTTAAATTTTTCAAAGAATTAATGAAAATTTATTGTGAAAAGCTAAACATCTTAATAAATCCAAATGTACTTTGTACCTCATTATCTATTTGCATTTCTCCCCAAAATCTGGTTTCAGTCGGTCATTGTATGGCTATTTTAGAGTGTGAGACGGACGGATGTATGGACGGACGGAAATCACAGAATAATATATATATATATATAATATAACTTATTGTATGAGATCCTATGTTTTAGGAAAATGTCCTTTTAAGGATTAATCTAGGTATGTCCCATTTAACGCTAAAAAAATGTATACCCTGGAGAAAAAAGGTCCCCAAATTGATAAAAAAAAATTTAACGTGTAAATGTTTATGTTAGTATTAAAAAGGGAAGATGTAAACAAAAATCAAAAGTAGTTAAAAAATCATGTAAAATTCAGTTACACCTTTTTCTTTTATCTTAGGAATTTTAGAATGATTAAAGTATACTTAATGTAATTTGAAAGAAACGTTACTTACTTTTTTAGCAGAAATTTTTTTAATAGAGATATTTCCAACCGTGGTGCTTGCTTAGATGCGTGATTGAGAGGTGTTACTTGATGTACGTTAATATATTGACAACTTACGTGAAGGAAATTTATCGTACGGTAGCGCAGAAGTGATGTAATTCGTTCTAATTTTAAGTGAACCTGGTTAGTAAATTTAAAAAAAAAATTCACTTTCAAATTTTTTTAATCTTATGTGTGAGTAAAAGTTTCTGAAGTAAAAAGATCTTGCTTCTATCAAGAGAAACAAGTCTACCTCATGTGACATTATTTCAAAGCTGCGCATCCATACTTTCGTCGGAGACAATTTTGGAATATTAAAAATTATTTTAAAAATATCAACTGATTTTAATAAGTTTTCAAATTTATGATCTTTAAAAAGTAGAGAACATAATATGTCATTTCCATAAGGTTGAATAAAGAAACTTAATTTTAAAATATATAACAACATTTTGTCATTGTGTATTGAAAATGAAAAAATTGTTGCAAAAATTCATTTTTCATCATTTTTTTTTCTTTCAGATAAAAATTACCTTAGTATATGTTATTCAGAAAAGTCATAAAAAGCTTTTTTAATCAAACATTGTCTTAGTTTTATTGGGTTTTGTATTTTTACAATTGAGGTAAAAGTTTGGACAGTTTTTTAACAAAAAAATGGATAATTTAGAATCTTCAGAGTCTTGCGCATTTAATAAAAAAAAAACAGGTTGCAAAAATAAATTTTTGAAGTTATCATAGAATTAAGTTCGAGCGGTGTAACATATATATAAGAAAATATTTATACCATGACTTTCAAAAAGACAAACATTTCTAAATTAATTTCATTCATTTGTGAATAAGTTCTGAAGGTTTCATTAAAATCCAACAAGTACATGATTTTCTCAGGATTTTCCAAATCAATGTTTTTTCAAATGAAAAAAAAAAAAACAACCAAAAGGGTCATATCTAGATTAATCGTTGTTATCAGGGAGAAAGTTACAGGATAAATTAATTCTGTTTCTCTTTCATTTTCATTTTGAGATTTCTATGGATTAGAGTTTAGAGGCAACAACGCATTTATTATTTTGGGTCTGTCTATATTTCTGAGATGAGGTATTATGTACAGTATTTACATTATGCGGACCATTGTCCTCATCTTTGTCGCCATATTTGTCACAACGTTTCGGCCGTTGTACGCTCCGGCCTTCTTCAGGTGGTTGGAATTTCGAACTGAACCCTTTATTTCGATCTTTATTTTCAGAGGGAAAATTAGCAGGAGATAACTGACATCCATCAAACATGGCACGTGGAACTAGAACAGTCTACCCCAGGCCAGTTCGAAATTCCAACCACCTGGAGCGTAACAACGGCCTAAACGTTGTGACAAATATGGCGACAAAGATGAGGATAATTTATTATTTTATTGTTGATTTTTATCAAAGCATCCTGAATCATTGGAAGATATTTAATGAGACATTCTCGGTAACGGTAATAAGTCTTTCCGAATATATCTGAGCTTTAGCCTATCGGATAAAATTTTGTAATTATATCGAACCTAAAATTTTTAGCATCCCTTCATATATATATATATATATATATATATATATATATATGTGTGTGTGTGTGTGTGTGTGTGTGTGTGTGTGTGTGCAATGAAATGTATACAAGTATATTGAAATACACAAACACACACACACACACACATATATATATATATATATATGTGTGTGTGTGTGTGTATGTACCCTATAGAAGATTGCAAATGCCATGAAACTCTGACTTGTGCGATCAAAGTAGGTTTTTATCAATATTCTTATATACACACACATATATATATATATATATATATATATATATGTATAATATATACATATATATATATGTGTGTGTGTGTGTGTATAAATATATATAGATATAGATATATAGATATATATAGGTTTCTTCTACTTATAGAGGAAGAGTATTCAATATTGAAGATACAAACTTTATAGATATAGGCGGTATAGCTATAGTAATCAACACTAGCTGATGACTGTCAATTTCAAGCCACAAAGCGTTATTCAAATCAAGATAAGCTTGGTTTGAAAATCACATTGATGCATCAAACAGTCACCATATTGTATTGATTACTATGTCCACACTGTATATATAAATTCTTATTATTATCACATGCGTTCTTTTGTATATAAATTCGTGGGATCTCAACGTAAAATTCTATTTTGCTAGCTCATTTGGTGTTCTGGATTTAAGAAAATCCGTTGAATTTATTTCATGTCTTATATAAATTCCTATATTTTCTTATACAATGTTCGCCAGACAGATTCATTAAAAAAATATCAACAGAAGTAGAGAGGTTCCCCTATCGCCCGGTTCAGACTCTTTTCCAGGTTTTGAAAAGAAAAAGAGGTCTATCACTTGTTTACCGTTTAGGATTATGTTTCCGGTTTCTTCTAAATTCTTCTCATTCTCTTTAACTACCAAAATCTTCTAGCGCCGTATGGCATTACCATTTTGCTTGGTTTGAAATGATTAAAATAAAATATATAATTTCCAAAAACGTTTCACACATGTTCAGTTGAGAAATGCGGAAAGTTGTCATTCGATATAAGTGACCTCATTCATGAGGATGGCATCTATGCAGTCTCAGAATTAGCTAGATGCATGGTTCAGTTGGTTTTTGTTCATGTTTCGTTATCACGTCTACGATACCGACTTTCCATAAGTTTTTTTTTTTTTTTGGTGGCCCTGGTTTCTTCTGGAAAATAACCAAGATGTTGTATTCAAGCGCATTCATATCTAGAGAGTTAGGTTACAGCTTTGCGTGATGACATGATCGTGAAAATTTTGGGCCATCCATTCCTGGTCTAGTACGGAATTCCGCCTGAACAGGTACGACCCTCACTCTGATCCAAAACAGATTCGCGTGTCCAGTCACCCGATGTAGGCGGAGATATTGACTGTGAGGGACATCAGTATGTGATGAGACAGCACGGCATGCTCTACATTGCTAAACATCATCCATGACCGCTACAAATGGAGTGTACTTTCAGTAAATCATCCTTGGTTCAGTGCGAAACATGTTCTTCGTCTTTTCCAACTGACTGCTGTCAAGACGATGGCTATCTTTAATCCGTTGTCGACTGTGATGACACTTACTATGAGCACGGGGTTTCTTTTCATTTACTGCGTAAGACAAGATGTTACGTTGTTAATGTCCTCGATGTGTCTGAAAAGGAAGTTAGAAGATTATCATTTATCGTATATCAGGAAACAGTAGGGTAGGTATATTGTTTTTATGTCCGACTGAATTGAAAATAAAATAAATCTGCCGTTTTAGGAAATATTCAAAATTCTGAGTTTTATTTGACCTAATTCAATTATATTTATATATATATATATATATATATATATATATATATATATATATATATATATATATATATACACACACATTTTTATAAACCTTTATATATATGTGTGTATTCACACACACACATACATACATATACATATATATCAATCTATATATCTATCTATCTATCTATCTATCTATATCTATATCTATATCTATATATATATATATATATATATATATATATATATATATATATATATACATATATATCAATATATATATATGTATATATATATATATATATATATATATACATATATACATACATATATGTGTGTATGTATATATATAGGAGTCAAGAAAATCATTAAAAATCCATCTCGTTTACAATTTATTTCATGAAAATATTTATATATCCATCTTTTCAGACCGAAGGGTTTTAGAAATCAAACGTCCAGACAGGTAAATTTTGTATAATAAAAAAGAAAGAAAAACAAAAAATCCAATATATGTTTTTTTCAAATTATTTATGGAAGAAAAAAAGAGAAAAAAAGTGGGGAAAGAGTGAAAGGAAAGAAAGGAAAACAGGAAGAAATAAATAACGATCTAAAAGCTAAAATACAATAGGATGACCTAGAAAAGCATTTTATTTTAAGGGCTGAACAAATTAATACACTGGCTAAGGAAGGGATTGATCAGAATGAAAAGACTTACATTAAAATATGTCTAATAGTCAGTAAATCTCATCATCGCCTCATAATAATCATCCCAATTTTAAATTATCATAGTAATAATAATTATAAAAATAATATCCAACCTCAATAAAATAAGGAAAATTATATAACATCATATAAATCAATTAAATAATATAAAAATAAAATAAATAAGCAGGTAATTATCAAGAACAAGTTTAGAATATAAATATAGATAAGGATAAAAGTCATAAATATAATGCTATCAATACTAGGAATATTAATTAATTAATAATTTAAAACTATAAATGTTGTAGGGAAGAAAATCTCATAAATAAGCATATATAAAAATGAGAAGGCACGAACGCATATAAAAAAGAATGAACACTTCAAATGTATATCCCCCAAAGTCAATGTTTTTAGGGAAATTTAATTTGCTCTTATGTCCGTAAGTTCATTTATTTGAATCAATTATTGGTCAACAAATTTATATTTAATTATTATAATCTTCTCTTGTATGTTGATTGTCTGACACTGACAGATGATATCCTATTTAATTTGTGGAGTGAAGCCTCTATCTAAGTTTCCAATAATGCTTTCATAGAGCAGTTTGATGTCTTAAAGAAGTACTATATAAGTAATGCTGGTGATTGTAAAGTCTCTCTCCAACTCCCATCAGATATCCCTTTGTATACTTTTTTATCATTGCTATTTTTCTGGAAAATGGTAGCTTTGTATACCACATTTTCCAAAATACAGATACCTCCAACTGGGCAGTGTGTTCCAGCTCTATAATTACAAGAAGGTTGGTTTTCTTGTGTGTTGCTGCCATAAAATGTTTTTAATAATTGGTTGTTGTGTGAGTCAGTTATATCATGTATGTTGTTAGTGCAGCAATAACTAATTTTTAGAGATTTTCTAATGAAAACATTTTGAAAAGGGTTATTGCGATTAAAATATTTGCCGGTTAAATTTTTAAAATATCTCCCAAATTTTATATTAGATAGTTTACAGAAAGGTGGATTCAATCATATTGTCTTTCTTTTTGTGTTTTTGGTTATATTATTTGTATTGTTTTTCCAAATCTAGAAGATAGAGAACCATTACTATGTGGGATGAAAATAAGTCTATCACCTCTGTAAAGACCTACTTGTGTAGGATCAATAATGCTATGAAGAGTGTCTAATATACTGATAGCTACTAAAACAGCTATTTGAGCAGAGGAACGTCGAAGTTATCATTAAAAATTTTACCCAATTATAACTGTTATATATTAGTAAAGATTGTCTAGAAGCTAAGATAACTTAACATAGTTTTTGACAAGATTTAAACTTTTTAATAATAGATCTTTTGAATTGGAGATATAGAAATCTATAATATCTAAATAGATAAAAGTATCCTTATTTTTATTTTTAATATTCTGGAACCGTTAGTTTTACTAAGAATCTTTCCAAAGATTATTGTAATAGGTTCCTGGTACAGACTGTATTATTCTTTCAAGTATATACATTTTTAAATCAAGCCTAACTCACTTTTGGTAGGATTAATTAATCATGACTGTAGATAATTGTCGAAATTAGGTTTGTGGTTTTTAAAAAGTAGATATGTATTCATTATATAAAGTTGCGGCCAAAATGTTCAGAACGGCATTGTTTTCGTCAGAAAAGTAGGTATAAGTTTTTATCAAAGTTATTTTATATTCTATAATTTTCACAGACAATAAATACGATATTAATTGTTTATGTCTGAGATTTTGGTGTAATTTTTTACAATGAATACATGTTCTATTCATGCGAAACTATACTAAAAATCTTTTTGGGATCAAATAACACATTGATATTGATATGACGTAAAAGAAAATAAACCAAACCAAACCAAACCATAGATACTAAAACATAAATTTAATTTTTAGTTGTTAGTGCTATTTATCTTGACACTGAAAATTTGCATTTGGAAGGAATTCTTGATTTGAATGCATTGTCTTCCTGGATTGCCCTGGTTAGAAACAAGATTGTCTAAATAAAGACTAATTTTCTTTTTATATCTATCTATCTATCTATTTGTCTGTCTCTCTTTGTCTGTCTGTCTCTCTCTCTCTCTCTCTCTCTCTCTCTATATATATATATATATATATATATATATATATATATATATATATATATATATGCATACACACACATACACACATATATATGTGTGGGTGGGTGTGTTGGTGGGTATCAAAATACTTTTTCAGACTTTGGGGGTAAGTTCCTCACACTAAGCAAGGACAAAAGTATAGACTTTTGTCCTTGTTTAGTGTGACATAAACATATGTCCGCAAATCCTTCCTTTTTTTCAGTTATTAAGTTAAAATTTTCCGGTAAACGTACAATACAAGGCACAATCCAAAATATTACATCGTTTGTGCTGCCATCGTTTCTGCCTCAGCAACGCGACGATAAACAGCAGCAATGGTTGGATGAATCGGCTGACTTCGGTCTGAAAACGCAATCAGATACAACCGTGCAGTAACGCATCGATTACCTATTTGCGCGGCCGTAAGTAAAAATTATATCTGCCTGCTCCCTATATGAATATCCTGCCATTGTTACATGGAACACGTCTTAGTTCACTCACAGCTAAACACGTTAAACGTTGAAGACAGACTAACAACAAAAGTACACGAATAACAAATGTGACCTATTTTAAAGGCATCAGAGCGCCATCTACCATAACCTTTTTGTAAAAAATTGATAACTGATAAACGAAGAAATTGCGTACATATGCATATATGGACTTTTGTCGTTGTCTAATGTGAGGAACCCGCCTCCCAAAGTCTGTAAAAGTATTTTTGATACACTCTGTATATATATATATATATATATATATATATATATATATATATATATATATATATAAAGAGAGAGAGAGAGAGCGAGCGACGGGTAGACGAACAGATAGATAGATAGATAGATAGATAGATAGATAGATAGATAGATAGATATGCGTACATGTGTTTATATGTACTTTTGTCGTTTTCTAGTGTGAGAACCCGACCGCAAAATTTGTAAACATATTTTGATACACCCTATATATATATATATATATATATATATATATATATATGTGTGTGTGTGTGTGTGTGTGTGTGTGTGTATGTGTGTGTGTGTGTGAAAAGTGTGTGTATATAAATATAAATAAATATATATATATAATTATTTATATATTATATGCGCGGTACTTATTAGAAAGCGCTCAATATCAGAGATAGAGCTAACATATAATATACAGAGTGTTTCAAAAGGAATACGCCAAAATCATTACGCTGTTTTTTCAGGTCTATAGCATTGTAGTGGACTGAATCAGTGGTTATTTGATAGAGTACTTATCAAAGTTTGATTAGGTGTCAGTTTCACCGCTTCTGGTGCAGCTGAATTGTGGGAAGATCAATCAAAATGGCGACTCCTCAGCAGAAGGCATTATGCGTGCTTGAGTTCGCGAAACCAAACGCCATTGTCACGGTGCAGGGTGCTTTCAGAACAGAATTCGGCATTGATCCGCCCCATCGTGAGAGTATTCGACGGTGGGTTAAACAGTTTAAAGAGAGTGGGTTCCTGTGCAAATGAAAGAGTCCTGGAAGACCACGTGTTACAGAGGAGCAAGTGGAGAGGATTCATGAAGCATTTGGGAGCAGCCTACGTAAGTCCGTACGTCGAGTAAGTCGTCAGCTTGCCATCCCTCATACCTCTGTCTGGCATGTGTTAAAGAGACGATTACACATGAAACCATGCAAACTAAGCCTCGTCCAAGCACTTACTAATTATAAAAAGGTGATGCGGAGGACATTCTGTGAGTCAATGCTGGAGATGGAGGAAGATGATGAAACTCTCTTTTCACGTTTAGTTTTTAGTGACGAAGCGGATTTCCATTTCAGAGGCACAGTCAATCGTCACAATGTGTGCATTTGGGGAACAGAGCACCCAAAACTGGCTATTCACTTTACTGCAAGCAGATTCGAATGACTTCATTTTTCAGCAAGATGGAGCACCACCCCATTGGTATCTCGGGGTTAGTACTTATCTGAGTGAAAACGTACCTCAGCAATGGATTGGGAGGAGAGTTGCTAAAGATCTTACTCTCTGTGCTTGGCCTGCCAGATCCCCGGACCTCACTGTGTGTGACTTTTTCTTGTGGGGGTATGTTAAAGACCAAGTTTATGTTCCAGCACTTTCAGCAAGTATCGCTGACTTGAAAGATCGAATAACAGCTGCAATCAACACGGTGGACCGTGACATAGTGAGGCGCGTTTGGGAGGAATTCTCATATCGGCTTTATGTTGTCCGCGCTGCCGGTGGTGGCCACATTGAGCGCTTATAAAACATGAAATGAAACTTGAATGTATATACAACACATGTGTTCATGCTAGAGGTTTGTAATTTTTTTCGTTTTTGACACATCACGTGATGATTTTGGCGTATTATTTTTGAAACACCCTGTATAAATAATTATATATATATATATATATATATATATATATATATATATATATATATATACACACTTTTCAACAAACTCACATCTATCTATCTATCTATCTATCTATCTATCTATCTATATATATATATATATATATATATATATAGAGAGAGAGAGAGAGAGTGAGAGATTTATATGCATGTGTGTGTATGTAATTCTATATTTTGATAGTTTGCTAGAATTATCGTTGGATATCGGGAATAGAACGTTTGTAAATATAAGCAATGTGGACAAACAAATCAACTTTTATCAGATTTACACCTTTAGTCATGGGCTGATGATCTGTTAAACTATGAGAACTGCCAGATATCACGCATTATTGATTTTATATCCGTATTACCAATTTCTGATCACTATCTCTGTCTCTTTCTCTCTATCTCCCTTTTTCTCTCATTTTCTCTGTCTTTCTCTCTACGTGCCTCCCTCTCTCTAGTTGACTAATAACCTTTATCCTACAGACAAAACATTGCTAGCTTCTCCCTACTAGATCGCTAACACTATAGAAGATGTTTGGAAAGCAAATGAATAATATTACTAAAACGTAAGAGGTTTACAGAGTTGATTAGAGACTGTAGCATTTTGTCAAAAAGAGGCAGAAGACTAATAGGCCGATGAGTTAAATTTTCCGACTGTTCGCCTGAGTTCTTAAATCCTGGATATATAGACAAGGATTTCCAACAAGCAAGTAAGCAAAAAAAATATAGAAAGACATTTATAGTTGAATTTAGAGAGAATTTAGAAGGTCAGTCCTAAGAGGAAAGCCAGGCAAAGATACTCCAGGTGAGTCAAAACTAGAGTTTGAAAAGAATCTACGAGCAAATCATTCTGCTTTATCAGCACAAGATTGAAGAACGAGCGAAGAGATAGAAAATTTATATTTATTTAACACACTGTTAGTCATGCCTGTAGTTACGCGTAACAAACGTGTTAAAGGCTATACAGCGCTTCATTCTGTCAAGAGACAAAGACTTAGCCTTTTTGTTGGTATCATATCGTTTTTTTTTTACCATAGCTCATATTGCAGTTTTCTTTGTTATTATTGCTTTTCTCTGCTACTCCCCGTTTCTGGTTCCCATATTGTATTAATTTCTATGCTTGGTCGGATCAGGAGATTTTTGTAAACTAGCATATGTGCTGATTCCTTGAATTTATGAATTTTCCAATGATGTTTAAAATTATTAAGAGCAGGCTCAAAAAGGCGTCTGTAGTGATCGGAACTATCACGCTGGTAGAGCAAGAAAAGTGATTCCTGTTGGCTATAGCGGCTGAACAGGCAGGCATGAACCAAGGAGAATTTTGTGTTTACATTACTTAGTACAAAAGGCTTAGACATTTACAGGTAGGACTCGCCATGGCACGTTCACGGTGGCAAACCATCTCAGTTTCCTTCATGTTTCTTTGATAGGAAGCAAGTTCCAATCAGAGAGATTCTTCCTCAGAACTGACACTTTGTGGAGCAAACTACAAAGAGAATTCTTCCTGGCTATTATACCTTTTGTCGAATTTCCCTCGGATTGTCTGAACCCGTGATACGTTTTTCAAGCAACCGTCCTCCTCATGAAGATCATTTCCTCAGAATGATATTTCCAAAACGTCACCTGCTTGAGAAATCGGCCACGTTGAAATCCGAACAACGGTCTTATGGGCGAAACACTAACGATCTAAACATTATCCAACGTTTTCATAAAAAAAAAAAAAAAAAAAAAAAAGAGTAAAGTAGAAAAGCTTTCTTAAAATCATATTGATACATAATTTATTTTTATAAGAAAATTTATATTTATTTAACACACTGTTAGTCATGCCTGTAGTTACGCGTAACAAACGTGTTAAAGGCTATACAGCGCTTCATTCTGTCAGGAGACAAAGACTATTATTTACATTATTCGGACTATTTTCTACATCTTTATTTACATTATTCGGACTATTTTCTACATCTTTGTTCCCATATTTATCACAACGTTTCGCTTGTTGTACGCTCCGGCCTTCTTCAGGTGGTTGGAATGTCGAACTGAACCCTTTATTTCTCTCGCCGGGGTAGACTGTTCTAGTTCCACGTGTCATGTTTAATGGGTGTCAGTTATCAGTTATTTCCTTTTAATTCACCTCTCCATTTCCCCAGTGCCTTAAACAGGTATTGAACTCACAGCTCTTTGGGTCCTGTCACTGGATCTAACTAACCATTGTGCCATGTATCCTTAAGGACATATGTGTATGAATTTCTGGGACTACTAAACTTAATGTCTTCAGCAACCGTTTTTTACCAGTGCTCATATTGCAATTTTGTTGTTATCATTGCATTTTTTTTACCAGATCTCATATTGCAATTTTTTGTTATTATTTCTTTTCTGTGGCACTTCTTATTACTGCTTCCCATATTATATTCATTTCTATGCTTGTTCGGCTCAGGAAATTATTGTGACCTAGCGTATGTGCTGATTCCTTAAATTTACGTATTTTCCAATGATGTTCTTTGTCTATGAGTTCAACCTGATCCCACACAGGGCGGTGATGTCGCTTTTCTCCCCATATGTGTTCAGCCACACCTGCTTTTTCCACTTCCCCTCGTGAATGGTGTACACACAGTCTTTAGTCATGTTCTCCTCTATGGGGGTCTTACTCGGGAGAGGTATCTAGGAAATGTCGTCCAGCCTTTGAAGGTTGTTCTGAAGGAAGCCAGAGCATACAACGGCTGAAATTTTGTGATACATATGACAACAGAGATAAGAACAATAGTATGAGAAATGTAAATAGTGTACATAATACCTCATCTCAGAAATATAGACAGATACTGAAGAGTGGTATTTGTATACTAACCTATGAATCAAAAATCATGACCGTAATTGACTTTTGTGTAAATCTCCAGTTGTAAAAATTAGCTGAAGCTCACATTTTATATTTTAGCGGAATATTGGAGTTTCTCTTTCCATCTCCAAAGATCAATTGTCCCCCAAAATGAGTTTTATTGATTTTTAAAGTCCTAAATCAATGCATCATCGAATTTCTAGGGTGCAAGTTGATTGGCTTATCGAATCTCTGCTTTATGGAAATAAAGACAGCTGTGGTTACGTGAAAATCTCTTTTCTCAGCGCTGCTTTTTGCCAAAAGAAACGAGACGACGTGAATAGCAACATAATCCGAATATATATAGGTTGTTCTATAAAAAAAGGCACAAAGATGTTCAGAGGCATTGATAGTCTTCGTGAAGTTTCTACATGATTTATTAGATGTGCCAAAGAGAATTTTGAGTCACGATGGGGAATCATAGATGAGCTTGAAAAATGAGAAAATGAAGCGAATCGAACTATTTAATATTCAAGCATAACATTTAGGCCAGCCTTTGTTTGTGTACATATCAATGAATCAGACATAAATTAAGAACAGCTTCTCCTTTAGCTGGCCTTCTGATAAATGACAAAACGAGTTATTTTTATGGGTATTAGATTATTAATATGCAGGAATTTTTTTGTAGATGCTCGCACACGTATTTATTAATATATATATATATATATATATATATATATATATATATATATATATATATATATATATGTGTGTGTGTGTGTGTGTATGTGTGTGTGTGTGTGTGTGTGTGTGTGTATTCAAATATGTATTGCTAAATATAACAGACAGCGAATATCTATTGTTTGACCATGAAAATACAGACAACAATTGTCCAACATTTGGATATTTATTTTATTATGCTCTTCGTTGATCTAACCTTTCGGCTCACATGAGACATCTTCAGAGTGGTTATATAAACATTTAATCAAAGACAGACAAGGTTTGAACAATGTAATAGTTTAACAGCAAAATTGTCCAATTGGTAGATTAAGATTTGAACCGTTGTATCTGAAAAAAATATTAAATATACCTTCCTAGAATTCTGTGAGATTTTGATAAAACTATTGGACTTTGAACAGTAAAAATGTATTTAGCTCTACTTTGAAATGATGATTCTTCTTTCTTTTGTGGCCTCCAGATCCAGTTTTCCTCTCTTTTTAAAACCGTTCTCTTGATGGTTCTTGAATGGGCTTGGAAGATCTAAGCCAGAATGTGAATTTTGGAACCAGTAATGAAGGCCTGTATGATCTTTTTCCTCTAATCATTGCTTAGTTGGCAAGACATATTCGGACTGACACAAAAGGATTTTACCCGTTCTTTTTGTAGTTGAATAGCTCCATTTTTTTTTTTTTTTTAGTGATTCTCATGAAAAAGGGTGTCAAGATGGTTAAATGTCTCATCTGAAAACCTGGAAAAAAGAAAGACAATTAGTTTAGTGTTGTTTTTAGACATTAAACATTTTGTGTGATGAACAAGTATCCCCGGCTAATACACGATTTGGACAATTTTTTCTGTTACACCCAGTATATAAGTATGTATGTTATATAATGTAGGTTTTATAATAATATCCGGAACAAAAGTGAAACTGATGAGACAAAGTAGAAAATTTATTAACTACGCGTTTCGCTAGAGCGCCTGCTCACTTTGGCCTTTTCGAATTAAAAAGAAAGAAAGGAAGACAAAACTGTATGTGGAATAAATTGACATTGCACACTGCTTTCCCTTTCTTTCATACTAACCTGAGTAAGCCAAAGTGAGCAGACGCTCTGGCGAATCCCTTCATTATATATTCTACTTTGCCTCATCATCCTCACATATGTATATGCATATATATGTATATGCATATACATGTATATGCATATATATGTATATGCATATCTGATTGCAGCCTTCTTATTGTCGTTCATGACCATCGTAATTTATCATTGCAAGAATTCATTTTGCCTTACATTATCAACCATTGCCCGTTCACGAACCTTTTATCATGGGTGCGTACTGAAATGCTCCTTCCGAAAAGTGGTTCAAGGGGCTCAAATTTATATATTTTGGAGTTTATCGTGAGCAGAGAGAAATTATTTCAATATATCCTCGTTTTAACGTGATTTTTAAATTTTGTTCTGTGCGACAATTATTACATTAGTAACAGTGAAAACTTTTTCATATTTAAAAAGACAATATATGACGCGTTCAGCGAAGGTGTGTGCGTATTCAACATTTGATAATTTTGCGCCAATACGCGCTTAATGTTTTTAGGCAGTTTTAATCAACATTTCTTTCCGTGGATAGTCGTAAGGAATTGTAAATGTATGACTACCTAATACTTAAGTAAAATAATAACAATAATAATATTTATTAAGAATTTATTACAGGAAATATCAAGTTTTACGGAAACATTATTAACAATTATGTATTTAGTTGCATAACAAATGAGTGAAAATACTATAAATTTTCATGCTATATTCGATTTGTTGTTAGGTATCTTTCATTTTCTCGTTTATTATTAGCAATATTTTTGAATACTTTGGCTGCAATGCTAAGTTTCCTAAATTGAAAAAATGTAGCTATTTCGTTTACGCTTTGTTACTTCTCTTTTCCATTGTTGTTTTTAGATTGCTTTGTTCAAGTTATTTAGGAATTTAGAATGATTTTAATTCTATTTAAAAAATAAAGCCTGTAAAAAGGAATATTTTGAATTGATATACGGGCAAAAATAAAAAAAACATTATTAATTTCACTATAATTATGTTAACAATAATATAACGATATTCCGCAGACAAATCTACCGTTTATGTTACCTACTTTCATTGCATGGTTGCGAATTATGAAGCTAAACTGAGCTTGAAATATTGTGAAATCGGCTTTAATTTTTTGCAAAACTACTTGGATAGTATACAATTAATAATTTGCAGTGAAAAAAGCAATTTTCGATTTTTTTGTTGAATACGCCTCTCGACCGACGAACGCGTCATATGTACTTATAGAAATATTGATAACTAACAGTACTCTTTCTTATAAAATATATTGATAGAAAAGTTTTTTTTTGTTTTTTTGTGCAAATGGCTTTGAAAAAAGATGTGACAATTTCAATAACTCCCCAAAAGTTGCAGTTCTATAAATATTTGGTTTGAGGCCTACTTGTCGCTTGCGTTATTCCAAGAGTTGGGAGAACAAAAGACTAATTTTATCAAATGGCAGCAGCTCCAGGCTGTCAAAATGCATTGTTCTCAAATATCGACAACACACACGCACACACACACACATACACACACATGTATATAATGGAAGATATATATATATATATATATATATATGTATATATATATATATATATATATATATATATATATATATATACATACACACATATATATTAGGTTGGTGCAAAAATAAGGTCGTTCTCTCACATATGTTCCGATGTGAGAAAATGACATTATCTTTGCACCAACCTAATATATTTATATATATATATATATATATATATATATATATATATATATATATAGACGACAGCAGTTTGTCCGAGTTCTTTTCATGAAAATAGTGATTGAGTAGTGAGAAGCTTGTAACATCCCACCTGTGAGAGAAAGGTAAGACAGGGGAAAATAGATTTTCACTTGTGAATGTGGCAAACATCTCACTGCTTTATCGCTGTTACAATGGAATGTGCTCCGGAGAAATACTATTTCTGTCAGGTCAAAGCTTCACGGCAAGGACCCACCAAACCACTCACATAATGGCAAAGCACCCACATTCCCATTGAATTCCATTGGTAAATGATAAGTTCGGCCCGCAGAGTTTCTTACCATGAACCACTGCTCTGAGGAGCCGATTCACAAGATGATGTTGCATCGATCACTACATTCTAATGTTAACCCTTATTTTCCTCTCTAATCACATAAACTGCTTTTTACTATGAATCTCTACCTCGAGTGTCTCCCTGGCCTTTTAGATTATGAACCTCATATATATATATATATATATATATATATATATTAGGTCGGTGCACGTCATGACGCTCTATTTCTCACAGACGGTGCCCAACTGACCCTACTATATTGTGCAGTCGACAAAATCAAAAACAACACGCATGCGCGAAATTAAAAATATAAAATGACAATTTACCCATCGGAACCTATATATATATATATATATATATATATATATATATATATATATATATATATATATGTGTGTGTGTGTGTGTGTGTATATTACCATCATTATCGTCAACTGTCGCTTACTCTGCTTGTTGCAGACTGTGCATCAAGATGAGATACGTTTTTTCTCCACAAGTTTCGATCACCAACAGCAGAGTTCAAAGAGTAAAGGTCATGTTCAGTCCATAACTAGACGTTATCAGTGTTTTGTCTGTGGACCATTGTTTCTCTTACCGGCTAAATTTCTGTTATATTCCGTGCTAAGAAGAATATATACTTGACAAACACGGTGGATAAAATAAGGAAAGGTTTATTGAAAAAAACACAATACAATCAGAATAAAGGTAACACTTACGCTCAAGTTCGTCGTAAGTCAATCTAGCAGAGAGTGCTACTATTGGAAAGTCGGTAGTTCTCGCGTAAGTCTAAGTCGTATTCAACAGATACCAGCTAGTAATATTTACCAACCTCCCCACGAGGTAGGATGTGGCTCAAGGCCGAATTTAATCTGGGGCAATCCGAGCCCGTAGGCTCGACCAGAATTTCCCCGTGAAATCTGCATAAACGGGTTCAAGTCTGTCTCCCTCCCCTGACGAGACTCCTCCCTTCGGCATAGCTTCGTCCGGGTTCCTCCCTGCACGAAGGCAGAGAGTTCGACAACAGGTAAGAGCCAAATAAGAGATCCCAGCTAGTATATTTACTAACCTCCCCACGCGATCAGATGTGGCACAGGACCGAATTTAATGTGAGGTATTCGAGATCGAAGGCTCAGTCAAAAATTCTCCGTATAAAACGGGGTCGGGTCGCTGTTTCCCGAGACGACATTCTGTCCTTCGCCATAGCCCCGTCTGGGTATCCTCTCTGCCCGGAGGCAGAAAGTTTGACCAGCACATGTGGAAAAGATCCAGACTAGTCTCTGTAGTCCGTTGACTTACAGATACTTATAGGTAGTTAATACCTATAGTGTAGTCACTCATGGGGGTGGCAAATTATTCCATAATATCACTTTCCTTCTAGGCATAACTTACTCACACCATGAGTTGATCTTTTGATATAACCATACAGTTTAAGTTCTCTTGATTTGCTAACTAGTGTGATTGGCTTAAATTTGGTAATCTTGAGTATCTCATTGACAAAGATATGGTCGTTGACGCTTTTATTAGTCATACGTCTCATGGTGCGGTTCTGGAATGTAGCAAGCTTTTGAAGTGACACTGTTGTCCGGTCAGCACAAGCGAGTATGCAACACAACTGGTAAGATGTAAGTGTGAAGAATGCTCATCCGGCTACAAAATAGGTGGTCAAATCCTATCAAATCTTTGCTATGCAGTTAGTCTGGCCATCATGATTTATTCTAGAACAGACCTGCAAAACATTGGGAATATACTCTGGTCAAATTACACTATAGATTGGCTTATTCATTAGCATCTCAAAAACGAAATTTATGACATCTGATAAAAACAATTTCAATGTGCAACTCACAATCTGCAATAGCTAATCACTCAAGTTCCTGAGTTTGTATATCTCGCTCATATGCTAACATCAAACAACAATGAAATATTTCCTTTGCAGCATCTCATCACTCTGCGTGGGGGACATTTCAGCAGGAACAAAGAAGTGGCAATGTCAATTGTTACATTAAGATTTGAAACGTTGTATCTTAGAAATGATTAAAGATAACGGTGGTATTTTTATAGGATTTTTGTAACATTATTGGATTCTACTTGCAGCAGAGAGAATGCATGATTACTCTCCAAACAGAAAAAAAAACTGTGATGAAATTGATCATAAACGAAAATGATACTAATTTAAAAATAAGGTTCCATTGCTACACTGGAATTACCATGTTTCAAAAACAGGAACTAAAACCTTAAAATTTAATTATGAAATTAAATTAAAATCCCAAATACTGTTTCATTTTAAAATGAAGTTTGGAATCTATGATCTGAAGAATTGTATTGAGTACTGATTTAAAAAAAAAATAAAAATACAACACCGGATTATAAATCTTATTATACTTTCTCTTTATTTTAATATATATATATATATATATATATATATATATATATATATTATTCTAGAATCATTTCCCCACCTATTCAAGATGATATTAGCCTTCTCTAACTCTTTAACTTTCTGTCCTGGAGTAACAATGAGCCTTACAGTTTTCATATACGATTTCATCTTCAAGTCTTTTCCCCCTGTTCTTTGGACTGTCATGAGTAAAACTCATCTACGCATGTCAAAAGTTTTATGGATTGATTTGGATCTTTTCTCATTGATCGCTTTAGTTGAAAGGATGATCCCTCTTCCTATTGTGACATCCTGATCTCGTTTTCCTCTTTACTGTCCCCCTTTTTCAAACTTATTCACCGTTCTCTTGATGGTTCTTGAATAGATTTGAAAACTGTGAATGTTGGTACCATTACCGAAGGACTGAATGATATTTTAGGTCTCATCATTTGTCAATTGAGAAGACAGTGGTGCAAACACAAAACGGTTTTAACCTGTTCTCTTTCTAGATGAATAATCCAACAGTTTACCTGGGATTCTTACAACACATGGTACAAAGATTGTTAAGTGTCTTATCTAAAAACCTGAAGAACAGAAACTGAATTAGTTTAGTGCTGTTACACTATTTGAACAATGATGCTATGACACTCTGTATATATATATATATATATATATATATATATATATATAATTATATATATATATATATATATATATATATATATAATATATATATATATATATATATATATATATATATATAATTATTTATTTAAAAAATTATAACATAAATATGTTCTAAAATCACTACAATATAGCCATTTTGTTTCAACACTTCCGGTGTCTTATCAAGTGATGATGTTAAATATAAAATAAATGGTTTTAAAAGTTTCCAATTAATTAAAGATCCTTTGCAAGGGGAAAACGTTGTTACAAAAGATAGAATGACCAATCAAAATACAAGTATAGGAAAATTCAAAAAGCTTGACAACGAAGTCATGTTATAATAGCTATTCAGATCTTTAAAATACAGGTAATATTAAAAAATAATTTATTCTAAACAATAATTATTAAATTATATGATAAAATTTGATATTAAAATTAATAATTGCCAATTTTAAAATCCAAATTTAATCACTATTAAGTTCAAAATTATAAAATTACTGAGGAGAAAAGAAGAAATACATATGTTATTCAATTTATTTCTTCGTTTAAATTACGTTAGCACAGACGGTATGTCATCCGGTCCTCTGACGATATATGTATACATTTTAATCTCAAGTGTGTGAATGGGGTCCTAACCTTACGCGTAAAACAACACAAACACAATCAGTTTATAATATATAAGCACTCAGACATATTTAGATATATATACACACAAAAAAGTGACGAGACCGGGCCCTTTATGGAAAAAAAAATGGGAAAGCCTACACATACATACATAAATACATACATACACAATTAAAAGTGAATGCATTTTCCATACATATAGACACCGATAAATATATGTACACAGATCTACAAACGTTGACCAGGACAATGAGATAACACAACCAATAAATATTTAAGACTGAATGTGTCATTAAACAAATGCTAACCACTTATTAAAATATAACTTAAACAAGCAAATATGCAAAGATAAAAATGGTTAAAAATAATGTTATGTATTAAAAAATGAAAATTCCAAACCCACAAATATCAATAAAAACATATTTTAATCAGATAAGTTGATAATAGTTTTATTATATATTAAGTGAAGGAAAATAAGATAAAAAGAACTACCTACAGAAATAAGTGTACAGTCATACGTATATACATATATACACATATACACAGAAATAAGTCTACATATATCCACACACACTGTCACATATACATACATGCATACATATATATATATGTATGTTTATATATATATATATATATATATATATATATATATATATATATATATATATACACACATACATATGCAAATACGGATACACATACGCACATAAACATACAGAAGCAAGTGTAAATATATCAACCCGCACAGCGTCGTAAAAAAAAACGCCAGATATAAATATATATTTATAATTCACATAAATACAAATACACACGCATATATATATATATATATATATATATATATATATATATATATATATATATATATGTATATATATGTTATAATATATATATATATATATATTGTAATGCACATGAATACAAATACAGATATACACACAAAAACATACATAGACATATATACATAATTAAACATACATATACATATACAAGCATACACATGCGCAAATAAACTAAGTACACAAACATATATATACCAACACATATACAAACATACGCATACACATAAAAAACAAAAAAAATCATGAAAACGTAAATTCACCTATACAGACATATATACACGGACAGACACATCCATACATATATATATATATATATGGAGAAATATATTATATATCCATTTATATTTGCTTACATATATATATATATATATATATATATATATATATATATATATATATATACACACATATACACATATATACACAGACACACATATATATATACATATACATATATATGTATATACATACATAAAATTGGGAATATACATACATTCTAACAACATTTTCTCATTAACTATAAAATATAGCAACAATTCATAATAATTTTACAAAAAGTAACCACACACAGTTGTTGATTAAGTCAATAAGCCATTAAAAAATCCTTATCATACAAGAGTAGATTTTAGTATCACTTCGCACCCAAGACGTATAGGCAGTTATCGCAGCGTTACACCAAGCTACCTCACATATACGGTCTCCTTAAGATTCACAAAGACAGTATTCCTCTCAGGCCGATTGTTAGTTGCCAAGGCTCTGTGTGCCACCCTCTGAGTTGCTTCCTTGTAGATATAATTGACCCATTGATCGGAATGTCTCCTTCATATGTTCGAAACTCCGCCCACTTCGTGGAAATAATCAAAGATGCTCCCATCCTATCCACCCAGATGGTGAGCTTGGACGTGGTGAGTTTGTTCACCAAGGTACCCACGGAGGAGGCACTCTCAGTAGTCAGAGACAGATTGACCTCTGACACTTCCCTAGAAGAACGGACCAGTATTCCAATAGATAATCTGATGGAGATGTTCACTTTCTGTACACAAACAACACACTTCGGAATGGGATCACACATATATCGACAGGATGAGGGCTTAGCAATGGGCTCGCCATTATTACCAGCAATGGCGAATATATACATGGAATACTTTGAAGAAATCCCTTTAGAATCTATATCTCTGAAGCCAACTGTATGGTTAAGGTAAGTAGATGACACCTTCATACTATGGCCACACCAGGAAGATGTCCAGGTTCTACTGGACCATGTGAACTCAATAATACCTTCGATACAGTTCACAATGGAGAAAGAGAGTAACAACACACTCCCATTCCTGGATGTACTAATATCTCGAACAGAGGATGGGTTCAAGACATCCCTATACCGTAAACCAACATTCACCGGACAGTACCTCAGTTTCAACTCCCACCACCAATACAGGGTAAAGGAAGGGATCGTCCGTTGCTTACAGCACCGAGCAAAAGTCATAAGTGGCGACCTAGAGACGTTAGATAAGGAATTAGTCAGTATAAGTAGTACCCTACAACGTAACAACTACCCTGGGTACATGGCAGTAGCCCCCAAAACTGGGATAGGCGGGTACAAGAGGAGGAGGACAACAACACTCAGAAAACAGTCTGCCTGCCTTATGTGAAGGGGTTATCAGAGAAAATACAAAAGATCTGCGGTCCATATAAATTCAGGACAACCTTCAAAAGCTTGACGACACTTCGCAGATATCTCTCTCGAGTGAAACCCCCCATAGAAGAGAACATGACTAAAGACTGTGTGTACGCTATCCCGTGCAGCTGCGGAAAGGAATATAAAGGAGAGACAGGCCGCCCCCTCAAGGTAAGGCTTCAAGAACACCAGAAATCTGTAACGCGAAGAGAAGTAGAATAATAGGGCGTAGCTGACCACATATGGAGAGAGAAGGGAGATCACCGTCCCTTGTGGGATCATGTTGAGATCATAGAATGGGGACACCATTGGAAAATCGTAAACTTAAGGAATCAGCACATATGCTAGGCCACAAAAATCTCCTGAGCCGACCAAGCATAGAAATAAATACAATATGGGAACCAGTAATTTGGAGTGCCAGAGAAAAGCAATGATAACAAAGTGGCAATATGAGCTCTGGTAAAACATGCAATGATAACAGCAAAAATTGCAATATGAGCACTGGTAAAAATGGTTCCTGTAAACATTAGGTTTATAATACCCAGAGATTCATACCCAGATGTCCTCAAGGACATATGACACAGTGGTTAAAGTCGTTGGTTAGATCCAGTGACAGAACCAAAGAGCCTGAGTTCAATACCCG
>OZ010582.1:42270850-42288350 GCA_963932145.1 Acanthosepion lycidas | reverse complement strand
TTTTAAGTTTTTATTAGTTTAATACCTGTTTGTTCATTGGTTTTTATGTAAGTGGTTATTATGTATGTGTAGGTCTATTTAGAAGTGATTCTAATTTTTCAATGTAGCTGTTGGTGACCATAAAAACTATTATACTTCATTTGTCGGATGGGGCTACAATGATGTTTTTGTTCGTGGTTAAGTTTTTTTAGTGCTCGCGTGTATCTCCTTGGTAGCGTAGTTTCATTGGTAGTTGTGAGGGTGGCTGCTAATATACCTTGTACGAAACCATTTTTAAATACATTGGAGTTGAATTTATGGGTTTTGGTTAAGATTTTGATAGTGTCATCTTTTTTAATCCGGTGTTGAATTTCAGGCCAAAAGTTAAAGCTTCTGTTTCCGTGATAGAAAGGTTGAATTTCGAGATGTTGAGAATAAGATTCGGATTAACGATCTCTTTCCATCTGCTGTAGGTGCATAGGTCGTGAAGCTTGTGTTTTAACCGATTTAACTTTGTGTGCGATATTGTTCGTAGCAAGATTTGGGATTATTATTATAATATGGATTCGAATTTAGAAAGTATGTTTTCACTGCCTAACATTTTCCCATATGATGTGGGCTGGTCAATAGAAAGCTTTTCTTACTGCTTGAGTTCATTTGTACATGTAATGAGGTGGTTGTGGAAGTGTTTGGGGGAACATATCATTTGTGCTATTCAGTACTTTGAAACTGACTGCTTTCAGAATTTACTTTTTCCCACAAAGCACCTAAGTAAGAAATTTGTTTTGTAGGGAGTAACCGGATAGAAGATTTTTTTTTGTATCTGTAAATATATAATGCTGTTGCTGTCTCTTTGATGTAGTTCCATATTCGTAGTTAAACATCAAATACAGATAGAAAGTTTATCGGAATCCGACAGGATGATAAAATGAAGAATAAATAGGAAACGTATAACAATCTAACATGTTGCACTTTTATTAAAGCTCCGTCATAGATTGTGAGAAAACAGACAAAAAGACAGAAAAAAAATGGTATTATGTTTATTATGTTTAGTGTAGTTACGTGTCACGTTTATTAAAACCGTAGATAATTCTATGCGTACGTAAGTTTGCGAAAATTCTTGTATATCTAAGTGGGTATTGGATGGTAATGTATAGTCACGATTGTGTATGTGTGTTTGTATAGTGGGAGTTGTGATGTCTTCACCTTTGTGCAATCAAACCAGCGCAGCGGAGTGTCACTTGATTTTAATTTATGGCTGACCTCTTTAAGCATGTATTCTTTGTGTTAGATAGATATAAGTTAGATTCTTTTAGAATGGATTTTAAAAAGTGGCGAAGTAATGTAATGTTTTAGGCGTGTCTTTATAGTTGACAATATATAATTATTAAATAATCAGTTATTCACTTTTCAATGTATTTTCTCTTTAAAAAATTGTTTTTTTTAATTACAGTGGCATTAGTGAAATTAAAGTTATGTCCAGCATACCTTCGATGCAAACCGAGAGAGTTAGATCGTTTCTCCAAACGCCAGTCTCTCTTGTGTTCGTAAACGCGGGCTTCTATATCGCGTGCTATCTCTACGACATCATTTTTTTTCATTCTAAACAATTTATTTGATAAATCCTGATATTTTATTTATATATATATATATATATCTATCTATCTATCTATCGTCACCCACAGACAGACTGTTTCGCAGCTCATCAGTGTGACTAGACATCCGGTTGCCTCTAGCTAGGATCGAAACCCGACTGAATTGGTTTCAGTCGGAGATTCTACCACTAAGCCGTCGGCACGGCAGGGATATAGATGGATTTTTAGCGTATTTATTTTTAGAAACATGCCCAGTGACTGATATAGTTTGATATCACGGCTAATTTTCCTGCATATTTAGCAATTTAGTTGAATGTTTGTTATGGGGAAACACAGCTATTCTATAGTTAATAGACCCTCCCACCTAATATAAGTAGGAGTAGTAAGATAAACGACGGTCGATCGATGTCAGTCGATGTCGGACGACAGTTAGTCGAATACGAAAGTATCAGCGACCACAACAAGATTACTCTGCGTAATACCTATTATATCAAGTTCCTAACGTTTTGTACGTCGAACCTATTTTAGGACATATTTAGTACAAATACAAGCCTCCACTGCGAAATCACTCCACAGCAATATTTTACTTTTGAATGTAGATTTTGCAGACCGTCAAGTTCAATTCTCTTAAAATATTTTCGCAGGGTTTATTCTCTGCATTGACTTTTGCTTACTATATCTAAATATATATTGCTACCGAAAATCCCCACCACAATGTGTAACTTTTCCATCAACTTCCTAAACACAAGGTGCATTTGTTTAATAGTTTCGCAATACTTGACTAAAAGATAATATGTGTGAAAAAATACCAGAAATGTTTGTCATTACACATCTATATTTAATGATGTGTAATTGAATTTGGCGGACATGAAAAACCTGTTTTAGAACAATGAACACATACACAGAGTATCATTATCGAGTCAGAAGTTTCTATTAAGTAGTATTCTCTTTTGAAGCTGGTTGTTTGACACCTCTGACCATTTATTTGGCAAACACAATATGCTTGAATTAGATGAAATCTGTCTTTCTTTCAAGCAATAACTATTAGAAGCGTTTCCAGAACAACAACAACAACAAAAAAAAAAACACATTATTATAATATTTTTAAATTCTATTTTTTTATTATTTTATTTTTGGGACGAGAAATTAAAAATTACTTATTAAGTAGAATGTTTGTCTCGCAGTTGAAAATATTTGCGTTTTTTTTTTCACTGACACAAATATACTGAGTGTCCATAAAAATATTTTAAAATTTTAAATATTATTACAACAGCAAATGAACTGACAGATATGGGGATATTGTTTAGAAATAAAGAGTAGATATTGAAGTTATTAACTAATATAATACACTTCTATATGCGTCCTAGGTAAGACGATAAACTACGTCCGCTTCCTGGGTAAGACGATAAACTACGTCCGCTTCCGGGGTAAAACGTTAAACTACATCCGCTTTCTGGGTAAGATGATAAACTACGTCCAACAGCAAGGCCTCTGATCAGGAGGTTTTGAGGAGTGATGAACCACCTCTTAATAGCTGGTATTCCTTGGTTCACCCTGACCCGGGGTGGTAGTATCTATTACGGTTCCAACTATGGGCAAATATTTAACCCGCATATTGGGGTTAAAACATCCTGAAAGCGTAATAATAGGTTTTAATACCAGTAATACGTTTTTGAAGGAAGAATTATTACCAGCAACACATTTTTGAGGAAAAAAATATTCCCAATAATACATTTTTGAAAATATTACCAACAATAGAAATTTTGTAAGCATTAAATAAGCCATTGAGATTGAAATGCCGTAAAACAAACCAAACCCAAACCGTTTGACTTTTTGGGGTATGACGATAAACTACATCTGTTTCCGGGGTAAGACGATAAATTACGTCCGAGAGCAAGGCCTCTGATCAGGAGGTTTTGAGGTTTGTGGAACCACCTCTTAATTACTGGTGTTCCCAGATCCACTCTGACCCGGGGTGGTACCACCTGTTAAGGTCCCAGCTATGGGTAAATAGTTAACACCCCAAACATGGGTAAAAACACTATGAAAGTGTAAACATAGGACTTAATATCAGAAATACCTTGAAAAATATTACCAGCAATACATTTTTGACAAATAATTACTATCTATGCATTTGCGAAAAAATATTATCAGAAATGAAAAATATTGTGTACATTAAATAACTCACTGAGGTTGATATGCCGTAAAAGAAAAGGAAACAAAAAAAAACATAGTATACATAGTATACATATCTGAAAAAAAAATTATCACCTACATTTTTTGAAAAATATTACCAGCTATACATTTTTGAAGAAAATATATTACCAGAAAAAGATTTTTGAAGAAAAAAATATTACCAGCAATACATTTTTGAAGGAACAGAAAATATTACTATCAATGAATATATGAAGAAAAATATTACCAGCATTAAAGGTTCTCGGCATTTAAATAAACCATTGTTGTTGTTATGCCGTAAAACAAGTCAAACCAAACCAAAAACCTCCGTATGGGCACCATTAGTCTGCAGGAAGCACATCAAGACAGTACTCGATTTTCTGTCATGTTTGTTGTAGCATAGCCTCATCAATAATGGCAATGTCATCAGTCATCTTTTGTTTTAGATCAGTGATGTTCCGTATTTTTATTCAATACACAATATCTTTAATATAACCTCATACAAAAATGTCCAAAAGTGTGATATCTAGCGAACGAGGTGTTTATGGAATTGGACCATCCCTTTCAATCCACCAGTTTGGAAATGTTTGATTTAGGAACCCATACACATGCAGTCCTCAATGTGGTGTTGCACCGTCTTGGTGGAAATCGATGGTTGGTTTACGGTCATCTTTGTAATATATTTTTTAAATTGTAAACAGACTCTATAGACACACCGTAGGTCCGATCCAAATTTTAAAAAATCTAGCAAACTCATTAGGTAGGTTACTCAGTTTCCCTGTGCCTCTCTTTTCTTTCAAAATGTCTCGTGAGTGTTAAACTCTCCAAACCTTCTTTTCTCATAATGTGACAGAGATTTCTCTGATTTTAGGTACAAGTTTTCTTTTAGTTCTTGTTTTCTTTCGAACTTCTTCGTTGTTAGCGTGTTCTGTACAAGACATTCTCATCGTACGTCGAGAGGAATACATACTTGTCACTTCGAGTGTCATCTTCATCTGTAACGATATGTCTAGCACTTACTGCCTTACAGAATCATGGATATGACATATAAGTTTCGCTCAATTTTCTTTTTATCTAATATTTTTTCTCTGTCTTAATACATTGCTTAATTTATGGGAAACATCTTTAGCTATTCCGATGCGCCTTCGGAGATCTGTGTTACACTTTGCCCCGTGTATTATTACAGCATTAAGATACTTGATTTTCTATATACGTTTATTTCGCAGATCTCCATTTCGAAGCTTACATATTTGTCCGCCACTCTTGCTGATGATCATAGATACTATTCACTTATAATTAATGGTCATTCATTTTTTTTTTCTCGTTTGCCTTTCCTGCATTGTTACTATTTTCCTTCTGAGTCTGACACCATCACAGTTTCTAAAATTCAGCTTCCAAATCCAGTTTCTTTTTACCTTGGTTTTGGCATATATTTTTGGCATCAGTGAAAAAGGCGCAATTATCTTCAACACCGAGACAAGCATTTCACTTAAATTGACCCAAAAATAAATTAAAAAATAAAAATTAAAAGATGTTATAATAGGGTTATTTTTTGGTTTAGACGTTATTGATTGAGAGACAGATTTGATCTGTTTCACACTCTTTGTGTTTGCCAAATGAATGGTCACAACTGCCGAATAAAACCGAAATTTCTTTAAATACGCTGTATATCAGTTCATTGTCCTAATAAAAGTTTTTTTTACAATTGCTGAATAATAACCATCAAATAACATATATTCTTTTCACGCCCAACAAATACCATTACAAATCATTACATATTGATGTGTGGATATTAAGTTTTCTGGCTTTTTTCACATATTTTATTCATCAGTCAAATGTTACGAAATTATTAAATAAATACGCCATGTTTTTATGAGAAGTAAGGAAAATCTGCATAATGTTGGCGGAAATTCTATCTCTGTTTTTTTGAAGATTCGTCAGCTCTGCAGTTATCAATGGGCGTGATTTACAATTCTTATGAAACATTTAAAAACTTGAACAATATATTTCAAATGAACTTTTAATCGTCGTTGAAAATGTCTATTCTTTTTCAGCAATTAAGGTTTAGACATGTCAAACTCTAACGTTTAAAAAGGCATTTATTGCTATCATCCAAACAAATTATCTCATTCATAGCCCCAGAGAAACCTTCAATATTTCAGCCTAAACAAATTCTGCTGAAGAAATATGATTGCCTGCCTATTATTATTCAAAAGGAAATATTTATTACAAAATGTTAGAAAATGGAAGTTATGTTATTCCAGAATGATGCAACAAGCAACGGGAGAAATACAGACCGAATCACACTGATATTTTATAGATTACATAAAAACATTTCAAAGATAATGTACATCTGTTTAAATTGCTCGAAAACTTCATTTACTTTGGAAGAATGTTATTATAATACAGAAGCTGCCCTGGGAGAAAATCGTCTGTAGACGGCTAGAAGATGAATTGAACAGAAATTAGAATGCAGCGTGAGACAAGGACTGTCTTCTCACCGTATTTATTCAACCTCTATATTTAGGCTATCCTACAAGAATTGGAGATTAAACAAGGAATTATTATCGGTGACATGATAGTATACAACAGATGACACTGTGTCGATGGAAAACACAGAATAAAAACGATAGAATTCCATAGACAATGTAGTAAAGATAAACGAAAGGAAATCATTATCATTTGTATAAAATCAGAAGATATATATATATATATATATATATATATATATATATATATATATATATATATATATATATATATATATATATATATATCTTCTGATTTTTACTACATTGTCTATGAAATCCTATCGTTTTTATTCTGTGTTTTCCAGGTTTCGTCAGGACCATCCACACTTTTTGAAGGGCCGAATACAGAGACCTATATATATATAGGTCTCTGTATTCGGCCCTTCAAAAAGTGTGGATGGTCCTGCACGAAACCTTCGCCACTGTAATCAAGTCTCATGTGCTGTTGTCGGGCTGTCGGTTTCCTAGGAACCGATCTGCTTGACACTCATACGTCGAATTCGACAGGAGAGTCGAGTATATATATATATATATATATATATATATATATATATATATATATATATATATATATATATACTCAAATGCATATAATTGGTAACGGAAGCCATTCGTTCCCATACTTAACACTTCTCGTTTCCACTCTCGTGTGGTCATGTGTGACGTCATGAACCGCGGTGCGATTTTCGCTTTCAGCATCTCGTATGAACGAGTTTGTCATTGCTTGGAAATATTCCATGCAAAAAAAACAGAGTATCATTATCGCCATTCCCATGTATTGTTTAATATATTGTAATGTTATTGTCATCTTTGATGATGGCTTAAGTAAGCCGAAGCCTTAGGTAGGATTAAAAAACATGTATCAATATGGTAATTTTCTTTTGTCTTTCAATGATAATGTTTTTAAGCTTATCAGACGATATGAAAGGAAATTGCATACGATAAATAGACAAAAAAAATGTCTATATCATTTAATGAAACATGCATCAATATATATATATATATATATATATATATATATATATATATATATATATATATATATATATATATGTATGTATGTATATATGTATGTATGTCAGAAATAGAAAAAGTACCAGTTATGCATTATGAATTAGAGATGTCGAAATTACACAAGTAGAGAAGTTTAAATATGTAGGAAGTTTTTCAACAGTGTGTGGAAAATGTGATAGAAATTTTGAATAGCAAAAATGCATTGCAGAAGTTAAGCAAAGTATTAAGAAACAGGATGATTTCGTTATGGAAAAATTAAAGAGTGCTGAAATATGTCATATCAATCCTCCAAATAGGTTGGTGCAAAAATAATGTCGTTTTCTCACATAGTAACATATGTGAGAAAACGACATTATTTTTGTACCACCCTAATATATAGCAGTGGACGTTAGACAATTTTCCTCACAAACGAAGAGGAGGCAACAAATGTGTTTCTACAGAAGGTACATTGAAAATACCGAAGACGGAGAAGTTATACAACGATGAAGTTAAAATTATCTTTTTGAAATACATTTGTTATTTTAATGACCTGTCGGCCATAACGAAGGACTTAGAGCAAGCGAAGAGCGTGTTTTTTGTTTCACCTTTATTAAACAAAATACAACTATTAATATAAAACCTTAAAGGAAAAATTGGGAAGATCAACTATTCAACTATTATACAAAATCAACGTTGCCCTCGATGTGAATTCTAGGGTTTGGTCTTGTTGTGGATTCCAGGATGAAATCCGGTACCAATAAATAACAAACGCCAAGAAGGAATATAGAAAAATAAATGTATTAATGTAATAATACAAACTGGTAATGCAGGTTAGTAGTTACAGGAATGTGGGTTAGTAGCAAAATATATATATCGTCTTTGGTATCGACGTATCACTCTTGCTGAGTCTACGTGCTTGCTCACTGTGACTCTTGTCGTTACGTTTGTGCTCGTTCGGCCTTCTTTCTCGTTCTTCTTCCGGATATTCACTAGCAATAGTATATGTATAACCTGGGTGAGTCCATTTTTGTAAAAAGGGGAGAACCCCTCAACAGGTCTGATAAGTACTGACAAGAAAAATTAAATCCATAGCTTTTTACCACGTTTTGAGCATTTAGTTATAAGGAAAATGTCCAGAAATATCTATATTCGACAGACTTGCAAACTGACTTCAAGATTTTATCATTTCAGGAATGAATCCAAATAAAGTTGATGTAATTTGTATTATGTACATTGCATGGAAAATATTATCGCAGTAGAATTTAAATTAGGAAGCGCCACAAGCAAAGTGTTACGTGGACTGCTGCCGTTAAATACCCAGAGTCAGTCAGAATATACACAGAGAGAGAGAGAGAGAGAGAGAGAAAAAAAGAGATTTTGATTGAGTTGGAGGTAGAGTAATAGTGTGAGGTAACCGCTTGTAGAAGTCACAGTTACAAACACGTAGACTCTAAGGAAGCCTTACTTCGAGACTATATATAGATAGATAGATAGATAGATAGATATATATATAGATATAGATATAGCCACTTTCTGGATTTACTAACCGTATTACCAATTGTATTCTTGTGTAAATACATTTATTTATATTTCATTCCTGCGTTTGTCATTCTTTAGAGACCGAATTTCATTTCGGAATCCACAACACAAAATATACAGTATTTTTTAATGTATTTGATAAGTAAAATCTGTGTAAATTTTTTTTTAAATATTACAAATAGTCTACTCAATGAAAAGGATTCGTTAGATCATTTGTGAGGTCATAATTAATAAACACGAAATAATAGATAAAAGTGTATATAACACCAAAATAATACTGCAAATACTTAAGGGCAGAAATTATGAGACAAAATGTTTTAAATTTGCATTGCTTATTGAAGATCACACAAAAACTAATGCACTGTGTAACATATTACGCCATAATATACAGGTTGCGATAGATAAATTGTTGCCTAAATTAGGCACAAATGAAAGTAACACTGTCATCTCATTCTAACATAGAAATTTATCAAAATTACACAAAAATATCTTGAAATACTAAAGAGTAATTTAATAAAATCGTCATTCGCTTCAACCACGGCCTCCAGACGACTTTTGAATCTCATGCAACTCTTCTGGATAGTCTCCTTGTTGAAGGAGGTGAATGCCATCATAATCCCACCTTCAGTTCATCTTTGGTGTTAGGATGGGTTTTGTTGGTTTTTCGCTCAACTGCGCCCCAAACATAATAATCAAGGGTTGGCTGTCTGGAGAGTTTAGGTGTCCATATGTAATGGGCAATGTGGTCGCAGCTATGACTGGATTCTCCTACTTTTGTGGCATGGTGCAGAGTCCTGTTGTCAGAGAGAGGGTCTTTCAGCAAACAATCTCTTGATTCAGGACAGCCCTACCTCCTGAAGGTACCTGATGTGGGCCTCTGTGTTGAGTTCGAGGACCTGTAGGGAGATGAATGGAGGTATAACGTCGGCATCACTAGTGATTACTCCAAGCACATTGATGTTGACTGGATATATCATACAACTCTTTCCGAATCATCTGCATTGTCCAGAGATTGAGAATGACATGTTTGTATTGGAGCTTCTGGCGCGAATGCCAAATAGTGAAGAATGACGTTTCAAAATTGGAACATTGCGCTCTTTTTTCTCACAGACTGTGCCTACTATATTGTGCATGTGACAAACTAAAATAAAAAAAAACAATGCGCATGAACGAAATTAAAAATATAAAATGGCGACAATTTACCTATCACACATTGTACCTAAATTGTTCAGTGTAATTTCCTCGTGAGGTTGTATTTTGATGGCACAGTGATTTAGTAATCAGGATTTTGTGCCATGTATCTTGTCCACATCAATTTGTAAAGCTTCAGTAAATTGTAAATTTTAGAAGGCTGTGCTATAAGGCTTTCCCTGATCCCCGGAATGAAATTGCAACGCTACGATTTTGAACACAATTCCTCAAACAACGGTAACGGTTCGGTAAAAGTATTTTGAGGTCTTATTTATTCCAAACTGAGTGCAATACCACGGCTGTGAAACAATCCTTCTTTAATGGACGAGGTTTTTTCAGGGTATGGGCTGTGCTTGTGAGAATGTTATTTTGACTTTTCTGGATAGATGCTACACTAGGGATTTTTTTGGTCTTTTATTTGTTCTTCAGAGCCTTTCTTTATTAAAACTATCAGGAATAGTTTACATTTGAAGTGCCATATTTCTTTCTATTTCCATCTCTTGATCTTTGTATTTGGTTATCTTTTTAATTCCTTTGCAAAGACGTTTTTTTGTTGCTTGCTACACTAAAGTCAGTTAGTGTACACACTTTGTTTTCTTTTCTCTCTTTGAAAATTATTTCTTTTAGGGTTTTGCTTGTTTTGTTTGATCTGTGTTGACAGAAAAAATCCCAGAGGCTGTTAACATCTGCTCCTTAAACATTATTATTATTATTATTATTATTATTATTATTATTATTATTATTATTATATTTAAATGTATTAATTTATTTTTGGCCCGACAACCCTCAATTTGGAATCTGATATAACCACATCAACAGCGGGAAGACCGAGTGAGCCTTTAGGTGTAATTTAACTTGATCAATATTCTGACTCATCTATCACAGGCACCGGCCACTTCCTGTCATCGGCCCATTTATGCACAGCAGCGGTTTTCATTGAACCATTGCGAGGCTGAATGCGAGATTCAGTCTGTGCCAATCCTCCATCAAATCACCCTTTTGTATCAAGATATATTTATATATATTATTTAAATTGAAGCATCGGCTATTTTTCCAGAATCTGAGCCATTCGGAGAAATGATATATAATCAATAATTTTTAATATACTACAATTTATCTGAATGACAATATGGTGCCCAAGCTGTCTCTACAAACGATGATCACCTCTTATAGTATTCTGCTTTACTACACAAATGAAGACGTGAAGTAGATGCCTCAGGCATGAAAATTGATAGGAAACAAAGATTTTATTTCGGCAGATGATTAAAAATTTCTAGTGAATCACGGGCTACACTGCCTATTGTAACAGATGAATAACCCGAAGGATATGTTTAAAATTCCCACAACCTAACAACAGCTCCCCTAAAATACACGAGGGCGTTTTCCTAAGGATTTTTCTTCAAATCACCTCCACTTCGAATGTTATGGCCAAATGTAACAGATTTCCGATTATTTTGGATTGCTTTATTTCTCTTCCCAGAGCCGAGAACATTTCAACACACCTGGTGTGTGTGTGTGCATATATATATATATTGTAGCGTTGCAATTTCATTCCGGGGATCAGTGAAAGCCTTATAGCACAGCCTTCTAAAATTTACAATTTACTGAAGCTTTACAAATTGATGTGGACAAGAAACATAGCACAAAATCCTGATTACTAAATCACTGTGCCATCAAAATACAACCCCACGAGGAAATTACACTGAACAATTTAGCTACAATGTGTGATAGGTATATATATATATATATATATATATATAATGTATAAATATCATATATATATAGTATATATATATATACATGTATATAACATATATATATCATATATAGCATACAAATATTTAGCATATATATATACATATATATATATATATATATATATATATATATATATATATATATATATATATATATATATGCAGCCGTATAAGTCCACGTTCTTCTGCTCTTTATGTGGAGGTCCTCGATAAAAATACAAAGAAGAATCAGCCATATTATTGGCCTTGATCTGGCCTCTCGGGTTCAGTCATTTTCTCATGTCTCTAAGGTTGCCTGTACATTTTCTATAAATACTTTCATGGTAACTGTTCAGATGAGCGTTTCGTTAAGGGACCTAGACCTCTTTAATTTAACCGCGATAGTAGACTGGCGACGAGATAACAATTTCTAGTAGAGTTGGCTACATATAGCCGTAATTTATATTTCTCTTCGCACAGTTTTCGCTTACGGAACACTCTTCTGGCTCCATGATTTTTCAATTTTAATCTGCAAATTTTTTTAACGCAATGTCAATCACTATCTATTGCTGTCCCGATTAATCTTTTTTGTTCTCGCTCATTACAAATGTTCTGTTTCTAATTCTTCCACATCCAGTCCCTCTACCTACTTCTCGCACATTATATATATATATATATATATATATATATATATATATATATATATATATATATATATATATATATATATATATATATTCTCGGATCTATGATTTAAAATGGTTTCTGCTCATTGAATGAATTTTTTTCAAGCGGATGAAGTTTATAACCATTAAAGAAGACAAATCTTAATCCGTCCACATAGATTAGAGCGATAGAATCACAAAGAACTATAGCAAATAGCAACCAAAATGCATATTCCTTAACGACTTCTAACAGCCGCAATAACAAAAATAGACAACACATTAACTCTTAGAGAAAATACTGACATAAAAAAAGATGTTGACTTTCTACCCTGTTTCAAACAAAATCTTATAAAAGAAACCCTCATCAATACCAGAAAGAGCGATAAAATTTAGTCGATTCCGAGTAAGATATTTTCCCAGGAATATTGTTTTATTAGAATAGGTTTATAAATACCAAACCAGAGTAACACTTGTTTCTCGGTCAATAAATGTTGAATTTTTCATTATAAAAGAACAGCTATTCTCATCATTCCCATATATATATATATATATATATATATATATATATATATATATATATATATATATATATATATATATACACACAGTCAATAAATGTTGAATTTTTCATTATAAAAGAACAGCTATTCTCATCATTCCCACATATATATATATATATATATATATATATATATATATATACACACACACACACACAGAGTCAATAAATGTTGAAGTTTTCATTATAAAAGAACAGCTATTCTCATCATTATCATATATATATATATATATATATATATATATATCTACACACACACACACACATATATATATATATATATATATATATATATATATATATATATATATACACACACACACACACACATATATATATATTTATGCCAAAACTATATGCCAAAACTCTTGCGAAAACAGTAAATAAATGTAGTGGTAGCTTACGTCACTATATTTTTATCATCTTGAAGTTGTACTGACAATTGTGTTGTGCTATCTGTGGAGTCATTGGGGACATCAGCTCGCCTGAAGCTGGTAAATTGTTGTGGACTGCTGGAGATTTAACTGGGTATGTTTATCGATACCATACTGATGCAGTATTTGACACTGTGTATCTGCCATTAATACAAGAAGGAAAACATTACTGTCCACTTTGGTCCGACAATGGTCCCTTAATGTTCGTGAACAGAGGCATCTTAGAAATGTCTGTGTTAAACAATATATTATGGTTCCCCTGCTTGCATCAGGACATGAGAGCTTCTCTTTTCGTATAGTTATGTTGGTAATTGGACCCCGGAGATGAGGCAAAATGCGGCGTGGTTCTATGAGCCCCTATTCTGTTTCGAATTATAATAGTGTGTCACGTTTTCCGTAGTCCCCGTGAATCCAGCTGCCAGTTATCAGTAAGACAGACGGATAGTGTATCGATAATCGGGCGTATAAATTCACAGGGTATCGGCTGAGATCGTTGATCTACTTTAACCGTTCGTTACCATTCGTAATTATTGATTGCAATCCATGTAATCCAATAAAGAAATCTTATTCCTGAAGGGAAACCTTTCCTATTCTCCTCATATTGAAAATTAGGGGCATTGTGGAAACTTCCGAAGTATTATGTAACCAAAATATTCTCCTGATATAAGTCTAATCAAACATTTACTAGGCGTGGTGGATCCTTGTACTAGATGAAATTTTACATAGGAATTTGTTAAAATCATTCCTTACCTATTATGTCATCTATTCTCCAAGCGGGGTGGGCTTTGGTTGTTTAGCGGCATATCAACTCCTTATGGGTTATTTAATGCCGAACATTTTTTTTTTTGTGAGCATTAGAAATTTAATTTACAAAAATATATTGCTGGTGATTTTTCCTTTTTTTTTCAAAAATATATTGTTGCTATTGTTTTTTTAAATGTATTGCTGTTAATTATTTTTACTATAAAAAATGTATTTTTGCATTTTCATAGTCTTTTGACCCCAGTTGGGTGATTAACTATTTACTCATAGTTGGTACTCTAACAGGTGTTACCTCTCCGGGTCAAAGTTGATAGAAATTTAAAGAATACCCCCTCTTCAGCTTTTTTCAGTGGTTTGCCCTTACTCATGCACAATTGGAAGTGTGTATTTTCCTTTTTACAGCCAGATGCCCTTCCTGACGTGAGGATGCATTAAGACAAATGTAAATATAAGAGTTTGCTAATCCCCCACCCCACCCCCGCTTTCTGCCTGTTGTCAACCAATTCCAAGTAGACAACATCTTTCAGGGCATTTCTTAAAGGCGCAAAGATACTGCTGCTTGTGTGGTAACTCTGTTTTGCTTGCATCTTGTCTTCAAATCGAACCCCATTCTTTATGTACGAAGTGACCATGGAGTTAAATCAATCAAACACACTTTCTCTTTCAGACAATTAGAATATATATATATATATATATATATATATATATATATATATATATATATATAATTGTTACTTTTAGTGGATACCCATATTGATGTAGATGCTCTGTTTATTTATTAAACAGTATATTTATTTACATCGACGGTATATTTGAGAAATCCTGTTCGAAAAATTGGCTGAAGAGTTCATTATTTTTTAAAGATTTCTTGAATATTTAAGCCAGTTGATGTAAGTAAGTAAATAAATATAGTGTTTGTAAAGTAAACAGAACATCTACTCAAATATTGGTATCCATTAAAAATAACATTTAAGTAATAAAATATGTTAGATTAAAAAATGAAAAATACATTTCTAAAAAAATATAAATACACACACACATACATACATACATATATATATATATATATATATATATATATATATATATATATATATATATATATATATATATTCATGAATCATTCATACAAAAAACAAATATAGAGGTTAATGATTTAAATGGCGAGAATACATCGTCGCAAACAATATAAATAAGATACATCAACCCCGAACCTGTATATGAATGATATGATCCCCGTTTATAAATTCCAGTTGCATAAGGTCTTTTTAATTTTTTACAAGCTTTCGTCTGTTCCTACAGACATCATCAGGTATGGAAGTAGATTTTGTTCTTGTTTTTACTTCTCGGTAATAAGAGGACAACGAAAATTGAATACCCCTCTTCAGCTTTTTCAGTGGTTTGCCCTTTACTCATGAAGCATTCTCGCCATTTAAATCATTAACCTCTATATATCTATATAGAATTTATAAATTATATTTGTTTTTTGATTCATGAATTTATAAATTATATTTGCACCTTTTAATTGAAATTAATATAACCGATCCAACGTGCAACTCTCGGATAATAAGTGTGACATTACTGTAATTATTGAACAATATAGTTCATGCCATATTCACGGAAAATCTACCAGTAAAAAAGAATTCTCTTATTCCTATATTTGTACAAAAACGCAGAACCTTAAAATTTAAATTCAAACTCAGCGTTGCGACCGCACGTTCCAAAACAATAACACATTTCTCATAGCATTTTTTCGGATTACATCTCTATTTTCGTTGTCCTCTTATTACTGAGAATTAAAAGCAAGAACAAGATCTACTTCCATACCTGATGATGTCTGTAGGAACAGACGAAAGCTTGTAAAAAATTAAAAAGACCTTATGATTCTGGGATTTATAAACGGGGATCATATCATTAATATACAGGTTCGGGGTAGATGTATCTTATTTATATTGTTTGCGACGAAGTATTCTCGCCATTTAAATCATTAACCTTTATATTTGTTTTTTGTATGAATGATTCATGAATTTATAAATTATATTTGTACCTTTTAATTGAAATATATATATATATATATATATATATATATATATATATATATATATATATATATATATATATATATATATATATATATATATATATAGTGGTGTTACCCTGTCAGTTCACATGAACCGATTCTTAAGATCATAATAGTTTAGTGAACTGATTGTTAGATATCCAAACCTCCCAATCAGAGATTTTGCTGCCGGATGTATTTTATCTTTATGCCAAGGACTGTCTTCTCTTGGAGTTTTTCTTTTTATTTTCATTCCTTCCTTTATTACTTCCAGTATATTTTACCTGTATCTGTTTTTACTAAATGTTATAAAACCGGAACAATATTCCCTGGTCGATGCCTTTCCTAAGCGGTGCATTCGTACAAAACAGCGGCTGTCATCCGTAAGTCAAAATATCTTATATTAATCTTTTTCCTACGACATTGCAGTTATAGAGACATTTCTAATATGAACGCAGCTTTGCCGAGCTGGTCTTGCTGTGCGCATGAGTGATGGAAGGACACCGAAAATGCTCAGATACAACCAACTGCCTGACTGTTCTCTGAAATTATGAAGACCCATCTAAAATGGTGTACTTAAAAAAAAAAAGGTAAATTCTACTGACACCCCTCTGCAGTCATTTGAGGAAATGATTTCTGACCATGAAAAGTGGAAGAGTGTTTGCCTAAAATGCATTACAACTTTTGACCATCTATGTATTGCAAGAAAGAACACGGTAATGTAGCTTTCACAAGCTTTCATCTCTCTCTCTCTGTATATCCTTTTATCTTTTTGACATTTGCTACGTTTGTATCTCCTCTCCTTTCCTTCACTTTTCCGTAGTCAATGTATAAATAGCCCGACTCTGAAACTGTGAAGTATAACTTGAAGGGCGTTTAGACAAACGAAGTTAATAATAGTATTGAGTGTGAATGTGGTTGAAGAAATATTGTTTTTGAATACAGGTATCCTTGCCCTATATATGGAATTTTATACAAGTCTCAAGCTGGATATAAGAGACATTGAAGCCACAAACACACGTAGAACATAACCAGGAGTTCATCCTGCAAACATGAAATAGTTTCAGTATCTGTCTATATTTCTGAGATGATGTATTATGTACACTATTTACATTGTTCGGACTATCGTCCTCATCTTTGTTGCCATATCTATCACAACGTTTCGGTCGTTGTACACTCCGGCATTCTTCATGTGCTTGGAATGTCGAACTGAACCCTCTATTTTGCTCGCCGGGGTAGACTGTTCTAGTTCCACGTGCCACGCCTAATGGATGTCAGTTAT
>OZ010582.1:42228350-42260850 GCA_963932145.1 Acanthosepion lycidas | reverse complement strand
GCATGAATATAGTCTTTAGCATTAGGCTTCTTGTCTAGGAATTGGGAAAATTAAAGAACCTCTTATCCAAGAAATTCCATAATTCTGGATATTTACCTTAATACCATTATCCATTTTAAAAAGACATATGTTTACTTCGTACTGTATTAGTCCGAAACTTTACTTCAGTTCTCTATTTTTGTTTTCTCTTGACTAGATATGGTTACAGTAAGCAAATTTCTACAATCCTAAATAAGTTTCAGCTTTAAATAACACAAAAGTGTTGATAATACATAAAAAAAAAAACACATCAGTCTATAAAGCGCTGGACTATCAGAGCAAAGTCAATACATGTATCTCTACATTCAACCTCTTTTTATATGTCATATTCTTTCAGGAAATGAACATTCACGGCCCTTCACCATTTCCTACTTTTACTTCTGAGTAACTCTTTCTATTGTACTTTGCCATCCATGAATACAAATCCAGTAGGTTACTAGCTGTTTCTACATATTTCCATTATCCAAATATGACATATGTGTGTCAGATTTTCCAGGGCTTCTTTCCTCATAATGTATTCCATAAATTTTGCCTGTCTCTTTCTTATTGTATCTTATTTTATTTGTCGTGTCCATTCAGGAAGTAGGCGATCATGGTCCTCCACATTTTCCTGTTCCTTGTAGCTCTTAATAAGTTTTGTCTATTTATTATTTCTCCTAAACACTGTTCTACCATTTATTTGCTCAGTTCTATCAAGTATATCACGCGCTACTTTACTATGTTTCTCTTTCATTTTATATATCCTGTGAGTATCATATTTTTCAAGCGCTCTTTCCTCATTACGTGCCCTCAAAATTTCAACTACTTCTTCCGGATGCTAAGGAAGAGTTTTTGTCTCCATTCTCACCAAAAAAATTATTGTTGCTTACATTTTCGACCCATGGTATTCTCGGCATCTTTTTTTTTAAACCACATTTCAGTTACTTCAAGTCATTTTATTTTTTATTTTTAAGGAGATGCTCGGCTTTCGCTGCCATACAAAAGGACATATATACTGTAACAGTACTCTTTTATTTGATTCCAACGAATTTTTTTCTGTCTATTAATACTCCGCTTAGCTTTGGAATACAACTTTGGCCATCCCAATACGTCCTGTTTCCATTACTCTTTACTTAAATATCCTGCTCAGAGCATACTTAGCATTTGCCTCTGGAGCCTAATCTCTGACGCTTCAAGTCTCTTCTTCGTCTGTAAAGCGATATTTCAACATTGACTACCGTAGAGAAAATTAGATATTACTTAGCAGTTCAGCACTCTTTTCTTTGTATAATGAATTTTTCCTATATCTTAATACGTTCCATAATTTCTGGATTAATTGATTTCTTTCTCTCAACTCATTAACCTTTTACAGTATTTTGTGATGTCAACGAACACTCGTTGTCATTTTCGTAATGCTCCTTGTAGTAGAGACTTTGTAATCGCAGATACAACTATAGTAACGCCGTTGAACAATACTGGTGTCAGACGCCTTCGAATAACAGTCGTACTAATAGTACTTGTTCGATAATACTCGCTCAAAAGTAAACACTGAATAGTGATCCGAATAGTAATCCGTAGAGTGATCATTATAGAGAAATAGTATAGTGAATAGTATAGAGAATAGCGATCCGTATAGTAATAGAGGATAGTGTAGAAATAGCGACCTATTAGACGCCACATTAATTCATTTTCTTTACCATCACGTGATCTACTTGTTGAAAATGGGATCGCCTGTGTTTTCTCTCTGGTAATCTGTGTTCAAACACCAGTGTCGATAGCAACACTTTATTCCTTAAAGAGGAAGGAACGTAAGTACGAGCATTGCTCTTGTCCTGTGCAGGTGTATTGCGCACACACATCAGTCATAGCTCGAGCAGCGGCGAAGAGACATGGCGGTGTCGAAACAGCTCGTTCGGAGTTTTTTTTTTTTTGTTTTTTTTTTTAACTTTAAGCTGGGCTTGTATTCAGCTGCATCAAGTCGCAGAATACGTGAAACTTTTGGGAATAATATTGTGAATGAATGGACCGCCAGGTATATGCTCCAGAATTTCAGGTCGGAATATCTGTTTCTTTGTGATGAACCCTGAAGCGACCGGCCACAGGTCCTGAATGGTGACGCCCTTAAGGCAGCCACAGAGAATGACAACTTTCAAACCAATTCTGCCGAACGCTTCATACTTCACCTGCAACAAATAGGGATGGCGTAAAAGTTGAGGAAGTGATTACCCCACAAACTGTCGGAAAGGCAACAAGCAACAACAAGTGACAGTCTGTTTTTTTGCTGCTTTTCCGGCACCGTAATGCATTCATATTTGGTCGCGTGCTCACCCGTAACGAAAAATGAGTCCTGTATGATACTCCTAATTGTATCAGACATTGGTTGCCACAACGAGAGCCTGTGCCTAACACCACAAGAACACTTTTACACCCACGCAAGATATTTAGTGGACAAGTGGTTTGATATGAGCTGCTCCCCACGGGCCAAACATGTAGTCGCAGCATTTGAGACGTGTGCAACAGGAATTGAAGCAAAAGTGGTGAGCATTGTTTAATCGCAAGTGTGCACTGCTTCTTCAGGGCAATTCCAGGCCTCGTTTAAAATGGACGGTCACGAATACCATACGGCGATTTAGCTTGGAGACACTGTGCCATCCACGTTACTCCCCGGAACTTGTGCTAACATATTACCACCCATTCCCTGGACAACCACCCCCGTGGGAAAGCCTTCACAAATGGAGTAGACTTGTGGCAAGCATTCACAGACTTCTTTGAGTCCAAATTTTTTTTTACTACACAGCTAAAGGAACATTGGCAAAAAAGGTTTTGGATGTCGATGGGGGTTGAGTTGAGGGCTGAGAGTATGTCAACTTTGTTGTATACCTTTATTTTTTCTCTAAAAAGTCATAAATGGTAAGGACTTTTTAACTACCTTGTATTATAGGAGTTTATCAATTCTTAATGATTTCATCACCGGGTTATTGAAGTAAATAGTGATTTTGTGGTCATGCATAACTTCAGACTGTAATTTTCTTTTATAATAAATCTAATACCTTTAATAAAACATGTCGAAACTACATAAAATTTTAACTTAATTTTTGTTCTGACGTCTAAATTAATAATTTAAGATTTAACAAAAATTGTTCAAAGCAAATTCAAGTTATTCGGTTTAGGTTTAAGTTACTAGCAGAACCCCAGACTGGCTCTATATATAGCGAAATGCACATACACGCAACACATAGACACACACACGCACACATCCCCACACATATATGAAAAGTGCGTGTATATAAATATAAATATATATATATATTATTATTATTATTATTATTATTATTATTATTATTATTATTATTATATTTCTAAACAAAAGATCAGAGCTAATCTCCAAATATAGGCATGAGAATAAATACCAATAATCAGAATTTATACCAAAGTGATAAAAAGCAAACAAAAAAAACTACCAGCAAACACTCGTTAGTTCAAGCTACCATCACAATAATTGCATTCATTATTATCATTCCACCACCATTACTAATCACTTCTACCAATTTACAATAACTATTAGCTACTAATATCATTACCACCAATCCTCCAACACCATTAATACCACATCACATCTACTATTATCATATAAACCCGCTATAATCATTAACGTAAACTATTCCCCCTCCCCCAGCATATTTAATACCACCATATAAAAACCAATAAGAATTACAAACTGCAAATTCTACCAGTTGCATATACGCAGTCATGAAAAACAAACAAATAACCGGCTTTAAAATAATAACAAATAAACATTAAAAAAATTAGAAATAATAGCAATTTTTACCTCTTATAATTTTACACAAACCCCACCACACGTATATACGTGCATGCAAGGAAATATTATTCAGCGAAAAAATAGAAAAACACTCTGATTGCTGACATGTATACATTCACGAGACATTCACGAGAAATTTTCGCTACACTTCCGATCTTTGGATTTCAACATACAAATGCGTATGTATATAGACAACAGCACACATATATACATACATATGTCAAGTCCCATACTGTCCACATATGTTTATGTTTGTATGAGACCCGAGCGAGTGTGTATGTGTGTCTGCGTACCACAACGGGTGTACGGACATGCATGTATGTTTGCGTTAGCATGAGTGACATCACGACGACGATTCCCTCCACAAACTTCCATAATAACACCAATACACGAAATCTACATAAATCCAAAATTTAAAAAAAAAAATCAGTTTGTCTGACGATCGCAAAAGTGTGAAACCCAGGGTCACAAAGTCACATCAATCCAACCATATATATATATATATATATATATATATATATATATATATATATATATATATATATATATTTATATTTCAATAAAGGTGCAATTAATTTACAAATTCATGAATTATTCATACATTCGGATTACAACTCTATTTTCGTTGTCCACTTATTGCTGAGAGTAAAAACAAGAATAAAATCTATTTCATACCTGAGGATGTCTGTGAACAGACGAAAGCTTGTAAAAATAATAAGACCTTATGCAACTGAAATTTATAAAACAGGATCTTTTCATTCATAAACAGGTTTGGGGTTTTTGTATATTATTTGAATTGTCGCGAAGATGGATTTCTCGCCATTTAAATCATTAACATCTGTATTTGTTTTTTGTATGAATAATTCATGAATATATATATATATATATATATATATATATATATATATATATATATATATATATATATATATATATATATTGAAGACAACACACCGTGGCGACAGATTGTTTCATGGTATTTATAGTTGAGAAAAAACCCAGCGCATGTGGCCTGACGATTGCGTTTTGCATGAAAGAGTCCGTCGCCTCTGAGTGTTGACTTTAATGTTGACTTTTATATTTACATACGCTCTATCTCTGATACTGAGCAATTTATCCCATAAATATAGCATACCTTAAAACTCTCTCTCTCTCTCTGTAAATATATATATGGCTGCTGTAAAATTAGTATCTACTTGACTTCTATTATACGAAACCTGTATATATGAACTTAAGTTTTTGTATTCGACGTCGATATTATAAAACGACTTGAAACCAGATTTCCCAACTATTTTTCATAGACAAGCTTGATAGGCACTGCCTGGATTTCCATCCTGTCAATATTGACTTTGTAAATTTTTAAATAAAATATGTGTGTATATGTGATGTCACTTCATGACACAAGCGGGAATTTATTTCCCTAGATTCATTTTCTTTATTAACTGTCAATTTCTATGACTGGAAAGATAGTGAAGTGGTTTCCCGTTGCCTTCTCGACGGTTTTGAATTCAGATTGTCTTTCTCTCAGACTATTTGCGATCCATATCTAAAGCGGTCAGTTTACACTGCGAATGAAATCTAGCAAACGCTAAGTTGTTCGTCATACAAAAACGTGTCTATGAAACCTTAATAATACAGAAAAATATATAGAATATAATCGTCGCACTGTACTAAACACATGACTTCTGATACTAAATTAAAACGATTTTATCTAGAAATAAGTTTTACAATTATCAGCTTTTATTAATATTTTTTAAAAAGTTTATGTATCAAGAAAAATTTAATGAAGTATAAATCAATTTGGAATATTTCTATTTTAATATATTTCACGACTGAATAGGCATTATCAGAAAAATAATTCTATTTTAACAAAATATACATTAGCGAAATGAAGTGTGATTCCAGTTAAGTATATGAACGTTAGATTTTTACTCTAACTATATCGTTATTGATATTTGATTATAACTAATTTCAACTCGGTTTTATTTTTCATTAATATATTTGAAGGTTTACGCACACATTGTTTCAGTTTTAATTTAATAAGAACAGGCGATAAATCGAACTAGACTGGTCATATATTAAAGAGAGCCGTAGATGGGATATTTTAATTCAAGTTCTTTTGACTGACCTGTTATGAATAATCATGAGTGGTCTCCCTTTGTTTCGTTACTCTCCGCTTTGAGGGAGCTATTCCTCTTTACTGGGACTATAAAATGACACTATACGCGAACATTCTCGGTTGAATAACGCTTTCTTAAAGCATACAACTGCGTACTTTCGTCATTACATAAACTATATTCATCTGTTTTCTTAAAACATTGTTTAGCACGTTAGAATTGTAATCACGAAGATTTTGGAAGTATTCAAGTATATTTTGTAGCTTAATTTTAGGGTTTTTTTGTTCTTTTAATTAGTTTTTTGATATCTAATCAGTGTATTTTTTCGATTAGTTTTTTTTTTCTATTTTATTTAGCAGATTCCATTTTCTGACGTAAATTTAACTTGCTGTTTTACAATAGTGTAATCATTACCTGTTTTTTTTTTAAACTATGATGCGATTTGGCAGTTTTAACTAACAATAAAATTGTACAAATATCTAAACAGCATTTGCATTACAAGATAAATAACTCACTTTGGTTTTGTGACTGAACTCAGGTCTTTTAAAAGGTTTTATTCCAAAGGAAAAGCTACTTCTGTATTTCTTTATTGATAAATGTTTCCAGCATCTGTGTCGGTGTCAGACGATGGGTCTTAAATGAATTAAGAAATTGAAATTTTGAGGATTCTGTTCCAGGCGCTTAGTATGAGGCTTTAGAAATACATAATAGCGGCATAAACCCATTGTTATGACATTAATGCAGAATTATATTCCCCAAAGACTCGTCCCATTTTCTTTCAACTATCAGGGGATGCATTCCATGGAATATCGGTAAACAAAATACAACGACACATCAAGGATAAGAGCAGACAATGAATAAAAGTAAGCAAACAGAAGAGAATATAACGTTTTGCAATTGGCACGAACGTATTTTCATTGCTTTTCGAAAAGCAGCAAATAAAAAGGAAAGATAGAAGCAGGTATTTTCATCTTTAGCACAATAAAAGGAGCATAGAACACAATAAGAGTTTCAATGCTAATGAAGCCAAAACAGGAAACATTGGCGTCAAGAAGAAATAAATAAAATTATTAAAAAGTAACAATAAGTATTAATTATATATATATATATATATATATATATATATATATATATATATATTAGGTTGGTGGAAAAATAATGTCGTTTTCTCACATATGTTACTATGTGAGAAAGCGACATTATTTTGCAACAACCTAATATATATATATATATATATATATATATACATAGTGTGGAAAATAAGAGAAGGGGAAATGACATCAGAGAAACATGATTCTGAATAGAAACCTGAAAAATAAAAGAATACTTCTATATTAATATATAATATATAATCTTGTGGACAATAATATATACATATACAGGGTGTATGAAAAATAATTTTACAAAATTTGGGGGGCTGGTTCCTCATTCAAAAACAAAAACAAAATTCCATATAAACATATATCCGTAAATCATTCGTTTTTGAGTTATTAAGTTTACGTAGATGTCACTGTGTTTCATGTAGACAAGGTTACATTTGTCATTCGTGTACATTTGTGGTTAGTCTGTTTTCAACGTTTAACGTGCGTATAAGGGAGGTAACTGAGAAGCGTTCCGTTTGACAATGGCAGGATATTCATATTGTAAGCAGGCAGATATTATTTTACATACGGCTGCACGAATGGTAATGGACAGGAGGCTGCACGGCTGTATCAGATTGTGTTTCCAGACCGAAAGCAACCGAGGTACCAACCTTTGCTACTGGTTATCGTCACGTTGCTGAGACAGGACGGTGGCATTCTACAAACTGTCAGAGGTCAAACAGGTCAAATGGTTCTAGCATGTTACACATCCCACAGTACCGCATGGAGGGTACTTCAAGAGCAGCTCCTGTATCCATATCATTTGTAATGTGTATATCTTTCGCCCTCTGATCACTCTTGATCACTTTTGATGATGGTTTATTGTACAAATTGCCGCTTTCTTTAAACTTTATGAATCAAAAAAGGAAGGATTTGCAGACGTATGTTTATATGGAGTTTTGTATTTGATTTGATATGAGGTAACTGCCTCCAAAATTTTTCATACACTCTGTGTGTACATATATATATATATATATATATATATATATATATATATATATATATATATATATATATATATATATATATATTTGTGGATAAATTGTGAAAGAGAAAAACACAGAGAGTTTGTAGGAGTATGGCAATCGTAATAAGAGCCGTCTCCTTATAAGGAAACATTCGGCATTCATTGACTGAGCAACCAATACTGCTTTCGGTTGAAATTTATAAACTCTTTCTCTTAAAATTATTTGGAGAAAAATACGTTTATCAAGTCCAGTACCTCTTATCTCTCTTTTCAGTATTAATAGAGGTTTCCTACCTAAATTTTTATTTGAAGAAGCATGGCATATCAACCTATTGATTATGTCTTTATTTTCTCTTCAAATTACATGAGCTATCCATTTTCACTGTCACTGCTATTGGTAGTCCTCAAGAAATGAGGTTTCTGCTATTTGATAGCTTTCTTTGTTTGGGATTGTGTAGCGCCAGTCCAAAATGTTCAAAGAAGTGTGGTCTGGCTTTACCCACTCAAAACATATATATATATATATATATATATATATATATATATATATATATATATATATATATATATATATATATATATATATATATATATATATATATATATATATATATATATATATATATATATATATATATATATATATATATATATATATATATATATATATATATATATATAATAGAGTATATATTAATGATTGGACACCCGTATCCGAATGTGTCCGTCTATTCGGGCGGCTAGCTAATGACCGGTTGCAGACACCTGCTTAGGCACATTTGTGTTTGTCCAGTACCCACAGATCCAACCTGTGGTTTATACTGCAACTATGCTGAGCAGACCTTAGTTATAGTTTCTGGGAGAGAGCGCGTTATCTAGCGTGATCAACAATTTGAACAAGACCAGCAGGCTCGCACTCTCTGTCACATGAGCACAACTAGTCTCGACTCAATTTCACTTACAAGGCTTGGGTCAAATTTCGAAAAGTGCCGCATCCTGGGATCGCTTCTTCAATCAGGAAGTCACCTGTTGTGATTCGAACCCGGATCTCATGGTCAGAAAGCGATCTTTCTAACTATTCGACCACGTGACCATATATATATATATATATATATATATATATATATATATATATATATATATATATATATATATATATATATATATATATATATATATATATATATATATATATATATATATATATATATATATATATATATATATATATAAGGTATATTTAAGCAGTAAGTATGTGCTTTCTAAGTTCATTAACCCTTATATGACATCATTTTAGACTAATCACAGCCTTGTAAAAATGAGAGAACAAAACAAAATCTTGTGTGCAGTGCAGAAAACATCCAGTTCTTGATAATGACTGAAACTGCGAAAGTAGCTGTTTAGATAAAAGCTGTGTTTTTGGAGATTTTTAGAAAATGATGAGCCCAAAGAGTGAATTGCGGAGATATCAAGATCAAACGAGTACGGAAATTTAAATAATCGTTGAAGTGTTTTAAAAGAGGACAGAAGCGTCACACGGAAATCCGAAGCCTTATTGGAAATCGAGTCACTGCTCTTTGTTCCTCATTGGTGCACACTGCTCGCGAAGTGACAACAGTTTGTAATAAAACTGTCGCAATCTTGGTGAAACTTTGATCCCGGGACCACAATAATACTAACTATACACACGCATCAGCAGAAGGCAGTTTAACAAACCTAAAAAATATGTTATGGGGAAAGTACTGATAATTTTTGATTACCGCCGTATTTTCGCAGAGATGGCAAGAGTCTATAAATTTGTGGGGTTGACAACTATGAAGAAAATATAACGTGAACAGGATTAGTCGTCCGACTTGTTCTTGGAAATATGACTGAAATAATGATAGAAAGTAACGGTGTATAATGGTCGTAATGTGATTATGGAAGAATGACAACAATTCATCCAAGAATTGTAATTCCCGAGGAATTCAAGAAAGCGCACCAGTGAAAATTCAGAGATCGGTGGAACCCAGGATCAGGATCAGGATAAGGCCACTAATATTCTAATGGAAAAAGACAACAATTCTGTTTCAATTTGACTGTACCTTTCTCAGCTAGAAAAGGAATATTGCCTATTGTCACCTATTATGCGTCTGTTTCCAGCTAGCAATAAACACTATTCACTCTTAACGGGTCAGTATCTGCTTTTTACTTGATGACAAGAAAATTACTGATTATTTGCCACTGATAATTGTAGGAAACCTCGATATATTCGCTGAAATGTTCTTTATTTATTCAAAAGAAAATTGCAATTAGTTCGATCACGTTGATATAACTCGAAGAAAAGCTTCGTTGCTTATAGTCGAAAAGAAAGTACTTGCAACGAATATCAAAACACCTAAGGCAATCGATCAAATTACTATGCGATTTTTCTTTCTCTTCTTCTATAACTGGCCCTTTTATATTTATTTTCTCTCCTGTATGGCCAAATATTTGTAACTGTTGTAATCAATAGCGTGGCATTCTTGGCAAACGTAAGTCATTTGTCACAGCCGTTCAATTGAGATTGATTGGAAAGAATTACGTTTCTCCTTGTCGCCATTTTCGGGTCTAAATTTATTTTTGTCTATAGACAATTAAATTATGACCATTACCTGACAAACTATGTCAGAATAGTTCCGGAATCGACGCAAAAACTCCTTGCATTAATTTCGTTCGCTCAAGTTGGGTTCGGTCATTTGTAGACATTAATTAAACGCACTTTTTATATCATGAATTTCAGCATAGAAATAAATTTATAAAAGAGTACTTTGAGAGAAATGCTCTTAAAATTTAGAATATACGACATGTTTCAAATACTACGATGTACCGCTTATCATAAGAGGTACCAGTGGATCCATTTTATTTAAATACAGCTCGTTTAAGTCTATCTTTGACAGGCACAAAGTCTGAAGAGGCAGTAATGATAGAATGGAGTGTACACAAATAAATAGAAAGTAAGAATACCTTGTTAATTCGTTTTCAAAACCAGGCGCCTCTGCATAGACAAAATTGCTAATTTACTTTACGATTGTTGGACTTCACATGTGAATCGGAAGCATTACAATAGCGAATTTGTTCACGATTCGAAAATATAAACCAGGCGCCCCTATTTAAACGCACTTATACATAATTGTTATGGTCATGGTAAAATTTGCTTTTGTCAGCGGGAAAATTGAAACAGCTTGCTGAGTGAAAATATCACTGGAGGTCATTGCGTTTACTTTATTTCTAATATAGCTACGCACTTAAAAATGGAGCTGAATATAGAAATAGCATTATATAACGGAGTGCAAAATTGTTTGACTAACTACATAAAATGATTATACGCGATAAACTGAGGGAGAAAGAAGCAATGCAAGATACACCACAACGATGGTAAAATGCTGTTGTCGATATGTAATAGTATGGGGTTGCATCAAAAGCGATGGTAGAAGAAAATTTATAAAAGTTGATAGAAACGTAAACAGCGAAAAATATATTAGATTACTCTAATCATCTAGGATACCACCAGTCCTGGGTATGACGATAAACTATATCCGGTAGTAAGGGCACTGAAAGGGGTGTTTTTTGTGAAACAACCTTTTAATTGCTGTTGTTCCAAGATTTATCCGCGATGGTAGCACCTGTCAGTGGTCCCAGCTATGGTCAAATAGATAACCCTCAAACTAGAATCAAAATAATATGAAAGTACAAAGATAGATTTTTATAGTAAAAATGCCAGAGATTCATTTGTGAAGAAAAAAAATTCTTATCAATACATTTTTGAAAAGAGTATTACTATTAGGTTGGTTAAAAAATAATGACGTAATAATGTCGTTTTTTGACGTTAAAAATACGTCAAAAAACGACATTACTACGTCATTGTTTTTGCACCAACCTAATAGCAATTTATTTTTGAAAAAAAAAATCGTTACCAGCAATACATTTGAAAAAAAAATCGTTACCAGCAATACATTTGAAAAAAAAAAATCGTTACCAGCAATACATTTGAAAAAAAAAAAATTACCAGCAATACCTTTGAATCTCGACAAAAATACTTCAGTGAAACGTGATCTACAAACTGATTTCTTACAAAGAATACATATTCTGTACATACCTACCTATCCTAATAATCATGTCGGTATTAAATAACCCATTGGGTTTTATATGATTTCTTACAAAGAATACATATTCTTTACCTACGTACCGATCCTAAAAATCATGACGGCATTAAATAACCCATTGAGATTTATATAATGTAAAACAAAATAAGTCTAAACCTCTGCTATATTACGATTATGGACAAATTTTTCAGCATGTCATTGACTCATGTCATATATCACTTGGATCAAACATATTTCTTCTGGATTAAGATGTCAGATTTTAGAAGACTGACCAGCAGAAAATCCTGATCTCAATATAATTGAATCATTTTGATAGGAACTGAAGGAGCTCGTGTTCTAACGAAAAACAAAGAATCCCTTTGAGATTACTTCCTGGAAGAATGGGAAAAAATCCCAGTGATAAAATCTGGACTTTGTTCCATCCAATGCCACATGAAATTGAGTCAATTATTTGAGCCAAAGGCAGCAACACAAATTAATATCTTCATACTTTGACATTTTGTATTTTCTGTAAGATTACTTTTTAATAAACAAATAGAAAAAATCAATTTTAATTTATGAGCTTAGGTACTTTTATATTGCATTTTTTATCTATAAGCAATATGCTTACGGTGCTTTATCATCCACCATATAGTATTAATTCGGTATGGCGGAAGCAGTATCTTGTTTTCTCGCCAACATGAGAATGTACTGATAAAAGCATACTGTTAATCTCGCTTAACCTTAGGCTAAAATTAACAAAAGTAATTAATTTACCAAAGTAGGGCAAACGTTTCACACGCCAATGTATATCTAAGCAAAAATATATTTTTTGTCTTTGCTCAATATTATTGGGAATCCTGACAAAAACTCCAGAGTGAAAGTAAAGGGTGTTCCAATTTACTGTAGTGATTTTAAATGTGAATTAAGTTTAAGCGTCTAAAGATTTATTTCTTTTTCATTAAGATTTAACAACTTAAGTTTTTGACAATTTCTACCATGGAAATGTTAACACTCAAACAGTATGGTAAGCTTTCAAAAGTACAATTGGAAAAATTCTTCGTAAATTCAAACAATTTTGAATGTGAATTAAGCGTCTAGTTTTCTTTTCCTTTCAGATGTAACATCTTAAGACTTTGACAATTTTTACCATAGAAAGGTTAACAATCAAACAATGTGTTATGGTTTCAAGAGTGCAATTGAAAAAATTCTTTGTAAATTCAAACAAACTGTGTCGGTGGCAGATGTGAAAATACCATTGCCTCCTTGTTTATACCGTTCAGTTAAAAACATTGCTGCAGTGCACGAAATATGACCGAAAATCCAGATACTGTTATTCATCATCACGCGCAGCAATTGAACCTTTTCACACCAACGTTACATCGTTTCCAATTGTACTCTCGGTTGGCCCATTATTTTGATCCCAAAAAATCGCGAAGTGCGCGAAATGCATTTCTGTTTGAACGTCCAAAATCAAACAACGTGCTAAAATTATCGAAGCATTTAATCTTTCAAGGTTGAAATTGACAAAGAATTAAGTTGTTAAATCTGAAAGAAAACCATTAGATTTTAATTCGCGTTTACAATCGGTCCAAGTTATTGGAACATCCTTTATTAGACACACGACAATAGATTGCATTCACCATTTACTACTGTGCTCATTATAGTGATTTTCTAAGCCCAGCTTAGATGTGGCACAAGGCCGAAAGTATGGGACACTCAGTGAGGCTTGAACTCACTTATAATTGATCTAGAAAGACAAGCTTTCTAACCATTACACCACGTCGAGGTACCCATACAGTACTCATTATATGCTATGGGGGCAATCAAACTTTAAGAATAATGTCTAATAAGATTCTTATGGAAAATAGATTCGATTTTATTCCACTGGTCGAAAAATTGCATTACATTTGCTCTAATTTTAAAGTGGCACAGTGATAAATTTTGAATGGAGTCTATTGATGTGCGCCCAATACTTTTGCTTTGAAATTTACTAATAAATTTCTGCATAGACAAAAAAATCTTTATTTCTAAAAGGGAAATACGATATTGGATCCATTGCTAGGTCCGGTTCTAAGAAAGTTTGTTCAATATGTCGTGCGAGACAATTTGTCTCTCCTGAATCATTCATATCTTTAAATCTACCATTCGTCTATACTTAGAATATTACTGACACATATGGTTCCGTTCCCCTACTATTTACCGTGATATAATCCAAAGAAGAATCAGCAATATCACCGGTCTTGATATGGCGGCTCTGCTTTAGTCAGTTTCACAACGCCGTAAGGTTGCGTTTCTGTGTCTTTTCGATAAATACTTTCATGGTAATTATTCGAATGAGCTCTTACTAACATTATTCTATTTGGTTTCTTGTAAATAGTTATGTTTTTATATTGTAAATACTCATTGGGGCTAGTTTTTAATTGTTGTTTTATTCACCTCCCCCCACAGATAATAAATTGTACATATGGGGACTAGTTAGGACTTTCATAGAGACAATGAGGTATTATGGTGGATGTAATAAGAAATGTAAATAAGAATGCGTAGCTTTTGCGTTAGGAATAGTGTGGTATCTTTGGGTCAGTGTTTGAGGCTAGCTAAGTTTAAAGTTAAGAGAGAGGAAAATAATCATTTTTCCCCATTACTCATTTTGTCCTTGTGCTACACTTTGTAAATGATTAAAACAAATATCGCTCTTCGCTATCGCCCCTAGACCTTTTAAAAAATTAAAGCGCAGTACTAGACTGGCGTCTAAATCTCATCAATTTACTGTTGAGCTGGCTAAATGTAACCGTAAGTTCTATGTTAACATTTTCTTTTCTCGCACTTCTCGTTTGTGGGACTCCCTTCCGGTTTTATGCTTTCCAACCTACTTTAATCTTCGAAAATGTCCTCCTAATTACATTTGTCTTTTCCAGCTCATTATTAATGGTTCTTTTCCAAATTATTCCACATAGAGTAACCTCTTGTGTCTTAGTGACTTTATTCCCTTGCATGGGGTGCAACCGATTAATAATAGTTATATAATACTTGAGGTATTTACTATGTTCAGTTTGACTTGTAACCACATTTTAAATCATGTTTTTCTTTTAAAAGTTTTTAAATTGTTTATGTTTCTAATCCTTTTTTTATGTGAGAGTTATAAGTTTAAATTTTCATTTATTATCAGTAAAATTTACGTTTATTGTGGATAAAAAAATAAAACATAAACAAAAACAACTTGTTCACTCTTTTGGTATTACGAGTTGATGTCTTCAACAACTGACAAAGCTGGCAATTATTCCTGGATATGATCTAACTCAAGCTAAACCAGAATCAAGTGATGCGACAGCAACAGGGTGCGTGTCTTCGTCGGACATTAATACTTTAAAACATATCATTGGTTATGTTTTGGAGCAGTACAAATTCGAAATAGCTTATTTAGGGCAGGTACAACGCCACAGCATGAAGGCTGCCCTCTAATTTTAGCATATAGTTTAGTTGCGTTCATTAAAATACGATGATATATCGACTTTAAAATTCATTCGAAGCAAGACATTTACAGTGTAGGATTCTTGGTGATTTAAATTATCAGTTCATTAAAAACATTGTGAGGTGTTTTATATCCTGAAAACTACAGTAATTGCAGAGATTTTCCTAAAAGAATTGTGTAACACATGAACAGCTCTGATATTTTTAGTTCTAGAAATTTCAACTGGTATATTTTCCTTTCTTTTTACCTTGATTATTCTTGTCGGTGTGTTGTACATTAAATAAAAAACAAAAAAAAAAAAAACAAAAAAAAAAAAACAGGGATCTTCTTGATCTGCGAGCAAATTTTACTGCAATCAATTTGGAAACTAATGAAAGTTAAGGGCAAGCGTTTCCGAACACAGTTAATTTCCTATTTCACCTGGAACAGCTTCAGGAGGAATACATACCAGCTTAATTACTATTTGCTTTCTGACGTGACTTTGTTGGTTAGCGCCACGTCTCGCGAGACTTGCTCACTTTGCTAGAAGAAGGGCTTTTGGCACTTTTCCAATTAATGTCAAAAATTGCTTTGAATCGCTCTGGAAGATTGTTAGCCTTCGACATGTGATCTGAATGTTTATTTACGGACACTGAGCAAAAGAAATCGGTGTTGAGGGGCGAAAAAAAAACCCTCTCCGCTGAGAATGGCATATCACATGGATATGCGGACTTTTCAAAGCGCAACAGAATTCTACATATAATATTAGGTTGGTGCAAAAAATAATGACCTAATAATGTCGTTTTTTGATCTTAAAAAATTACGTCAAAAAACGATATTATTACGTCATTATTTTGGCACCAACTTAATAGCTTTGTTGCATCCATGATGTTTGTTTTAATTCTTGATTGGTTTGTTTTGTTTTACGGCATATCAACCTCAATGGGTTATTTAATGCCGACAAAAATGTTATTGCTGGTAATATTATTTTTTTCAAAAATCTATTTCTGGTAATATTTTTTCTTCGAAAATGTATCGCTGGTAATATTTTCTTTAAAAATTTATAGCTGGTAATATCTTTTTTTAAAATGTATTGCTGGTAATATTTTCTTTAAAAATTTATAGCTGGTAATATCTTTTTTTAAAATGTATTGCTGGTAATAATCTTTTTCTTCAAAAATTTATTGATGGTCATAATCTTTTTACAAAGTATTTCTGGTATGCAAACATATTTTTACACTTTACTAGTGTTTTGATCCCAGTTTAGGCATTAACTATTTGCCCATAGCTGGAACCCTAACAGGTGCTACCACCCGAGGTCACAGAATACCTGGGAACACCAGCAGTTAAGAGGTGATTCCAAGGTTCTCAAAGCCTCCTGATCAGAGGCCTTGCTGTCGGACGTAGTTTATAGGTATACCCAGAATGGTTTAATTCTTGACTTTCTGACAATGTTTTGCCCATTTATTGTCGATTTACGACACAGAAATTGATACCTGCTAAGACATATGGACAGAAAACGGTTCTCAGGAAACTGGTAATGTCAGTTCATCAATTAAAACGAAGGACAGTATCCTTTATGCGAACTGAGTCTCAAACAGAATTTATAGTCAGAAAACAAAATATTAAAAATATACACAAATACATTGGAAGAAAACTTTAACATTTTGTACAATAAATAAAGCATTAATATTGATTAAATGCACAACAGTAGGAAATATTTTCTTTTACTATACATTACCAAAAGCTCCATAAAATAATATATAGTAAAGTAATAATGCCACGCGTAATACATGCTTAGGCGATCATGTATCTTTCGAAACATGACTGACGAGGCAGATTTTTTCCGCAGTAGGTTGCCATTTTTTTCTGCGGCAGACCAGTTGCCAACCAAGGCCGGACTGTCTTGCTATTTACCCATAGCTGAGGGGAGAAGAAGAGGATTCGTATATTTTCCAACGGTATTAGTACGTAAGTGAATGTAATGGATTTGCGTGCTAATACCCTTGGGAAAGGTATGAATCCTTTTCTTCTTCCTCCATCTATGGGAAAAAAGCAGCACAGACCGAGTTCTATAGCCTTTGATGGCAAATAGTTTACCGCAAAAAGAAATGGCAACCTTTCTCCGGGAAAAATTTTTCCTCGTCAGTCCTATATCGTAAGATATATGATCGTCTAAGCGTGTATCACGCATGTCACATGATTGAGAAATAAATGTATTTATTTTTAAAATGCCGTTTAATAAAAACCAGAAAGTGTGATTGTCATACTGAGTTCAAATTTAGCACAATTTCCTGCCTTGGCAGAGTTTAAAAGTATTTCCATCGTGATGAATTCATTTTCACCCTAAAACCACAGTCTAAACGCGACTAGCCTCTGACTAATCTATTGCTCTTTGTCACGGCAAATGTTCAGATGAACTACATTCCTTAGTTCCACCTGTTTCACCGATAGAAGTCGCTATGCCACGTACACATGGTCGGTTCATCCTCTTTTCCTTTATATACCTTTGATAAGGAACTAGTTCCACTCGGACAGCTTCTTCCCCCCAAAATATTATTTTGTGAAACAGACTCCTGAAAGGATGTTTTTTCTGATCACTATACTCACCTCGTATGATGGCTGAATCGTCTAACAGAAAAGTACTTGCATGAGCAGGTAAATCCGAAAGATGGCTTCCTAGCCACCAAGGAGAGATTCCGCCCCACTTGATGTCAGTGATTTCTATCCACATGTAAACTGATGTTCCAGTCAGCTGTTCTTAGGAGGAGCATAATTGGAGAGGCATAACAAGTATAAAAAAGCACACTCCTGAGAGCGACGATAAATTATTTCATAACACCGCAAGGATGTAGAATCCATGTTAAATGAAAACCTTAAGGTTTCACACACACTAACCAACAATAATTTGAAAGATTTAGACTTGTGTTTTTATTAATCTGAGCAACGAGTCTAAGAGAAAGCGAAGCCAGTATTAAAATCCGGTTGGTTGTTGGGTTGGAAATTCCAACTGGTAAAATATCTACTTTCTATGGCAACTATAAATGTAACACCTTCATGACGAGGCTTCGAGACTATATTCCACAGAAAGCGAAAAACCACTCGATATTTAACAACATAATTAATCCAATGACATTTATATGATAATGAAATGTTGCTGAATTATTTCCAGTTTACAAATCGATATTCTGTCAAAGAATATTTATCAGCTATTTACCAGGATAGCTTAACAGCCTGTACTAAAAACAAATGAATTTACTTTTTCTAAAATGAGTGTTTACCATTGTCTTTATTTCTGGAGTAATGTTTAGCGGTTCCGATTGAGGAATCGAAGTGCCGAGTTCGAATTCCAGTTGATTACATTAACTTGCGTGCTAATACCCTTGGGAAAGGTATGAATCCTTTTCTTTTCCCTACACCCAGCTATGTGTAAATAGCAGGACAGACCGGTCTACCGAAGAAATAAATTAATAGACATCCTAAATAGTGTCAATGATTACAATACCTCATCTCTGAAATATAAACAGATGTTAAAAGATAATGAATATAAAGGGCGTTATTTTTGCCGAACTCTGTACTACTAGTAGAAAAATATAATAAAAAAAAAGTATTATAAGTCGATCGATACATTAGACAATATGGAGGTTCTTCATTACATAGCAGGACGTGCGAGTAGCGTAACGTTTATCGATGTGGAATCGGCCTAGTCTCCTACGTTCTCTTCACATTAATTCTATTGGAAAAGCATGAATACATTTTTCTCTCTAGCTTAATTTGACGTTGACACAACGATTCTCGTAAAATGCCAGAAGTTAATCAGCCAGCAATGAGCCCGGTCAGTACCTAAATGAGTGACCACTTGGGAATACTAGGTTCTGTAAGACTAGTTGTACGGGTAATGTAATACATAACGGCTCGTAATTTGAAATCAGAGATCGGTGTTCCAGTTCCAGTTGGGTTCGATATTTATCACTTACGCACAAATACCCCTGGGGAAAAAGAGGAGTCCTCTCTTTCCCTAGATATGGGCTGATTAGTAGGACTTGAATCATTAAATACTTATTAACTCAAAAAAATGTCTTAAAATCTAAAAAAAAAAATTTCTGGCTTTAAATAACCTTCAAAAGTTTGATAAGCATTAAAATACACATCAAATCAATTAATATAACTTTTAGCTCTCAAGCTTCATTTTAGTAACTCTGTAGAATTGGTAAAGAGCAGGTGAGTTACGAATACAAAACGGTTCAGTAGGCAAAGAAAAAACACATTTTTCCCAAGAAATCATGTCAACTCTTAGATAATAAAGAGAAGTAACCAATGAAGAGTCTTGATCACCTCCGTCCTGAAGGAATGTAGCCACACAAAATACATAGACAGGGATTTTGCATTAGGAAAATAAGAATCCATTAGCAACTAATTAAAATTGATCAAGAAATAAAATGATGCTATTTCACATATGAGTCATAATTAAATGAAATATCCCGTTGAAGAGGATTTAAAATCTCAAAAGTATATGTTGATTTTCTAAGCACTGCATAGATGGGGCACAATACCGAAAATATGGGAAACACAGTGAGGATCCAATTCACTATTCAGTTGGCGAAGCAAGCTTGCTAACCAATAGACTACGTCGAAAAGCCCAAATCTCAGAAGTATATGTCGCAGAAAAAAAGTGTTTCTCCATCCGTAGCAGATCAAATAACAGCAGTGAAATGACCCGCTCATCCATTTTTATTTACAGACCGAGAGTATAATTGAATGGACTCATGCCTCTGAACATGTCAATATCGCAAAAACGGATTTTCCCCTGAAATATTATTACTACTGTAAGATCATCCGGTAAACCTTATTTAGCAGTAATTTTAGAAAATTATTTTTTTCCGTTTCCTGGGCGAGTTCAGTCTCAGAATAAACTGTATAAAAAGTTATTTAAATCACTGCGTATATTTTGCGATACAAATCCCATAATTCTTTAGGTAATCGTCAAATCTCCCCTTACAAATGTGTTATATACCTTACCTATGAACACTAATGATTATGTCACAATTTTAATAAATACGTTGTACACTATTGTAAGTGTTGGTAATATGCTGTCTAAGGAGTCCCCTACTAGCAGTGGTTTACCTACTTCACGCCGCTGGCGATTATTGTATTATTTTTTATTTTTATTTTTTTTGATGTTATAATGATTATCATTTCATTGTCAGCCTCCGTTTTAGTTATTTCTCACTCATTAAGTCTTCCTATGTTAAAACGAAATGCTTATATTACTATGGAGATCTCCATTTACTCAAATACCAGTGAACTTCATAAATTTAATGAATTGGATAGTAGTTACAAAATTACCTGTCTACACATGGCACAGTGGATAAAGGCGTTAGTTAGATCCAGTGAGAGGAACCAAAGAGTGTGAGTTCAATACCTGAATAAGCCGGGGGATAACTTGGAGAGGGTAATTAACAGGAGATAACTGATAACTGACATCCATTAGACATGGCACGTGGAACTAGAACAGTCTACCCCAGTGAGCGAAATAAAGGCTTCAGTTGGACATTCCAACTACCAAAAGAAGGCCGGAGCGTACAATGGCCGAAACGTTGTAATAAATATGACGGCAAAGATGAGGACAATAGTCCGAATAATGTAAATAGGTTACATAATTACGTTTTCCATTTTATGTACCTAATGTGTGACCAACAAAGATTTTCTAGAGACACTGGCAGAAAAAGACACTCACGCTTAGCATCATCAGGAGACAATTGAAATTTCTACGGGAAAAGTGCTTGAAAAAATTGATACTAACAGAAAAGATTGAAAGCAATAGGGCCAGAAGAAAGCAACGCAAAACACTACCAAGCAAGCTTGAGTGAATGGACGGGGGAGCAAGTTTTAGGAGAGATGGCAAAAAGATAGGAAATTGTGGAGAGACATGATCGTCAATGTACTGAAGGAACGCGCCACATAGAAGAAGAAGAAGAAGAAGAAGAAGAAGAAGAAGAAGAAGAAGAAAATATTAAAAATATTATTAAATCGGAAATAAGTTAGTTAAACTTTCATTGACTCGATACCAGACGGAGAAATGGGGGCATATTCATATATAAAGATATATTTCTGTCAGGATTTATGGGATCATAAGTTATCCTCATTTACATTATTTATTTGTCTGTTTTCTTCGTTGTTTCACAGAATAGGAGACAAGGAAATTGAATACAGAATAGAAGAAATACATTAAAAATGAAAACATAAGATGAAACAATGTTCCAAATTAAATATGGGAAAAAATGAAACTATGAAGAAAAGAACACAATGAGAAAACGTGACAGAATATAAGAAATACAGAACGAAGAAGAAGAAGAAGAAGAAGAAGAAGAAGAAGAAGAAGAAGAAGAAGAAGAAGAAGAAGATGCAAACTAACATGAAAAAAAAAGGTAAGATGAGAAGGCTATTAAAAAAAAGAGAGCGAGACTAGAAACAGAAGCGGACATGATGGGAATTAATCAAAAATGAAGAAAAGCGAAATCAATAAACATCAAAATCAAAAGGGAAAAAGAAGAAACGAATGAGGGAAGATTTAGAAAGGAACTATCGAAAAACACAACCGTTGATATAACGGGAAGAAACAACATGGCGGAATTGAGTGAAAATAGAAAATAAAATGAAAAGGACAATAAAAAAGGAATAGCATATTCTTATGAAATCGAGATTTAAAAAAATAGTTTAAATCGGAAATAAATGTCAATTAAACATTCATTGACTAGATACTATAACGACAAAAAGGAAGCAGATTCTTATATAAAAATATATCTCTGTTAGATTTAGATGATAATTTATCCTTATTTACATTATCTACGATAAGTCATCCTTATTTACATTATCTACGATCTAGATGATTAAATTATCCTTATTTACATTATCTACATTTTAATAAACCAATTTAAGTAATTTTTGTCATCACAACGTTTCCCTGATGGTATCCGCCGAACTTCATTAGGTCAATATCCGCATGGACAATAGCCTAATGGACTTCACGGAGTTGGTGGCATATTAATTGTAAGTTCAGTCCCTAGATCGCACAGTGGGTACATGGAGTCCGTGTAAACAGAAAGAGTCACTAAATGATCAGAGATTTTGTGTCGATTACTTTTAATAATCGATTTTTTCAAATTAGGAATTGTCCTTCTCAGACAACGAGGAAATTCCGTCAGAAATTGTTTGAAGAAACGTACAGGAAATATTGTCGATACTTTCGACCTTCTTAAGTCGATCATGAAAATTAGTGACTTAAAAAAGTCGGAAGCTTAGGCCATATATCCTGTACTTTTCTTCCGAAATCGACTTCTGACAATTTCTAACGGAATTTCCTCCCTGTCCGCGAAAGGTCGGTCATTAAAATTAATCGGCACAAAATGTATATCATTTTTAATGGCATTTGCCTTAAATAACATTATCGCCTAAATGCATAGAATAATAATAAGAATTATACGAGATATCCGTAGACATGGGCAGGGGAACAAGGAGAGTCTACCACGCTAAACCCGCTTAATTTGAATAAAGTGTTCAGTTAGGAATTCCGTGTAGGTTACCCGGATTGACATACACATGATGAGGACCGGAAGGCAAAACCACCGAAGCCTTGTGATGGTATCAACAAAGATAACAATTGGATAACACACACACACACACACACACACACACATATATATATATATATATATATATATATATATATATACATACCGGGTGTAACAGCAAATTTGTGAAAATCGTTTAACAGCATAATTGTTCATCCCGCAAACATACAGCTAAATAGATCAATTAGAAAAGATGCAACTCAATTCATAAGACGTTTGGCACGTGGAAGATGAGTTTCAACTATGACAGTTCAAAGAGCAGTGAAGAAAGACTTCAAAAGGAAATCGTACGTGAAACTTGTGAGGCACCTTTTTACACGAGGACAGAAAGTTAAAAGGTTAGAGAGAACGAAAATCATAAGTTGGAAAACGATCCTGGAATAATACACACACACACACACACACACACACACACACACATATATATATATATATATATATATATATATATATATATATATATAGAGAGAGAGAGAGAGAGAGAGATAGAGAGATAGAGAGAGATTTGAACTTTATTTCAATCCTTCATGAGCATCCGATCCTTAGCTCTGATCAATTATTGATGAACTCGTCATTTTCGTTTATGCCCGACTTCATCACGTTTCTTCTGTTAAGCTTAGAGAGTAATTATACATTCTTATTAATCAAAGTAAAGTCGAATAGTGTTATAAAAACCTCGGAGAATTCCAGTAAGATATCTTTAATCATTTCTAAGATACATCGATTTAGTGCTTAATCTAACAAATGGACAATTCCGCTTTTACGGGATTTGGAAATTATTTTCTGTTACACCCGGTATATATCATGCCGACTGTTCACTCGCTTACAAAGACTGCAATCTCTGTCCTCAATCTACACATATGCTACCGCTGCCTGATCATGTGCTCCGAGATTATTCTTAAGAAGTAGTTTTAGTTTAAAGCTGTATTACACTGCTAACAAGTTTATTTTGAATATATTTTAACCTCGTATTATTTTTAGCATTAATGTTATGAATGTTCCCATTCCCTGTGAGACCAAACTTTTTCTCAAATGGCATACGACATAAGCTACACACAAATCCTGCAGTTGACGCTAGCAGTCATATTCAATTTGAGGTTCAACTAACATGGTTTTTAATGTTCTTTTACATCCAAGGTGATAAGAAATGACAGTCCCATTCTTCACAAAATACTGACTCACTGCTGAGTTGACATAGTTCGTCTATCTAGCCGCATTTTTTATTTTGCTTCGGTTTATGCATCCGTCTTTCTGGAGAAGATGTTCAAACAGCAGAGCCTTTCGCTACTCTTTACCATTTTGTGTATTAACCTTCTTACCTCTTAAGTTTGTCGGAAATGTAATCTTTGAAGCTTGGGTTGTAATCCCTTAACTCTTTTTTATATTATCGCTGCCATAGTTTCTTAGAAAACTAATCATTGCCTGGTTTTACCAAAGGCCCTGACCAGTGTAGTCGATTTTCGTGGATAATCGTCTCATCATAATGTCAGAAGAAATAAGGCAAATCCGTTGAATATTTATTATTTTCAGAGACACCGAGGAAAACTTTGTAACTGCTTAATATATCGTCTATAAAAAAATATTTTTTACACGAATAGAAGGTATTGTAATAGGTGACTATGTTTTAAATGAGATACTTGGTTGAGAAGATTCGAGAGCATCAAGTCATAAGAAAGGCTTGGTTGCTTTCTGCAAGCGGGAGCAAATCGGGTCATCGAAAGTGTTATGACGTTTTAAATTACTCCTAAAATTTGCAGAACAATTCAACAGCTTGTCTCAACAAAGCTTTTAAACTGCACGTAGCATTTGTCTGGAAACATCAATTATTTTTTTTTTAAACTGATTATCAAAACAAAACTTTTGCAAGTTGAAGAATGTTTCCATATCAATAACTACATCCGGGCTCTATACTTGGTCGAACTTTGTTTTTAATGCCCATTAACGACACTCCCGATGCCATCAGCTCACAATTTGGTATCTATGCTAATGACACAACCATTTCCTCCTGTCTCGACACTAAGTCTGATCAGTTCGACGACGTCAAATTGGCGGATGAAATCATAAACGACCTCCAGTCTGCTGTTAACTGAACAAAGAATGGCTCGTTATTTTAACGCCTCCAAAATTAAACTTCTCTCTGTTAATCATCTGAAAGACCCCTTTCTGCCCCCATGGTTGATTCTAACCTCCAAGAGAGTCAATCGCTGCGTGTTTTCGGACTAACATTGTCGGCTGACAAAATGTAAAAAAATGATAGTGAATCCATTACTAGGTCTGCTGCTAACAATGTTGGTTCACTGTGTCGCGCTAGACAAATTTTCTCCCTAGAATCTATCTTATATATCTTTAAGTCTACCATTCGTCCATGCTTAGAGTATTGTTGCCACGTATGGTCTATTACTGCTGCTATATATTTAAAGATTCTTGATAAAGTTCACAGAAGAATCATCCATATTACTGGTCCTGACCCGGCTTCAGGATTTCAGTCACTTCCCCACCGCCGTAAATTTGTCTCATTGTCTTTTACCTATAAATACGTTCATTTGAATTGTTCATGTGAGTTCTTCACTGCGGTAGTTTGTCTCTTTCAATTTAAGCAGCAGAAAAAAAGAAGAAATGAAAAAGGTGTAAGATTTGAATAAATTCAAAAAAAAAAAAAAGAATGAGAGGGACAGAGACAAGAAACAGACCCGTGTGTGATGGGAATTAATCAATAAGAAAAAAAAAGAAGAAAAGGGAAATAGGTATAAAGGAAAGAAAAAGTAAAATCAAAAGTGAGAAAGAAGAAACGAATGAGAGAAAATTTAGAAAGGGACTGATGAGAAACCTAACCGTTGATATAAAGGGAAGAAACAATATGGTGAAATTAGGTTGAAAATAGAGGATAAAATGAAAAGGATGACAAAGAAGGAATGGCATTTTCTTATGAAATCGAGATTAAAAAATAGCATTAATCGTAAATAAAAGTAAATCAAAATTCATTGACTCGATACTATAAGGAAAAATGGGGGCATATTCTTATATAAAGATATATCTCTGTCAGAATTTATGGGATGATAAGTTATCCTTATTTAGATTATTTACTTATCTGTTTTCTTTGTTGTTTCACAGAATAGGAGACAAGGAAATTGAATACAGAATAGAAGAAAAAGGTCAAAAATGAAAAGAAAAAAAGAAAAAACGTTCCAAATTAAATATGGGGAAAAATGAAAACGTGGCAGAATGTAAGAAATATATAAAGACGAAAAAGAAGAAGAAGAAGAAGAAGAGGAGGAGGAGGAAGAGGACAAGAAGAAGAAGAGGAGGAGCGAGAGGGGAGGGGGAGGAGAAGAAGAACAAAGAAGAAAAGGAAGATGCAGACTAAAATGAAAAAGACGTAAGATTAGAAGTATATTAAAAAAGCAGAAGAAGAAGAAGAAGGAGAAAAAGAAAAAGAAGTGGAGGAGGAAGAGGACAAGAAGAAAAAGAGGAGGAGCGGGAGGGGAGGGGGAGAAGAAGAAGAACAAAGAAGAAAAGGAAGATGCAGACTGAAATGAAAAAAGTGTAAGATTAGAAAGATATCAAAAAAAAAGAGAGCGAAACATGATAAGAATTAATCAATAGGAAAAAGGAAAAAAAGCGTAATCGATAAAGAAAAGAAACATCAAAATCAAAAGAAAGAAAGAAGAAACGAATGAGGGGAAATTTAGAAAGGAACTAACAAAAACCACAACCGTTGATATAAAGGGAAGTTCAAGATGACGAAGGAATTGGGGCGGAAATAGAGAATAAAATTAAAAGGGGGCGACAAAGAAGCAATAGTAAAACAGATATATCGTTAATTAAATCGAGATTTAAAAAAATATATTAAATCAGAAATAAAAGTTAATTAAATTTTCATTGGTTAGGTACTATAGGGAAAAAAGGGTGCATATTCATATATAAAGATACATCTCTATCAGAATTTATGGGATAAGAAGTTATTGTTAGTTACATTATTGCTGACAATTTTACTTATCAGAACAATTACCATGAAAGTATTCATAGAAAAAAACACAGAGAGGCTACCTTAGGGCGGTGGGAATGTGACTAAAGCCGATCTTCCCAGGACCTATAATATTGCTAATTCTTCTTTGGTATTTATCAAGGAGCTTAAATTAAATAATAGGGGTACCGGACCATATGTGGCCACAATATTCTAAGCATAGAGGAATAGTAGATTTATAGATGCGTAAGACCGATTCTGTAGAGAAGAATCATCTTGCATGTCACAATGAATCAACTTTCTTGGAAAATCACCTAGCAATGCATTCAATACAGTCTTTTAACTTTATAACAACTGAGAACATTAGCTCGAGAAGGCACAACGAGTCGGTTTACTGGAGGTTAGCATCAGCCATACTGATGGAAAGCAGTAAGTTGTCTCTCAGATGATTATATGTGTGTGTATTCTTACTATTAATTGGTTTAACGATTTCCCAAGAAAAAAAAAATCAGAATTCAAGTCTCATGAATTTTTTTCTTGCTTTGCTTTTTGTTCTAGTTTTTTTTATTTTTTTTTTTATCTCTGATGTTTTCCAAAGTCATCAGGTTTTGTATTAGGTTGGTGCAAAAATAATATCGTTTTTTGACGTATTTTTAACGTCAAAAAACGATATTATTTTTGCGCCAACCTAATAACAGGGCTGTTTAAACAAAAAACAAAAAAAACAAAGTAAGCATAAAAACCTAGTCAAAAATTAATCTTAAACTGACCGTCTGCTGTTTAAAAGACAACACTAATTCCATTATTTACCCACGTCCGAGTCGCTCGTCTCATAAAAGATCGAAATAGTTTCGTGATGCCTGACCACACGTTCATTAAATCTGTCCAATTGAAGATGCATAAATCAAAGCAGATAATTTATTATTTCGCTACGAGATTAAGCTAGCCAATTATGCTTATTCTCACACGAAATCTCATCCCAACCATGCTGTCGTATAAGAGCCGACCGCTCCTTGTGCTATCATACATCAACGTCCTGATAAGCGAGGAAGGTCATCGGGTTTGCATTGATCATGAAGCCGACAATTATACCGCCATTATTCTACCCTTCATTATTTCAGAGCAATGCGATGGCAGGCACTGACTTCAGCAATGACTACGGACAGTGACACAAATCAATGGGCCATGTGCATTTCTGACTGTCTACATCGTAGCAATTAGCGCTGTTATGTATTTGGGAATTGAGGTTATCACTACTACGCTTTCGTCTCTTTGCGGATTACGATACATTGACCGCTAACCCACAAAAACATTTCTCACGCTATCCTTTGGCCATTCGTTGTTTGGAAAATATGGAAGGACAGATGTTTCAGAGATTATCTGTGGCTGATGGACGTTTATAGTTATGGACTAAAGCAATCTAAAATTTATTGAGGAAACTTATTCTTAGTTGGTTAAAAGATGAGATCGCAAACCTAGGATGAAAGCAATTAAGTTCAATTTTCATATATAATCGTCAGTGAGGTTGGCTTACAAAATGTAATGTGCGCATTCGAGTCTCGCTTAAAGGCACACTATATAGTTGAATTCATTACATTCCCTTACGTGTTAATAACCTTGGGAAAGTTAGGAATCTTCTACTTCTCCCCTCCAGCTATGGGTAAATAGCAGGTTAGACCGGGTTATATAGCCCTGGATGGTAATTGATCTACTGCGAAAAGAAATGGTAACCCACTGTGAGAAAAAATCTGCCTCGTCAGTCATATATAGAAAGATACATAATCGTCTAAGCCTGTATCACGCATGGCACATATCTGACTGATATAGGTTTTTACAACAAATTTGACTAAATACTGAATACCATTTGATTACGTAACAAAATATTAAGTTGGAGAAAAAAATAATGACGTAATAATGTCGTTTTTTGACGTTAAAAATACGTCAAAAAACGACATTATTATGTCATTATTTTTGCACCAACCTAATAATATTGTGTATAATCTATGTTGTATTCATATTCAAATTTCCACCATAGGAATAGCAGCTGAGACATCTTGGAGGCTAAACTAATCCTGACATCTCGGTTAGGATTGGTGTTCATTGAATATTATCGCAAGCTGAAGGCAGTAGCGATTTTCCAGGCGTAGCTTAGATGTGGCACAAGGCCGAAAGTATGGGGTACTCAGTGAGGATCGAACTCACTACTCATTCGTAATTGTGCTAGCGAGACAAGCTTGCTAACCATTACACTGCCTCGGGGTGCCCCTGCAAACTGAAGGCAGTACCACACACACGGAAGTGGGCTGGGTGCCTGAGGCATCCCCAAAAGGAGAAATGTCGAGGAGACTTGGGAATATTTGTGTTGTGAGGCCGATAGACCCAATTTAAACCTCAACCTTCTGTCATATCCGGTTAAAACGTAGGCAAACTGGTAGATACCACTAATACTGATCTGGGAGTCGAAACTACTAGAGAAATAGTATCGAATGCGTCGAACTAATTATAGTTAGCAACAATCTATACAATCATTCTGCTTGAATTTTAAGTTTTTCTACTTCAGATAAGAGTTTAGCAGATGTTCACTAATTGCCCCTTTCGAACTACGATTTCTACATCAGTTATGTGTCACTTAGCCGATCATATATATTTTCATTCATGAGAGACGAGGGAGATTTTTCCCGCGGTAGGTTGTTGTTTCTTTCTACGGTAAACCAGTTGCCATCCAATGCTATAGAACCCGGTCTGTTCTGCTATTTACCCATAGCTGAGGGGAGAGGGAAGAAGACGATTCATACAATTCCCAAGGGTATTAGCACGAAAGTGAATATAATGGATTCGACTGGAATTCGAACTCGGCTCTCCGATTTCTCAAACCATTTCTGCGTAATGATATTAAAAGAGAAGTAAAAGAAAGGATTGGTAAATGTGTAGAGAAAGAAACCTAGGTGGGTAGAAACCTTGAGAAAAACGAAAAGTAAAGGAAGCTTAAAGGAAGACACGCACACACATACATACATGCCTGTTCCTGCTCACACACACTATATATATATATATATATATATATATATATATATATATATATATATATATAGAGAGAGAGAGAGAGAGAGAGAGAGAGAGAGAGAGAGAGAGGGATAGATTGCGAGAGAGATATAGAGAAAAAGGGAAAGACGTAAAGAGAAACTGCTTCGCTGGCTGGATAAGCAAGTAGATGTGGAAAGGCGTAAAAATATTGCAATCACCTTCGTTTCTTTCCTGTTGGTGAAACGTAAGTCCCACTCAAGCAGCTTCTTCCCCACGAGCTGCTGCTTTGTGGAACCAACTCCTAAGAGACTCCTAAGGCTTCTCCGATCCTTACAATCTTAACCTGTTCGAGTCTAGGGTTAACCGTTACCTACGCCGAATATCCACATAAACTGACTCTTACTGTAATCCTCTACTTCGAGTGACTTTCGGGCATTGTACAGTGTTAACTTCTCTCTAAAAAGAAGGGTTTTTTTTATCTGTGTTTTGGAAGAGCAAGTTACCCTCCTTTAATATCATTAATGGACTGATCCGTTCATGATAAGTAGCCTTAGGTAATTGTCTAGGAAGAAGCTAATACTATTTCAATGTTATTGTATCTAAGTGGGTGAGTGCTTGTGTGAATGATTGTAGAACGGGTGTATGGAAATCATTTTATTAATCCTGCAGTAGGTTTCGCCCAGTTAACTCTTACCTCGGCCATGATTAGACTGTGGGTGTGCTCGTTATTAAAACTAGTTTTGTTTAGTTGTCTAAGTAAATTTTCAGTATCACGAACATTAGGAATTTATTATAGTTTTTTTATCAACCCATCTCTCCACAAAGATTCTACATACGGGATTAGGTATGAATTCTTGGAGTTAATGTGGAATTATAGGGTCTGTGTATTGCAGTGTTGTGTAGATGAGAGGTTTTGGTAAAAGAATAATTGGGTCAGTAATTGAGGCTAGCTAAGTTGTTGATAGGATAGGTAAAGACAAGCCTGTTCCCATTCAAAATTTGCCCATGTGGCTTTTTTGTATTTTTGTACAATAAATATCAGAAGATAATACTATTACAGTGATTTGTATATCTGAGTATTGAATACTGCTCGCACGATTGACTCTGTCAAGTTGTCAGACCCCCACATCACAACAGTTGGCGACGAGGATGAGGTTCGAACTCACGCCAGGAGACGTCACAACAATCTGTTACCGTACAATCCGAAACACGGCTACAGCTAATTTTATATGCCTACCCCAGAACATATGTTTATTATATTAGATCTAAAGTTCCACTTAAGTTTAAGCTTGTAAATTTGAGACTTTAGTGGGAGCTTACATTTTCGCTTTCAACATAGTTCAACTGAATTCTTATATTTTTTTGTTTGGCCATATAAACTAAACTTCAAGGCAAAGATTCCTTTGCCAGAAACCAAAGTTATGAGCTTTTTTTCCTATGATTTTTTTCAAGCAGCCGGAAAGTAAAAACTATTTTTTCTCGGGTATATGTTTACATTTGTAGTCAGCACAATAGCCACCAGGGTGTCATAAACCTTAACCATGCGATGACGTTTATTCACTGATAAATCCTCCCTAAAACACAGATCAATGTTATGTCTACGTTTATTGCTCCAATAAAATGTGGGAACGGTTGAATTTATGGGGAGTTTAGGAAACACGTTTTCATGTATAACGAAAAGGTGGTTATATACTAAAATTTTACGCTATACAAGAATGGAGAATTTCTCAAGGTAGATGACTACAATCAACAAAATAGTAGTGATAACATGTGTGATATGAAAAAAAAATGGTGGCGATAAATACAGATTATGAGGATAAGAACGAAAAATGACACTTGTCTTAAAAGAATGTCGTCTGTTCAGAAATCCCTTCTTGAACCTGACATGGAGATTTTACAAGATTTTTAAGTATCCAAGTCCCACATTAAAACATAGGTTATTAAAAATAAAGGTAAGTACTTGGATTTTTTTCATGAATTTTATCTAGAAACAGAAATTATATTTTAACCAAGATTTCGTATTGATAATTTTCATAAAAGCTCTGATTCAATAAATATACAGTTCATGGCCATCATTTCTTCATTGCGGACAAAATCCATTTTAGCCGGTCGGAGGAACTAGCTTAAAATCCAAACCCAGAAGAAAAAGAATCCTCACTTATTCCTGCATAAATAAAACAAACCGACTCAAAAGGAACACGAATAACGGCATACGAGAACAGAAATAGGGATATTAGGTTGGTGCAAAAATAATATCGTTTTT
>OZ010582.1:42198350-42225850 GCA_963932145.1 Acanthosepion lycidas | reverse complement strand
GCAGCAGTAGAGAGAGAACTACTTGTCGATGTTTTTGTCTGTGTGTAAACATGTAAAGGTCAAGATTTTTAATATTACAACACTGAACACTGCATCACACATTTAGCTTGTGAAAATTAATATTACGGAATATATAATTTTGATATTTATTCAGCTACTAGCAGTATAACACGTCTTTGATCGGGTCTTTCATTACTGGGAATTTTTGCCGTTCATTTGGGGCAGTCTAAGTTTAAAGTCAGCCCACTCAGAATCAATATTATAACAACATTTGGGTGCAACTGATGTACATCCCTAAATGTAGAGTTAACAATTTGAATGGCGGTTGACTCTGAAAAGAGAACTGTATAATAATAAATAATATTATTGTAATAATATAAATTATTTTGATTAAAGTTTTATGAAAGATATATATCCAAGAACAGATAGTAAATAATGAAACGTTGCTGAGAGTTTTAATGAACAGGAAATAGTGGAGAGTCATTGGTGCAAACAATTTGGACGCAAAACCGGTACTGAAGAATTATCTATCAAGCAAAAAAATGAATCAAAATCGGATGAAAAGTGTGGAAACACATAAACAACATCCATTCACACACACATTTTGAGAATTATAGATATAGAGGGATATTAAAACACATGGTTTGGACATCCAGTGAAGATCATATATATATATATATATATATATATATATATATATATATATATATATATATATGATAGAAATTAAGGAGGATTTGAGATAATTAAGTAGTTTATCGAGCCTAGAAGAGGCCTTAACAGAATTCAGTACTGGACGACCGTTTCGTTCTATAACTGGGACTCATCAGCAGTGCGCATGCAATACCGAGAATTGAAATACGGACAGTTACGTCATCAGGCAAACTTCACACCAACTGTACCAACGGGCCTTGGTGACGAAGAATTAGCGAACTTGACTCGATATTGCGCCGCTCGTTCACATATTCCGCGGTAGAAACTCATCCAAGTTCTTTACCTATAGGACTGTGCCTCCGAGAGCCACGACTACCATAACAAAGCCGCTCCGTCCAGAACATTAGAAGCCGGTTCAAGCAAGGATATACAAATGATAGAAATTAAGGAGGATTTGAGATAATTAAATAATTCATCGAGTCTAGATATGTGTATAGAGAGATAGAGAAAGAGAGAGAATATTTTATTTTCCCAAGGTGAGAGAGGTTCTGTTCCGTTTTGTGTAGGCTCTAATATCATTAGAATGCTTCTTATAACGAATTGTTGACGTTGTGACATTGAATATCACTGTCATAAAAATGTGTTTTGTTTTAATTTATTTCTGAGTGTTTCAAATGTTAAAGAGAAATTTGAAATAAGCTTACTAAATATGACACGTGGCATTTCAATTTCTTGAATAAATAAAGGAATGATAGACAAAGTAATCAGAATGCAAAGAAAAATAAAATTCTCCTGATACCTTTGAATGCAAATAATTGTTATTTCAGAATGTTTTTCACTCGTTCTTCGATGGTATATAAGAATGTAAGTGAAAGTACTGCTTCTCTGTAACATCATCACCATCATTGCCTACCATCACGAGAGAACATATTTCACATTGAAAACGTTTAATTAATTCTTTTTAATTTTTTCTAATAATGAGAAATATATTAATAAATAAAATTAATAAATATATTAATCTCCAGAAGTAATTTCTAGGCTTGTTGAGACGTATAGTCCAGTAGTAAGGCATAACGTATTAGTTCCTCAGAAAATGAAGGACGAACTCTTGGTTGGTAATATTTTCTTTTGTGTAACTCTTTTAGAATTATGTATGGCTGTCTTCCACTAAGTTTTGTATGCATGCTGTAAAATTTTCTAACATGCTAAATCTTGTTGGATTAGCATTATGTCCATGTATACACCACTGTGGTAACGATATAGGTGTTCGATCGTATTGAAGCTGGACGTGGAGGTTTTGTCAATGCAAATACACTCTTTTATAGATGGAAAATGTATTCCAGTATCAAAGACTATTCTATAAATTAGAATATAAAATTTCTTTTCTAATTCAAAACTATTATGGGGTCCACCCTTTTCTGATATAAATGGACTCGTCCTGCTGCCATAAAATAGCCACATTCATTCAGCCATGTAGTCTGATAGTAGAGGAACAGGGTGAAGAAACAGGGTGGAGGAACAGAGTGGAAAGTACATAGACATTGTGATTGAGTTGACGGTAGAAGTCAGTTACAAGGACGCCCGACTCTAAGGAAGTTTACTTCGAGACTGTATATAGTGATCTTTGATTAATACTAACCGGCGTTCCTGGATTTTACTAACAGCATTACTTTTTGTATTTTGTGTAAATACATTTAATTTCTTAGCTTAAATACTTGCGTTTGTCATTTATTGGAGACCGATTTTTCACGCGGAATCCACAACAAAAACCGTTAGAAAAACACTTTGCTTCTTCCGACTGAGTTGCCCTCTAGCATCTTAGAAATTTAGGTCCGTTTTTCTACCCTCCCCGTTAAGGGTATTCCTACTTTTAAACCATAAAATAACCGTCTATTCTCCAGTTGAGCAACACCGCCTGAGGAAGCACATACAGGGTCGAAACATGATTACATTTATGTATCGGTCTATAACATGGTTCTGTTACAAATGTTAATATATATATATATATATATATATATATATATATATATATGTATGTATGTGTGTGTGTACACTTGTGATCTGTGTTTAATAAGAATCAAATATAGAATCAGAAATTTATTTGAATAAACACATAGATATGAATAGGCTGAGCTATCTACCTATCCAGCGAGATAGATATATGTAGATAGATAGTTATGAACAGATTTGAATAGATCTCTTTTTGTATTTACGTTGAGTATAAATGATAATGAGAGTGGCAACCAATCTTTTCTTCAACGGTCCTCGCCTGATTGTATAACGAAAATAAAACTACGCAATCTAATTGTTACATGATATATTACAACAGAAACTGCATAAAGAGTAAGTCAACAGCACTTCGATCAATTGTGAGAATCGCTTGATCTCAAACACGAAGCCCCAGTTCAATGCTAATGAGACACATGTTTTGAATGGCTCTAATTATTACGTCCTCGCTTGCTGCTCGCTATTCTTCACGTTTGCTTCTCATTAGTTCCAACCATGTTAATAATATCCCAATTTCATTTTAGCGACCTATTTCTTCATTTTAACATACGTTGCTTATTGCTGCTTATAGCTTTCCATCATTTAGTGTAATGTTCTGGCATAATTCTTTGATATGATCAGATCATACAAGATCAGAAAGTAGGCAATAGCTCTTTTGTACCATTTAACCTAATCACGCAGTTCATCCATGTATTTTTTGTCAAATATTCTGCCTGGCTCTCTCTGAGAATTGGAATTGTTCTATAGAAGGATGCCGATGTTGAGTATATCAAAGTCGAAACATCTTAAGGGAAATTGGGGCATAAATCCCCTTTTCTTTAGAATAAGAGAGTAACTGTTTATATGTCTATATTTCAGAGATGAGGTATTATGTACACTATTTACATTATTCGGACTATTGTCCTCATCTTTGTCGCCATATTTATTACAACAATTCGGCCGTTGCACGCTCTGGCCTTCTTCAGGTGCTTGAAATGTCGAACTGAACCCTTTATTTCGCTCACCGGGATAGACTGTTCTAGTTCCACGTGCCATGTCTAATGGATGCCAGTTATCAGTTGTCTCCTGTTAATTCCCCTTTCCAAGTTCTCCACTGCCTTAACCGAGTATTGAACTCACACTCTTTGGGTCTCTGTCACTGGATCTAAATATCGCCCTTATCCACTGTGCCATGTGTCCGTGACAGGAGCCAAAGAGTGTGAGTTCAATACTCGGTTAAGGTAGTGAAGAACTTGGAGAGCGGAATAAACAGGACATAACTGATAACTGACATCTATTAGAGATGGCACGTGGAACTAGAACAGCTTACCCCAGTGAGCGTAATAAAAGGTTCAGTTCAACATTCCAACCAACTGAAGAAAGCCGGAGCGTACAACGGCCGAAACGTTTTAATAAATATGGCGACAAAGATGAGGACAATAGTCCGAATAATGTAAATTGTGTAACTGTTTACATGTCTGTGACATGTAATGTGTAAACGAGAACTTGAAGAATTTAGCACAAACAGGACACGTGTCTACTGGATATTGGTGAATCCCAAAAGTAGATCCCGTGGTAGGGGGCTGAAAATGGGATGTCCCAATTGTGAATTAAGACGGACTCTGGAGAAATCAATTGGTCGGAATTGACCCGTCGGGATGAATTATATTTGTTAGCAATTCACAGAGAGTTGAGAACTGTCGTCGAGGAGGAGCGAGTGAAGAACCAGTCGCCAACTAGCTGCACACATTCGTTACAAGAGTTTATCAGAAAAATACGTCAAAGAATGGTCATTAAAAGAAGTAATCAGAAAAGAGACTCCACGAAATTGTCGCGGCCCTCCGCAGAAATCTCTTTGCTTGAGAAAGGTACTTATCTGAACCAGTGGTCGCATATTCTTATATCGAATATTTACCCTCGCAGTATCAACGGTAGCGAAAAGGGCTGAAATCAAATTAAACCAAGTATTTATTGTATATAAGAGCGTTTAATTATTCCATAACAGAAGCTATTTATAATACAGTATGTCTAACAAAATTAATATATTTTGTAGCCTAATAACAAATAAATTTTAATTAAATGTGGAAAAACTATGTTCATTGTGCGGATTTATCTCAATGAGAATCTACCAGAAAGATGGATCGGTTGTGCCAGTGCTAATAACAATGTGCTTTTGAAATTGTCACCACGTACACTTGACTTGATACCTTGTGATTTTTTGTTCTATGGGATTATGTGAAAGAACAGGTCTATATCCCGTCTCTTCCTACAAGCTTTGAGGAACTTAAGCAGAGAATCACTGAAGTGCTGGGGAATGTTACGCAAGACATGCTACAGCGTGTTTGGCTAGAGCTGGACTACTGATTTGGTGTGTGTCAGGGTACAGGTGGTGCGCATATTGAACAATTGTTAAGCTTTATGCAAACAGTTATAAAATCTACACCCTTCTGAATATCTTGTTTAGATTTTCTAGAAATAAATCTTTTATCGTTCAACCCGAAGCCTGTTTAATTTCGTTTGCCTGGAATACGTAGTTACTCAGATATTCCTATTTTAAATGTCATTTTTTTTCTTTTTTTGGACACCCTCTACTATTGTTCTCCTAGTAGTACGGTAGATTGCATCTTGTTTCACATATACTGCACAAGTATTCGGGTACATATTTTACAGGATATAAAAAAAGCGTAGTGTGTGCTTGGAAAAACCGATAGAATATCGTCATATCGTCAATCAGCTGGAACGAAAAAGTAGCGAATTGGCAAGATGCGATAAGACCCTAGCGACAGTGGGTCGAACGGGAAGAGGCATTGTAAATTTTAGAAACAGTCATAGACTGATTAACAACACCAGCCAATTGTATAAATTAGGTGCCATGTCTACAAGTCATTATAAAGTGGTACCCTGACCCATGACACTATCTCAGTCGTAGTATTAAGTTAAAGGTAAGGATTAAAATAAAACTAACAACAAAAATATACAGCAACATAGGTTGTTGGAAATATATCGTATTTACGAAATAGGATACAAGTTATAGGGTCAGTTTTAAGCCAAACGAAAGGAAAAAGAAGTATATGGTGATGCTTTTCCATTGGTCCGTTGATTGACGAATCAACAATTAGCGATTAGGTGAGTTTTTCCTTAGACAAGCATTTTCTCTTTTCAAAATTACTTATTGATACTTTTCGGGTTGGGGAAATGTGGCGTGCAATTTCGAGAGTTTTCATTCATTTTACTCGCCCAATCTCTGACAAGTAGACGGGAAAATTTCCCTACTTGGGTAAATGAAAATATCCAATAGTGATTATATGCGTGGAACTTTTAATACTACAAGTAAACATTTCTAATGGTGAAAAGACGACTTATTTGACATTGAATAAAAAACAAAAACTATGAATTTCATGCATTTTCCTAAAGACAGTCTTCAACAACCAACACAACGTCACAACTGTTATGAAACAGCCATAGTGGTCGCCAAACACTAGATGGAGTCATATATGATTTCGTGACTGTCACGTTAGACATTACTGCCGGTAATTTTCAAAATAAGTCATGAAAACTTCATTTGCTTTTTTTTTAAAAAAACATTATCTCCTAAAAGTTTTATATAAGTGTTATATGCGGAAAAGTTTACAAGTTTTATTCCAGAAAATAAGTGAAAGCAACATATGTAACGTAGCGTAATGACCCCCAAAATACTTCATTTTAGGATAAGATCATATCAATGTATAGAATCTGAAATCTTTAAAGCATGACATCTGAATTATTTCCTCCGTTTTAACAAATGATTTACCCTCTCAAATTCTAACACCTCGTTTAGTTTTTGGTTTGGTTTGGTTTGGTTTATTTTGTTTTATGGCATCTCAACCTCAATGGGTTATTTAATGTCGACAATTTTTATTGCTGGTAATAATGTTTTTCTTCAAAAATTTATTTCTGGGAATATTTTCCTTAAAGAAATCTATAGCTGCTCGTATTTGTTTCAAAGAATGTATAATTGTTTGTATTGCTGGTATTTTTTTAATTTATTGCTGATAATGATTTTTCCTTAAAAAATTATTGCTGTATTATTTTATTATTACAAAGTATTCCTGGTATTAAAACCTATTTTTACACAAGTTTGGGTGTTAACTATTTGTCCATAGCTGGGACCCCAACAGGTGTTACCACCCCGGGTCAGGGTGGACCTGGGAAAACCAGCAATTAAGAGGTGGTTCCACGCTCCTCAAAACCTCCTAATCAGAGGCCTTGCTGCTGGACGTAGTTTATCGTCTTACCCAGGACGCGAATGTAGTTTAACGTCATACCTAGGAGTACCTGGTATAGCCTCTTCACCAAATTATTATTTTCTAACACTATGTTAGTGAGCGAGATATTGAGAGTAGTACCTCTTAATTCAACAAGAAAAAATAAAAAATCATCTTTTTAAGCGTTTCACCGCAAGCAAGGCGATAATGTCACTAGGACGCAGAGGTGGTCACACAGAGTGAAAGAGAATGGGAAGGACTTTAATGAGGAAAAATGAAGAAAACAGAAGCAATGTTCAGAAAGAGAGAAAATCGTGATTGACGTTGCATTGGAACTTTTGGAGACTGTGGGTTGCAAGGAAACAGGAAATTGGAAGGAACTTCCACAGGCATAAAGTCCGAGAGAATAAATGTTAGAATAATCGGTCGCTAGTTCAAAAGAAAACTAGTGAGTCCTAGTTACCAATCTAGCAGCGCGCTTAAATTTGAACAGTCGAGGCACTATAGCAAAAAAAAAAAGCTCATCATAACAGCTGCCATGGACATATTTTTAGACAAGACAGAGGGAAGCCAGATCAAGTCGGTGAGAACGTGACTGATGTCGAGATACCAGGTCAGGACAGATTATATTGCAGAAGACTATTTTCATGACTATCAAGATATAGAGCGGGTGCCACAGAACAGATATAGCAACGGTATTCAAAGCACTTACGAATCGTAGATTTAATAAATGTACAAAATGAATTCAGACAAAAATGTTTCCTGCCATTAGAAATATCAGTACATCCAATCAGTTAAGTTCGAATAAGCACAATATTTTGTGTCGAGTTAAAGCAGCGCTAACTTCATCATCATCATCATCATCATCATAATAATGATGATGATGAACATTATTATTATTATTATTATTATTATTATTATTATTATTATTATTATTTCCTTTGATTTCTTGTGTATATTCATTTTTCCCGGGCCTTAACCAGAGGGCTAAGTTCAGAAATGGCATCATGACATTTCAAACTGGGCATTTTTACATAGATAAAGCCCTTCGTAAGGTGTGAGCTGTAATTATGACCTAAAATATTTTGGATTTCTTTAAGGTTTAAGCTACCAGGAATCCTTTCAATGCGTGTACCGCAACATTTTCGAAAAAATATGAGGGTTTCAACTACAACTGGAATTGTTGCTGCCCGCATTTTTGAGTTTTCGATTTTATTCTGCTTGTAATTTGTTAGTTTTTTTTAAGATCTTCAAAGAATATCTTAAAAAAAATAACAAAATACATTAAAGTCTGCAGGAATGGCCATGTCAATAAGAAACCACATTCAGTTTTTGTGGTATCTGACCACGATTTCTCGGCGATTAGCTTTGATTGTTCTGACTATATGTATTGTAATGTGACTAAAACTTTTGCAGGTACTATTTGGGTTGTGTTCATACCAGTTCCTTGCAATTCTCTTTCCGTACCTGTTGCAGGTTTTCTAATGCAGATATTAGCCTACTTTTTCATTATTATTATTATTATCATTATTATTATTATTATTATTATTATTATTATTATTATTGAAAAACAAACAGATTTCTATTACTGATTCAGTCCCCAATAAAAAATAAAAAATAAAAAAAAAACACGGCCTGGGTATTCTTTTATACACACCTGAAATATTTGAGAATCAGATCTTTCGTAATTTCCCTTAAGCAATCTTCCTAACTTAACGAGTTCTATTTTAAGATTTCTGATTGCTTTAATCTGTTTTCAGCTAATTGTAAAGTAAAACTCTTGACTCTGCACAGTGGAAACCATTTAGTTAAGAAAAAAAAAAAAAAAACGCCATGTGTATGAAAGTAGGTTTTCTTAAAAATACGCATGCCACTTTTCTTGATTTAATTTGAGATAAACAAGGAAGGAGAACGCGAAGCTTAACATTCACGTCCGTGTTTGCATCTATCTTGTCTTTATTCTAACAGTAAAATATTTCAAACGCTTGCCAACAATTTAATTAAGCTTCCTTGTGTTTTCGTTTTCAATAACTTCAGTATCACATATTCAGAAAATTTGCATCAGCTTTTCCAATTTAGGCAAAAGCTTTTTCAATCTTCCTGATTGAACATCACACATCAATCAATGCTTTCCCATGACTGCCAACATATTTTCAAGTTTTTTTTTTAGCTTGAAAGTTTGAGAATATGTACTTGCAATTTCGAAATCTCTAATAATTGATAATTAAAGTGCTATATACTTGTTTCCTTGTGCCAAGCTAATTTAAGTTCACTAAATGACAGTAATTAATATTTTAATTTGTAATCTCAACTGGAGATTAATTATGCTTTTTCCTTCTACACTTTATTATCGTGACAAACTATGACAAGAGATACATGGACGCCATTTTTACACAATGAAATTAGTACATAACAAATATAATATTTGAAAATTTTCCTTGAATGCTTGCCGTTGAGTAAAGTTTTGTGATTGCAAGAGGGAAATCAGACAAATGTCATATTGAAAATTTAATCCGCAGGCAATTTTAATCAGTGACAAAAATAATAGAATATTTTAAATAATTTATACAATCAAGGAAAACTAAGTGATCGTTCACTTTCCAATCAATAATTTTTATTTTTTAAATAAATATTTGGATATATATCCAGTATTTTTCAAGTGGCGTTGGCCGAGAAGTTCAAAAGTGCTTCTTCATGCGGGGGTGGTCAACTGAGAGAATAAACAATCATTCTATGGTTTAAAAGCAGCAATACCCTCACAGGAAGAAAAAAAAATAAAATTTCGAATATGCCAGGGGGCGACCTCGATTAATCAATCAGATGTCGGACCTATAATGAGTTTGAATTTAACTTCTGTAGTGGATTCCTCTTAACTGTACAAGTCATTTAAAATCAAACTTATATCTATGTATGTGGGTGCATGTGTGAGTGTGTAAAAATTTCAGATTGAGTATATCTGTAAAAAGACAAAATGAATAAAGCCAAAAGGAAACGTTTCGGGGATAATTATATGATTCTATTTAAGAGTACAAAGAATCAGCAGTCTCCAGTGATATTTAGCTACCCCACCACTCACGAGGGTTACATGTGGGACAAGGCCGGTTTTAACGTGGGATCTCCGAACCCGTAGGCTCGGCCAAAAATATTCCCTCTTTGAACCCGCATAAACGGGGTTCAGGGGCAGTCAACCACCCCGAACGAGACTCTGCCCTTCCGGCGGAGCCTCGTCCGGGTTCCTGTTCTCCAGAAGGCAGAGAGTTAGACTGTTAGCCAAGGCCCGGAACCAAGTCATATTTAGCTATTTAGAGGGTTACATGTGGCACAAGGCCGGGTTTAACGTAGGATCTCCGAGCCCGTAAGCTCGGTCAAAAATATTCCCTCTTTGAACCCGCATAAACGGGGTTCAGGGGAAGTCAACCACCTCGAACGAGACTCTGCCCTTCCGGCGGAGCCTCGTCCGGGTTCCTGTTCTCCAGAAGGCAGAGAGTTAGACTGTTAGCCAAGGCCCGGAGCCAAGTCATATTTAGCTATTTAGAGGGTTACATGTGGCACAAGGCCGGGTTTAACGTAGGATCTCCGAGCCCGTAAGCTCGGTCAAAAATATTCCCTCTTTGAACCCACATAAAAGGGTTCAGGGGCAGTCAACCAGTCATCCCCAGTACTTACCCAGAAAAGAAATATACATAAAAAAAACCTTTTCAGAAACCTCCATTACCTTTATTATTAACCCATAGTGCTAATAGAAAGGCATACAGAATATATGACTACCAAAACTTAACAATATTACTAACAACAATAAACTAGATAAAAACAAATGCATAATACTACTTATAAACAGTGTAACATCTACTATCCAAAACAATTTATAAAATCTAAGCATCAAAATACTAAAATTCCGAAACTATTATGGATATAATCTGAGCTAAAAATCCCCTCAGCAAACATTGTGAAAACTTGCAGAAATTTAGAAAAAAAGTATCTGCAAACACGAAAGTGACGTTCTCCACCAGGGGTTTTCAAACTGTGGTCCGCGGACCACAGGCGGTCCGCAAGGACAAGATCGGGGTCCGTGGACAGCAAAGACTTTGTTATGGGTGACGTGCAACTTATAAGCGCTTATAAGTAACTTATAGGCCGATCATGAAATGAATTGATTCAATAAACTATTTCATAGATTTAATATACTAATATAATTTGTATCTTAAATAGATAAAGATAATGGATTCTATTCATGCAGAGAAGGAACCAAAGGATTTGAATTTTGGATCTAATTTTGCGATTTCCGGCTTTCTCATTGGCTGTTAGGCATTTGCATTAATGCAAAATTATATGTTATATTCAGCAAATATTTATGTATAAATGACATAAGCGTTTATAAGGGGGTCCCTAAGGTAAAGCCTGAAATATAAAGGGGTCCGCAAGTCAAAAAGTTTGAAAACCCCTGTTCTACACAACAAATTATCAAATTTATTCGTTATAAATAGAAATAAATTTATTCATATCTTTGATCTAAAGAATGCCACGCCTATTAAAAGAGAATGTAACTTAGGAGGAAAATTCTTGAGAGTGCTGCTATTGAACCCTACAAAATGTAAATCTGTGACCCGGATTTTTCAAATATCTCCACTCCTGAAGTAATTACTCCCTTCCCAAGCCAACATGAATGGCGATAAAAAATGTTAAAAAAATTCAAAGAAAACGGTTAAATTAATAACCTCAGGTATTCAAAATACACAACACATAAATTAATCCCAAACTAAAATAAATTAAATTCTAATTTGCATGAAATAATTTATGAACATCACTTATTTTCTTTTATTAGATATTGAATTGTTTCACTTCGTGTCCACCATAGCTTGACCGACTTTTCAGCTATCCTGATTAATATTTATGAGCCTTCGGAAACTTAGAAATTTTGAAGAAGTAATAACAGTTTTACTCTTCTATATAAATACTTGTTGCAAAATAAAATCCTTGCATTTGCCTTAATAAAGTCCCCTAGAAAACGAAGCCCGTTGACTAACATAAGCTTCCCCTTTGTCTTTATTCATATATATATATATATATATATATATATATATATATATATATATATATATATATATATAAGTGAACATTAAAGTCAACACTCAGAGGCGAAGGCTGTTTCATGCTGGACGCAATCGTCAGACGGTCTGACGATTGCGTCCTGCATGAAACAGCCTGTCAATGCTCACTTTTTCATTCATATTTATATACGCTCTATCGCTGACAGTGGGCACTTTATCCCATAAATATAGCATATTTCTTCATATATATATATATATATATATATATATATATATATATATATATAATCACTAACATAAACAGAATATAATTTTAGTCATTTACGGGTCTATGTTTTGTAATAAAATAATCAGTGATATTAAATGGGGACATTACTCTACATATGTGTTACCATGACACTGGAATATCGTATTAGTTATGAAAAATACGGTTGAGGATATTTCGAATGTTGATTTAGCTTTCTTTAGATATTTTTTGCTGTTTTACATTATTATTAATATTATGCCAACCAATGCTGCTAGTTTACACCAACAGTTACGAAGAATAAGCCAGGTTAGGTCAAAGGAGTTTCTTTTCTCTCACTTCTTATCTGTGGACTTCCCTTCCGGCTCCATGCTTCCTAGCCAATTGAAATTTCGAAATTTAATTTTACCTAATGACAGTTATCCTATTTTTTCATAATATGGCTATTTTCACGTTGAAACAACGGTCCCCGTCCGATCAATAAAGTTAAGCAACGTTAAGCATGGTTAGTAACTAGATCGGTGACAGGTTTTGAAAACTAGCCAAGTTTGAATTCCAGTTTGTTTCATTACATATACTGCTCGCATATATCTTTGGAAAGGTATCAATCTCTGTCTTCTTCCTGTATCTGAAAATCAGTATTATCTCCCCCTAAAAAAGTTATCATGACACTGGAATATCATATTAGTTATGAGAAAATACACTATTTACTTGCAAAAAAAAGAAAAAAAAAACACCATACTTGCAATCCATAATTGGATTTAAATAAGAAGCAATATGATAAGCCACAGCAACACAGGCCTGCTGAAAAGTGCTAGTTCATTTCCAGAAATAAGTTCAGTTGATCTTTGGTGTAGCAAGGAGATTTATTTGTCTCTCGCTCCACTGCGTTTCCACACATAACAGTCAATGGGGTTGCAGTCTGGGAATTTAGGCGGCTAGACGTAAGGGGTGATATGGTCGCAGAGATTTTCTGACAGGCATGACTGGCTTCTCCTGTTTAGGTGGGATGGTGCAGAGTTATCTTGCGAGACATAGGATCTTGCAGCAGCCACATCTTGACCCAGGGTACCACTACCTCATCACTATTAACCTCATCCAACTCTTTACGAATCCTCTGGACTGTCTTCAGATTGACACTTTGAAATTTTTTGGTGCGAATTTCTGGTGCGAATGCCAAGCAGTACAGCATGCCTTTTTCAAATTTCTGGTGGAGTGTATTCCGCCATGGTGCTTTTCTTCTCACAGATGGTGCCCAACTGACCCTACTATTGTGTGCAGTCGACAAACTAAAAAGAAAAATCCATCGCGCCCTGCACCGATACATATATATATATATATATATATATATATATATATATATATATATATATATATATATGTGTGTGTGTGTGTGTGCGCGTGCGTGTGTGTGTGTGTGTGTGTGTGTGTGTTGTACAGATTAATGCTTTTATTTTTATGGGTAACTATAATTGAGGGCCGGCGATTGCTGTGCTAGCACAAAGCCACAGGTCACCGTGGCCGAGGGCTTGAGCATGCTGGCCTTGTTCAAATTGTTGATCATGTTAGATAACACACTCTCTCCCAGAAACTGTAACTAAGGTCTACTCAGCATAGTTGGAATATAAACCACAGGCGGGCTCTGTAGGTGTTGAGCATACACAAATGTGCCTGAGCGAGCGTCTGCAATAGGGATTGGCTAGCCGCCCTAGTAGACTGGTATCCTCGAATACCCCTGGCCAGCTATTATCACACACACACACACACACACACACTCACACACACATATATATATATATATATATATATATATATATATATATATAAATATATGTATATACTAGAATTTATACTTATAAGTGTGTGTGCGCACGCGTTTGGGTGTGTGTGTCGATTTTATTTTATGTAGCATTGCAGTAATTCAACGTTTTCAGATATTCTGTTTGATTTTTTTTTCTTTTTTCACGTTTATTTTCTAGTACTCTATTTTTTTATATGAAATCTTCTCTTGCCAATTCCAATGTTCTTCGATTGCCACCATGTCGAGGCACTTAAAGAACGCGAAAAATATTCCACCTGCTTCCTTAAATTGAGGACGCTGAAATGCCAATTTCATTGCTCTTGTTCACGAGCCAAAGACGTCTGAAGTTTTTTTTTTATTTATTTTGGCAAATTTTCTTTAAAATCGAGTTTGGAATTTTTGATCTGGTTCTTAGTGAAAGATACATGTATGCTTTAAAAGAGAGTTTCCAATAATTTTCTGAGGATGGAAGTATTTTATCAATAACGGAGACATGCTGAAATGTTCTCAGCCTGATATAAATGTCGATGTTAATTTACACACGCGACTTCACAATGTCTTCGTTTATATCGTAAAATATATATTTTCAGGATTTTTTTCGATTTTAATTGCGTTTCTCTAGAGGCAAATATCAAATGAACGTCATGAGTATATAATATAAACATTCAATACAATCAGCAAACCTCAATGTATAGAAAATTTACCTAATGTCGTTTATTCCCAAAACGGGCCTTATACGCATTTGAAAATCATAAAAGCGAGTTAACTCACAGCTGTTTATAATTCTTGGCTAAGTAAAAAAAAAAAAAATAAAATGTTTAAATATGTATTTTAGTGTTGGAAATACAGTTTAACCCGGATATAAGAGAGTTGTCGGGACCGGAGAAGAAGTCTCTTAAATCCGGGTTTCTCTTATATCCGGGTTTAGTCTATTTTTTTTGGTAAGTATGGCTCTAATTTGGGACCAGAGAAAATCGATCTTATATCCGGGTTTCTCTTATATCCGGGTCTCTTATATCCGGGTTACACTGTATGTCTAGAGAATTTAAATATTAGGTTGGTGCAAAAATAACGACGTAATGATGTCGTTTTTTGACGTTAAAAAATACGTCAAAAAACGACATTATTGCGGCATTATTTTTGCAGCAACCTAATAACTTCTGATAAATTCTACGTAACTGTACGTTGGTAATTTACGTTCTAAGAATTCTTTTTTTAAAGTTATCTTCCTTTTAGATTAGTAATTTTCTAAGCGGCCTTTCCAATTTGTTATTTTATTTTATTTTTTTTTTTAAATTACATCGGTCTGTTAGAATCCAGCTTGTTTTGTGACACATGAGGCCGTATAATACCAGTTGGACATGGTGGGCGCGGACATGCAAAACAAGATGGAAAACTATGCTGCGTTTCATTCCGACAGTGAACATCTTCAAACAGCCAGCGGTTGATGTAATCACAGTTATATATATATCAGATAGATATAAGGGTGTTTAGGAAGTGGTACACATGCGATTACACAGTGTCTTCTTTTATATCGTAAAATATATATTTTCAAGATTTTTCGACTTTAATTGAGTGGCTCTAGAAGCAAATATCAAATGAACGTCATGAGTATATGATGTAAATATTCGATCAAAATTCCTGCAATAATTAACCGTGAAGGAGTGATGTCCGAACTTCCACTTCGACATGGGTTATTCCGAAATTCAAATTGGACCAAGGTCTAAGAAACTTTCAGTTGCTTCAACGCCTTTAAATTTGTTATAATGGAATGTGTCACATCCTCTATCGCCTATGTGGTCTGTCCATATCAGTAGCTATATATAGCAAGCACAGAATATACTTAGGAGGTTGCTCCGAGAATTACTAACCTGCCGCCCAATTCCGTCTTTCAGTAGTGTAGTGTCTTTTAAAATAAACCTCTCTTCTTTCATCTACGTGCGTCTTGCTGTTCCTTCACTCGAGTACCCCTTTTTCTGTTTGTAACCTCTGTAAGGATACAACAAAATTGTTCCGCTTGTTCATGGCATAATTTTGTCCAATATGCGAATACCCTACATTCTATGTGTTATATGCCGTACGTATGAACACTAATGGGTATGTCTGAAATCCTGATAAATACGTTGGACACTATTGTAAGTGGGGGTAATATGCTGTCTAATTAGTTCGCAACTAGCAGTGGTTTACCTATTTCCCACCACTGGCGAGTATTGTATTTTGTTGATGATATAAAGATTACCATTTCATTTAAAACCTCAGTTTTAGTTATTCCCCATTCAGTAACCTTTCCCAGATTACAAATCTATCTCTCTATCTATCTATCTATCTATCTATCTATCTATTATATACCATACCTAAGAACACTAATGCGTATGTCCCAATCCTAATAAATACGTTGAATACAATTTAAGTGTGGGTAATATGTTGTCTAATAGTCCACCACTACCAGTGGTTTGCCAAATTCATGCAGCTGGCGAGTATTGTATTTTGTTGATGTTATAAAGATTACCATTTCATTTCCAACCTCCGTTTTGGCTATTCCTCATTCAGTAACCTATCTTAGGTTACAAATCTATCTATCTATCTATCTATCTATCTATCTATCTATCTATCTATCTATCTATCTATCTATCTATCTGTAGTCTGTCTGTTATAACCTTACCAATGAACACTAATGGGTATGCCCCACTCCTCATGAATACGTTGGATACTATTGTAAGCGGGAGCAATATGATGTCTATGTAGTTCCCTACTAGTAGTGGTTTTCCTACTTCAAGCTGCTGGCGAGTATCGTATTTTGTTGATGTTATAATGAAGACCATTTCATTTCCAACCTTCGTTTTGGTTATTCCTCATTCAGTACACATTTCTAGGTTAAAACACTATGATAACAGTTTTTTTTTTCTCGCATATCTCGCTTGTGGAACTCTCTTCCGTCTCCATGCTTCCCAGCCAACTTTAATCTGAAATGATTAAATGCAATGTTAATCGCTATCTACTATTTTTTTATTATGCATTCTCTGTTCTCGCTCCTTAGCAATGTTCTTCTTTTTAACTCATCCACACCCAGTAACTCCTTGAGTCTTGATGGCTTTATAAAAAAAAGAAAGGAAAATCAATTAATGAGACATATAGAAACGTGTTGTGTTTGAAATTCAAACGTAGATTTTAATGCAAAAATATTTAACCATTCGTTGCGACTATATTTGAGTTCTTAACAAAATCATGTCGAGTGAACAATCACACGCTGAATCTGCAATATTTTCGGCTATTCTCCTGATCATTTCTTCGAGTGACCTTTGATATTTAAGGAAACATTTGAGGAAGCACCGCGAGGAACTGGAGACCAAAGAAAATATGCAAAGGCGGTATTTAGTTGGTTTTTTGGGGTTTTTTTTTACTCCTGCAGAAACTAAAATGTTATCGAGAACGTTAATAGCGACATATTTTTTTTGCATAGAATAAGGAAGGTATTTTGATGATTACTGTAGAAAGAGTTAAACATTGAACGCAGAATATTTTTCTTACTGACTGTGCCGATGGAGGCACGGTGGAGTAATGGATAGAGACTCGGATTGAGGCAATCGGAGAGCTGAGTTCGAATTCAAGTCGAATCCATTACATTCGCTTGCGTGCTAATAACCTTGGGGCAGGTATGAATCCTCTTCTTCTCCCCACAGCTATGGGTAAATAGCAGGACAGACCGTGCTAATAGTCTTGGGTAAATAGCAGGACAGACCGGGTTCTATAGCCTTGGATGACAACTGATCTCACGCAGAAAGAAATGGCAAGCGACCGCGGGGAAAAAAATCTGCTTTGTCAGTTATGTATCGAAAGGTACATGATCGCCTTAGCGTGTATAGCACATAAGTGATTTTGATGATTGCTGTACATTGAATGAAGAATATTTTTCCTACTTACTGTGCCGATTAATTGAGACGTTGATTGAAAAGCAGCGGCGATATGATTTCTTTTGCAGGGCAAACATCTGCTCCCAAGACTGGCAAAACAATACTTGCATCTGATAGATATATATATATATATATATATATATATATATATATATATATATTAAAGTTAAGGAATCTACATTAATTTACATCATTTACACTCTGACTACTGTTCTCATCTTTGCTGATATTTTTTTGCTAATGTTCACTTAATACAAGACCCAAGAGCCACTCAATTTAGAGGGTTACCGTGTGATGTTGTATTAGTGTAAGAAAGGGCAAGAAGAGAAATTTGGGGGATTATGCAGGAAAGATAGCAGCTACCCATAGACTTTAAGATGTCTATATTTAATCAGTGAATGTAAGTATAATTAGAATTATAGAGTTGAAGTAGATCCGGGAACCCAATCCTAAACAAGAAACAAGATATGAACCTCTGCTTTTTTTCCAAAGTTCGAGATATGTGAACCGGGCGATAGGCAAACCTATCTACACCTAATAAATTAATAATAATAATAATGTTGCGGTGATAGAAGCAGCAGATTGGTATTTCCCTGATTAACAGGAGAATATGGAGGAGGGTTTTGAACTACCACAGGAATTCCCGAATTCATCGTATTTTTCTTCTTGGTCGGGCCGAGAACCTTTCAGCATTCGTAGCATTTTTGCATACAGTATTTTCTTTCTTTATTTGACATTGCTAAAAAAAGATTTGGGGTGAGTTGTTCTATGCACATTTTCCATTGAGGATATAGGTATACATGTCTCTCCACAACTTCCTATTTTTTATAGCTCTTAGTATTTATGCTTTTACAATCATTCGTAATCTCTATTCAGCCATGGATTTTCATAAGCTCGTTAGATAAGTGCTTCGTTTCCTGACTTTCGCCTTCAATATATTTTTTGAGTACCAAATTTACCAAGTCCTAATTCCTCAGGATGTGTTTCAGAAATTTCATCTGTATAATTCTCTTTGTTGTTTCCTTTTGCTTTCCTTGGGGCTCAGTTACCATGATTCAATGATTAGCAAACTTCATTCATTCATTTTTCTTAAAATACTATTTATCGTAAAATTATCAACATATGTTATAACAAAATGACCAACAATATATTTTATCCAGTGTTGAAGGCTTAAAATTAAATTCAAAATATATTGGGATAAAGTTGGTTATTTGATTTTGTTTTATGGCGTCCATAAAACAAAATCAAATAACCAACTTTATCCCGAATACATTCAGGCGATCATGACTCTCCACAATATCCTATCATTTGTAGCTTATTTGTAACTCTTAGTAAGGTTTGTCTTGTCGCTATTTCCCAACCCTTGTTCTCCATTTAAATAAGCTCATTAGGCAGCTTACACATGATAAAGATTTCCAGTGACTGACTAATTAAGAACAGTAATTCTTTCCAGCTGATACATTCACCATAAAAAAGGTTTTCTAGCAATTACATAAAAGGAATGGAATTGAAAATTTAAGGTTGTGTTAATTAAATATATCAAGTGGGAAGAGATAACATGACAACTGGAATTGAACTTCTTTCGAATACAGTCCTCTGGCAAAAGTGAAAAATACATAGATATTCCAATATAAAGTAAACTAAGCTCGTGTTTTCAGATTAAAATGTCAAAATACATAGAAATCCTTAGGTGACTGCTGAAATCCGAACCGTGACAAGAAAAAATATCCCAGAGAAGAGCAATTATATATATAAATATATATATATATATATATATATATATATATATATATATATATATATATATGTATATAGGCAGCAATTTTTCATTGATGCATGATTCATCAAACAATATAGACAAGTTTTGTCGATTTATTTTAAGTAAGTTCCTTTCATATTGTCTGATAAGCTTAATAACATTATCATTGAAGGACGAAAGGTTATCACCATATTGATACATGTTTAAATCCAATCTAAGCTTTCGGCTTACATTTCTTTGATAATGGCTTACGCAAGCCGAAAGCTTAGATTGGATACTTTAAAAATCCATGGTAACATTTTCAAATAATCAATCTCGCCTCATCAGATCAAATATTTCCCATCAATAAACTAATTTTAAATTTATCCAGGCACAAGCGAAAAAGAAACAACGTTTTTTAAAGAATATGATGGGAAGATACGAACGGGTGTATGTATATATATATATATATATATATATATATATATATATATATATATGTATATAAGGTTCAAGAAAAGGTAAAAAGTAATTGCAGAGGATCAATATATATATATATATATATATATATATATATATATATATATATATATATATATATATATATAATAAAAATAATTGGTGTTATGTTATTCATCAAAATGGTTTCTCCTTTGATCAGAGTCGCATTTTTTTTATGTCAGATTCATTTTTTCTGTCAGTCAGATTACTTTGGGCAACCAATGCATTTCATGTATTGTTTTGTAAATTGCCCCTTTTGTGTTCATATAAACATCTATTTTGATTACTTGAGGTTACTCCTATGTATTTTTGTGACAGCCGTACATAAAATACGTTGTGCGCCCACCGTAACGAGACTGATCAAAATGTTTACAAAAAAAAAAAAAAGATCCTACTCCAATCAAAGAAGAAAACAATTCTTTACGACGTAAATGTCTAGAGGGATTTTTTGATCGAAAGGTCATCCACATTAAATTTGCGACCTGAAATCTCACAACATTTCACCATTCCTGAAAGGTTTTATATTATCATAATGCAAGATGTATAATAACAAAAAGGTAGGGGAAGAAAAGGAATCTAAATGAAATCGGCTCGATGAAAAAAAATAATTCTCAGCAGCTCTCGTCCGTGCGCATGCGTAGTCGCACAAAAATAACAAATTTAGTCCGATGAAGGACGAATATTTTCTATGAAAATTTCTAGGACATTCAGGTCGGTAAATGTTATTTAATATTGTCTATTATAAACAGAGCATTTACTTAAATACTTGTATCTTTAAAAAGAATGATAAACATAAAAATGTCTTTAATATATATATATACACACACGCATATATATATATATATATATATATATATATATATATATATATATATATATATATATATTTCTCTATATAATTTATTTGTATACCCTTTGAACAATGTAATAAGTAAAATTGGTGGAACGAATGAGAGCTTAATTTTATGCTTTACTGGGAATTTTTATTCGGTAACTTTATCCTTCTTCTTGACTTTCTCTGCAAAGTTGTGATTATTCTTATTTGTTGCATTCTTGACGAAGGAGATTTATATAAATTTTTCTTAAGCGAAGCGATCATTCCAAATGAAATCACTCTGTGTTTTGTTTTTGATGTCCAACTATTTTTAGAAAACACTTCAGTGTTCCAAACATTGCTTTCCCCTTGCTCTCTATCCATAATTCCTTTCTTTCTTCGTTTCCTTCCTCGTTTCTTCATTCAGTTACAATTCCTGACCTGTGAATACCTCAACACGTACGTAGCTTATAACAATTCAAACGCATCATGAGACTTTCCCACCGGAACTTGCCCATTTTCTTGATCTATCAACTTTTAATCTCAACATGAGTACGCGAGGCCTTTGAACATCTGCGCTGCCAATTTTATCTACTGTCAGTTCAAAGGATTTCCCCCAACATAAACGCTTCCTACCTATTGCTTGCGGATTATACGGAAAACAATTGCTTTTTTTTCCATTCTCCTCGATTTTATGGAGAAATATAAAAATTAAAGAAAAGGAAGTGACGTGTAAATCATAAATAAAATATATGCAGAAAATAGAAGAAATAATTTTTGTTTTACATCTTCATGCGTAGCTCTTAACTCTTCAAATAATCATTCATTTTTTTTTTAATTTGCGAAAGAATTTTCCAGTAGCGTAACGCTTATCGGCGTAGAAAATATTAGGTTGGTGCAAAAATAATGACGTAATAATGTCGTTTTTTGACAATAAAAAATACGTCAAAAAACGACATTATTACGTCATTATTTTTGCACCAACCTAATAAAATCAAAGCGCCGAGGCCAAATTCCGACTTAGTCGTTTGTTCTCATTTTTATAGTAATGCCCTTGGAAACAGTATGAATCAATCTATTCCACGCTATGGTTTAACTATTAGTTTGGTGCAAAAATAATGACGTAATAATGTCGTTTTTTGACGTATTTTTAACGTCAAGAAACGACATTATTACGTCATTATTTTTGCACCAACCTAATAGCAAAGAATATTAGACTCCGTAGGTTTTAGTGACAACCACTTTCTAGACTGGATGTCACTACAGCCTACGGAGTCTAATATACAAAATAAATATTCAATATAAAAAGACAATACTGAATTCAAAATGTTGCAAAGGCAAAGAAACTTCTCCAGTATTTTTCTCAAGAAGGCACGATGTATCACAGATATTAAAGTAGATAATATCTAAAGAAAGTCATGAGCTCTTACGCTCTGAAGTACTAAAATGAACTTAAAAAAATAAAAGAAGCCTTTTTAGTATCAAATTTGTCATTGGTAAATCATTCGTTACCTTTAGATATGGTGTCTCGGAGCATTACCTATCTGTGCTCGTGGTTGGAATTTGACGCGGAGTCAAATCGAGTATAACGGACACTGATTTTCAAGTTTTTCTTTACTCTTAGTATAATGACGCATCACAGTCTTTTTACTCACTGCTATTGTTGAGAATGTTGAGAAAGCCTCAGTTTTATACTGATATTGTGACCAGGTAACAAAACGAAGCCATTTAATCATATTCTGACTGCGTGAAAGATCTGCAATAATTTAATGCCCAGCATGATTCTCTCTAGACATTTACTAAATCTGGTTTTCTCTGAAACTGAGCAAGAATTGCAGCGGATTAAGGAAAGATATAACTCACTACACAAAGAGTCAACATGAAAAACTACCTAAGACCTGCTTCTCGACGCGGCATGCAGGTATTTACAAAAGTTCCCATTGGACAGCAAATGTCCTTCTAGCATGGAACATTTAATGAGAACTGAACTAACTATAGCAGCGTTGCTAATCTTTAAAGCAAAACGCAGCTTGATTTAACGGAATCTGATATTATTTTGATTTCGCCTGACGTGATACCTGATAACCTCCAGTTGGTGTGGGTGGGAGAAACCATCATGATTTCACATGTTTCGACGATCCTTGCTTTGAATATTTCTGCCCCACTTGGTTTGGCGCTCCTGCTGATTATTGATAAAATCAATAGAAAAATCTGCAATGTTATTGCTTTTGACCAGACATCTCGGCTACAGTCGCTTTCACACCGCCGTAATGTAGCGTCCCCGTTCTTTTTCTATAAATACTTTCAAAGTAATTGTTCTGATGAATTTTCTGCTATGACTTTGAGGTATTATAGTGGCTGTAGTGAGAATGGTAAGTAAGAATGTGTTATTTTTGTGTAAGTAATATTGTGCTATGTTTGGTCCAGTAATCGTGGCTAGCTATGTTTAAGACCAGCCTTTTCCTATCTCCCTTTTGGTATTGTGCCATATTTTTATATTCTCAAAATAAATATTACTTTCTGCTAGACCATAGGAATTCAAGCACAGTACTAGATTGGCAGCAAGGTCTCGTTATTTTTAAAGTTAAATTGGCTAGATGTTACCGTAAGTTCTAGGCTAACAATTTCTTCTATCACAATTCTCGCTTGTAGAACGCTCTTCCCTCGTCTTGCTTCCCGGTCAAATTTGATTTTCAAAAACTTAAATTCAATATCAATCGTTATCTTCTGTTTCCTTAATTCTTGTTCTTTTATTGTCCTCTCATATTATTAGTACTTTTTCTCATATATATCTAACATTCAGTAACTCCTTGCGTTGTAGTGGCTTTGTTGATTTGCTTGGGGTAAAATGTAAAAAGGAAAAAAGTGACATGAAAAAAGAAAGCTACATATAACAAATTACAAGAAACCATTTTTAAAGATTTATTCTCCGCCAGTTACTGTACTCATATTTAATATTCTTAAAGAAAACTGTAGAGCTTTTTACTCTGAAAATAATAAAATGTAAATTTAAAAAAAAAAACAAACTCAATTTCAAATTATATAATAATTTGTAACGCCGTTGAACAATACTGGTGTCAGACACCTTCGATTAGCACTCGCACTAATAGTACTTGTTTGGTAATACTTGCTCGAAATGTAGCCAAAAAATAGTGATCCGAATAGAAATCAGTATGGAGAAATAGTATAGTGAAGATCCTAGAGATAGAGCATAGGGTAGAAAGAGTGATACGTACTTGGAATACACGCTCTTTAGCGCTAGAGGGCGTTGTCAGTGATATTCTGATTTGGATCATTCGGGGATTTCAGGTCTTCCAATCATCATACTCCCCTCACCATGTCGTTAAACAAAAAAAAATCCAAATGCAGTCAAGAAATGCTGGAGGGTTGTGAAAGTTCCTATAAAATACTTGAATATTTAAAATCATTTCTTTTCTAGCTATAGTTTATCAGATTAAGCACAGCCCACCACGAAATCAATCGATGAAGCGAGGTTTGCAATTACCCCATTACTGTATGTGGAAACGTACAATCATTTACAGAATTATTTGGCCCAAGCCTTGGATCAAAAGACCTCCAGTGAGGTACCAATGTATGAACTGATTAATTTGTAATGATCCATCTATGATTATATCGTTCATTTTTCAATAATAAAATCATAATTTAAAATCCAGCGCTTTTAATTTGATGGTAAAAAGGTGTATATGCACGCACATAAACTTGGTAACTAGAGCCACATGTACTTCTTAAACAAAATGTACTTCATTTAGAGAAACATATTACCAATTAGTATAATAGTATACAATATTTTCTAAAACTATAGAACAGATGCGCAACTTTTCAAATAGACACCTCGACATGTAGTAATGGTCAGCAAGCTGGTTGTAGGTGGGGAGCAAACAAAAATGTGCTTGAGCAATCGTCTGCAACTCGGATTGATAAGCCGCCCTAGTAGAAATGCATACTCGGATACTAGCAGCCAGGTATTATATATATATATATATATATATATATATATATATATATATATATATATATATATAAAACCTACTTCACTGCAATAAATAACACTTACCTTTTCATTCATATTCTCGTTTACAGTCGCTTTCTCACAGAGGTGTCGTCGTCGCCTCCCTCTGTACTATCACGGTACCTGCTCTGACGAGCTACTTTCGCTGGTTCCCGAACTGCATGAATTTAAACATGCCACTAGGTTGGCACCTCATCCCACGCTTTCATTGTCGAAACTGTTAAATGTCACCGCTTCTACTCAAATAGCTTCATCTATCGCACTTACCGTCTGTGGATCTTCCTTCCTCTTGCTTGTTTCCCTGTTAGTTGTAATCTTCAATTATTCAAATGCAATGTAAATCGACATCTTCAGATGGGTTGATCTATTTCCCGTCCTTCTCTTCATCCTTTCTTCTATCACGCCTCGTTACTCTTGCTCCCACTCTCTGTAATCCCTTGCGTGCTAGTGGCACTCTCGCCTTGCCTGGAGTAAAATGCTTAAAAAATAACTAAAAAAAATCATCACTAGCATTTTAGCGGTAACCCTCTACCTTGAGTTACTCTCGGTCCTTCAAATAAAGATTCCGACATAAAGTTTATTTAAGTATATTAATCGTTTCAGTTTTGGATAATTGTAGCGATTGTTTTGAAAGTTAAACAGCTTCCCAACCTAATCTCGACATGGTGTAAGGGTTAACAAGCTTGTCTCGCTAGAACAATTACGACTGAGTAGTGAGTTCGATCCTTACCGGGTGCCTCATACTTTCGGCCTTGTGTCTCATCTAAGCTACGCTTGGAAAATTAGAACATCTTAACGTGGCGTAATGGTTAGCAAGCTTGTCTCGCTACAAAGATTACGGCTGAGTAGTGAGTTCGATCCTCACTGGGGGCTTCATACTTTCAGCCTTGTGTCTCATCTAAGCTACGCTTGAGAAATTAGGGTATCTCGACGTGGAGTAATGGTTAGCAAGCTTGTCTCGCTAAAACAATTACGAGTGAGTAGTGATCTCGATCCTCACTGGATGCCTCATAATTTTGGCCTTGTGCCACATCTAAGCTACCCTTTGAAGGTCGCCATGAAGATAGCAATTATAGTGAGAAGCAAAAACCGTGATTGTCAAAGTCCTGAAAGTAGACGGCATATAATGGGAATGAGAGATTAAAATTGTCACTAGTTCTCCAACAAAAAATCGTTTTTCATTTATGAATATTTTCCCCGTGAGATGTAGAAAGTAAAATGAATTATCAGCACTAAGGCAGTGCGTTTGAAAGATTTGCACCGCGATTGTGTTGTTTCTCAAGTAAGCGAAGCAGTTGTGAAAACGGGACAGCATAAAACGTGGACATAAATCGTTAGTTTTCTATGAATAATTTAAAAAATAAGTTTTAAATATTCTAAAATTTATCATTAAAAGGTTGTGAAAATATTCCGGGAGACGGAAGTTGTATCTAATGCATATTCAATGAATTTTAAAAACGTAATCAATCATACAAGTATTAGAAACAGTTTTTATAACTTAATTGTTTCATACATCATTTTCGTTCATATTCCATCCTAGCCTGGGTTTAGGCAGACAAGACAGAGTATTCCAGAATTATCTGTAAGATTCAGACAAATTCCTCAGTCATTCCATTAACCTGTACAAGCAAAGGAAAGCCAGAAGAAAGCACAAACCATCAATCGTGAGAAGATAGAAAATATACTTAATCATTAAGATGAACTCCCAGGATGCGAGCTTACAATTAAAGACGTTAAACTCAAGCAAGTACAATATTTAACTATCTTGGAAGTGTTAAAGCAGATAGTGACACAGGAATTCACTTTTTGTTATATTGACATTGGAGTTTGAAAACAGATCACGTGTGAACAAACATAGATGATTCCATTTCTATTAAGTAGAACACGTAACGGAAAGGTATATATGGGAATTTGCGTGGTGTCTAAGTGATCACTATGTCTATTCTATCTTCTATTACCTTCCGAATAACCGATAACAGGGTAATTACATAAAAAAAGAAAAAAAAAATCCCCCGTAAACAATTTAAATAGAGCCATTGTGATTGGCTGTTGGTCAACTTCCAATCAAATAAGGGATAGCGGGTTATGGTTTGCCTAATATAAGCCAGTATCTGCAGGCTGGTAATTTAGAGGGCAGATCAGGTGACTGATCAGCTCTGATGAGGTCGACATGGTGAGGGAAGTATGATGATTGAAAGACCTGAAATCCCCGAATGATCCAAATCAGAATATCACTGACAACGCCCTCTAGCGCTAAAGAGCGTATATTCCAAGTACGTATCACTCTTTCTACCCTATGCTCTATCTCTAGGATCTTCACTATACTATTTCTCCATACTGATTTCTATTCGGATCACTATTTTTTGGCTACATTTCGAGCAAGTATTACCAAACAAGTACTATTAGTGCGAGTGCTAATCGAAGGTGTCTGACACCAGTATTGTTCAACGGCGTTACTATAGCTGTATCTGTGATTGCAAAGTCTCTACTACAACGAGCATTACGAAAGTAATAACGAGTACATGTTGA